>VXBJ01003870.1:265618-351210 GCA_013400055.1 Nycticryphes semicollaris | reverse complement strand
TTCTCTTGCTGAATTCTTGTTAGAGCTTCTGAAACTCCTGATTACTGGAGAAGCAGCTTTAAGTGGATGAGAATTACCAAGTCAGCTGCCATGCATGTGCTTTTCGTTGGGGTTTTTTTGTTTGTTTGTTTGTGGGTTTTTTTTTCCCCTAGGTCTAGATGTATCTGGTTAATTGAAACAACAGGGAGTGTGTAAGTGTGGTTTGACAGGTGTGTGTGCATTACCGGTCTCCTCTAAGACAAGGTGGTGTGCTTGTGTGGGGGCACATCTTCATGCTGTGTACCCACTCCTGTCAAAGGGAGCTCAGAATTCTTTTGTATTTGGGGTATTGCTGTTTTGCAACGGAAATGAAGTGACATAGAATTTGGTTTTAAGAAGCACAGGGTAACGCGGAGCCGCCGGGAGCAGTTACTCAGTGAATACGGAAAGGCACTGGTCCTAATGATGACAGGGAGAAGTTCTTTATGGGATCTGGGAGCAGAAGGCAGGGAACAAATGGATACAGCCTGCAGAGCATAGGATGGAATTCATCAGGGAAACAGGGCTTGCAAATAATTGCATATGCAGTTGTTAATGTCTCAGGCGATTAGTTAGGGCCTGCTGTCCCATCCTTCTTGGGCAAAGTGCCTGTAAGAAGGAAGAAGGTGGTTGCACAAACTAAGGGGAGATAAAGAAATGACACAAAGGGTGTAACAGCATTACAGAGCAGTCTGGAAGGATGAAAAAGAGGAGGAAAGTATTGTAATGGAGGCGTCAGTCTGGGCTCTAGCTCTTTGCAGTCAAGTGCTTATTGGTGAGACGCTTAGCATCTGTGTGTGAGAGCGAGCCTCCGGCACGTGAAATGGGGAGGAGGGTTTGCTGCCTTGTTTCCTTTCCCCGTCTCTCTAGGTCAGGTTGTGAGTCCCTCCTTGCAGCCTAGGGCATAGGAAAGCCAGGCCAGAGGAGGCGGCAGGACCAACTGACTGAGGAGCAGTAATGAGATACAGTCCAAAAGCACAGTGCCTGGTGTCTGCTGGTGGGCGTCCTCCCTATGCTTGAGGCATGGCACAGGGGGCTGCTGCAAATGAGCAGGATGAGAGGGCTTGCTGGAGCAATCCTACGGGCTTGTGCAAGGGTGTCGTTAAAGCAGAGGAGTGCTGCAGAGAGAACAGCAAACGCAGGAACCTGTGAGTCCGTGCTGAGAGGACTTGTTCTTGTCCCCGCTGTGGCTGGTAAGGAAGCTCTGGTGCTTGTATTGACCTGGCGTGGGATGCCCAGAGGCAGGCAGACAGACAGACTGCAGGACCCCACAGCTTCTTGGTGGTACGGGAACAAGGAAAATCTCCCTGTGTAAGGAGGAGCTGGGCACAGAGAGGCTTTTTGGCCATTCTTCTGCAGCAACAGGTGTGAGATTGTGCCCGTCTCATTTGTGTTGTGGATGGATTCTCCAGGAGCTTTGCTTCTCTTTCCTTCTCTTCTCTGATTTTTTTTTTTTTCCCCCCCACCTATTACTCTGTTTAAAAACTAGCTTGTGTTTGTGGTGACCCTGATGGGTGGTTGCTAAATCCCAGCTATCTGGCATGGTGCTGCTTTCCTCTCTTCTTGGCTTCCCAAGGAAGCCCATGTTTTCAAAGTTTGGGATCTTGAGGCTGAAGTCTCCAAGGTCTTTTTTTAAAGCACAGAAATGACGCTTCTGCTGTTGCATCTCTGAAGGTAATGAGCTGATCTGAAACAGAAAGTGATCATTTGGGTGCCCAAATCCAAGTACTACCTTCCTCTGTGGCCAGCACGTCAGGGCAAATCAGGCCAGAGCCTTTAGAGAGTTGCTGTTTCTAAGTGTTTTCAATTTTGGTTGCCGGTTTGAGACTCTAATACACAGAACTCCTATTTGTGCTGTGGCTTTAGCGCTGCCACATGCATAGGCTTGGATGGCGATACGACGACAGCGGACTTCTGAGCTGGGCTTAGCAGAGGGCAGTTCAAATAAGATGGCCCATCAATTCTGTGCTGTAATATTTGATTTATTAAAGCATGGAAACCTGCGGCCATCTCGGCGCTGAACGCATGCCCACAGGAATCAAAGAGAAACACTCTCAAAGAAAGGGAATGAACTCTTCTCAGTGGCATAAATTGCAGCAAGAAAAATTGAGGCTGGACATCAGGAAACGTTGTTGAACAGTAAAAATAGTGAAGCACTAAAATAGATTGCTAGGGGAGTTTGCAGAGTATCTGTCACTGGAGATTTTAAAGAACAGATTAGACAAATGGCTTGGAAGGATTGAGCTTGTTGGAGAGATGGGGGGACTAACGGAGCTCTTCATCTACTCCCCGTTTCCCACGGTGCCTTCACCAGTGCCAGGGCTGTACCGACAGTGTTTCACTTAACCTCTGCTCGACACAGTCTGGTTCTGGGGCACGCAGACCCCTGGAGGCAGGAAATTTGGGGTGGGTTCCATTGCTCACTCTTAGTACCCTTTTTTTTTTACCTTTCTGACCACTGAGGCGTCTGTGCCAGGTATTGACACTAATACATGGGCAGCAGCCCCGGGCTACTAGAGACTTGTGTTTAATTCATAGCTCTGCCAGAGACCTCCCATGTAGCCATGGGCAGGTTGTATTAACCTCTCGGACACGCGCCAAACTAAGCACCGAGTAGAGGCATCCGTATCACGGGGTTGAGATGAGTGATGTTCTTTTACAGTTAAGGGATGATTGGGGTAGTGATGATAAAGGGGAAAGGATCTTGACTTGTATCCCGTGGTTCCTGAGGACAAAAGCTGGGCCAAACTTTACAGTAACAAACCCGTTTTGCTCTGTATCAAGACCTCTGCACCCCTTGTTGTAGATGCTGGGAGTGGTTCTGCTCCCCGTAGTGTGCAGCCCTTTCTTTCAGGCAGGTTTTATGTAAATTGGGATGGGTGTTACACAAAAACATTTATATCTCAAGACTTGCAGGGCCACTGGAAGGAAAAGAACATACATTTGGAAAATTAAGTATTTCTGTCAAGAGCATGATAAATCTTTTGCTGTTTAGAAAGGTGAGAGATTAAAATTGCAAAACAGGCAGGAAGGGAGCCAGTCGGTGTGTGTGGCAGGGGTTGGCTGGGCCTTCTGACTTCAGAGAGGCTGCGAGGGGCAGAGAGACAGCGCTCGTTCACATTCAGAGAAGGCTGAGAGCCCTGGTACAGCGTGGCTGTGGTCTTCGTTTGCACGTCCAGGGTAACGGCAAGCTCTTCCCGTGCAATTCTGAGCCTGCTTGTGTCTACACGTATTGGGCTGACTTATGAGTGTTTTCCTGTGGCTTTGTAGCACTATGATACGAGAGTGCTGAGACGACTGGAGGGTATGTATTTGTGTGCTTTCACTGTCTATTTTAATCTACCAAATCTCTACACAGATAAATTGTGGAGCAAGTTGAGTAGTAGATTGCAGATGAAAAAACCAATTTACAACTACGTAGGCATGGGGAGAGGGAAAGGAGAGAAATGCATGGGTCGCCTGGTGGTCTGCTGAGCGCTGGAGTTTACTGTAGAGCTGGAGGTTCAGATGTGCGATGGGGTAATTTCTGGCTTGTCCTCCCTTTAAAAGGAAAATCACAGGGTGTTTTATTTGATCTGGAGAGACTGCGTTCTCTGTCTTAGCGGGCTGTGTTAGCACTCTCGATGTACAAAGCACAAATTATGTCCTCCCTGTCTTAAGAAAACCACTTCTGTTCAGCCTTTGCTGGTCTGTTGGATCCCTAAGGCCAGGTTTTTGCTATATAAAGCAGAAGATGTCGTTGCATTTTATTTCAGACTGAAGTACATTCTCAAAGAGATAGCTGACGCGTTAACCTGTCAAGCATCCTTACTGCTGTCGTGTTCAGTTGTATGTCCAGGTCCTCAGATGGGGGAAAAACCTTTGGAACGCCTGGGTTATGATCTCTGGAACTGCAGCGAGGTGATTTGGTCAGGTCAGAGACTCTGGTCTGAGATGTGAAGCTGCAGCTGGGTCCAGAGGGTGGGCTCGGAGCAGAGTGGCAAGGTGGCAGCATGGCATCCCCATTTCACAGGAGCAAGCTGGTCCGGAGTCACTTGAGGACATCTCCAGCAGATGCCAAGAGCTGATTCTGCATCTCCAGGGGCCTCTCCCTTTTCCTGCTCAGCAGGAGCTTTGGGGGCCGGGCTTACCCTGCAGAGGGGCTGGGGGACCCCATACCCATCTCCCCAGCCCCTCTGCAGGGTGGTGACAAGCGGGGTGCTAGGTTTCCCTCCCGTCAAGCGTAGCCCTGGCAGCTCCAGCGCCTCTGTTACTCCGGCAACAAACTGCCATCAGGCAGCACCAAGCAGCTGAATTCAGCCCCTTGTTCCAGGGGAAAAAAATGCTCTCATTGAAGGCGAGCTGGAGCAAAACTCTCCTGCCTTCCTTCCCCTGAATGACACCGACGTCCATTTGTACACTGATGAGGTGGTGCGTGTGTGGTGGAGAGCGTGGAGGGGAAGCAGAGGGGAGGCATCCCACAGAGAGGGGAGCCATCAGAGCCACCCAGTCGCTTGTTTCGTGCTGTCTCCCTGCTATTTGGAGGTGGCTGAGCTCCAGGGGTTGTAGAAAGGAGATAAAGGCTGGGGAGGGAGAAGGGGGTGAGGGTGCAAGTGAGCCCTGGGGTGAAGAGCGGGAAGATGCTGAGCAGAGGTAAGAGCAGGGGGACCTGTTGGTGGCACTGAGGCAGAGGGGTGGGCACAAGGAGGGAGGTGGAAATTCTGCCCTCATCCCGCCAGAGTAAAGAAATTCTCGCAAAGCGCTTCTCTCTCTGCCTGTTTGTCAGCTTAGGGCAGTAACAAAGGCAGTTGTGGCACTGGGGATGTGCTGCTTCTCTGGGATGGAGGGAGCTGCCCAGAATGATAATTGGGTCCTTGTTCAGGTTTTTTTTTTTTTTTTTTTAAGAAGCTAACAGGCTACTGCACAAAGTAATTAACTGGACAGATGGATACAGCAGAATTTGTGAACGTCAACAGCAACAATAAGGCACTTTTTTTTTTTTTTTAAAGGCCTTGTGTCAGCAGAAGGGCTCCAAGTTGGGGTTAGCTTTTAGCTTTCAGGGAAGCAGCTAAGATAAACGAGACTTAAAAAAAAAAAAAGTTAATAATCTGGATAGCTGCATATGATGCAGGTGTCTGGTGATGGCTGTAAGGATAGCCAAAAGATGGAGGGGAGAGCAAAAAGGCCAGGATTTTAATATACTTCCTTGCCAATGTGTGTATTTTGTTTTGTCTTTGCAGAACATCCCCTCTTTGTGCATGTCAAGGTGTACTTTCTCACCAAATGTTTGAGAGGACTGAAAAAACCATGGTTGCTGCAGTACCAAGCCCAACCATGTGTTTTCCAGATGTTTTTTTTTTATCTGGGGCTGTCGGATCTATTTCAAGATGTCTGTAACAGGCGATCAAAATGCTTATTTTGCTCCCAACTTGTAGATTTTAGTTAAAGAGCGAAGGTGTGCGTTTCTCCCACACTTGCAAACCAGTCCTTTCAAATGTCTGGGTCAATTCTCACGCAACGGCTCGGCCATTTCGATTCTTGCCATTTTCTGGTTCCTTGGGGCACTGAGCTCAGCAGGTTTGATTCTGTGTGGGGCGTTCTTTGTGATGAAGAAACGTTGGTTGCTTCCTACAGCCGTAGCCTCCCACTTGGTGGCCTGCCAACATGATACCGAAGGCGTATATATGATATATACAGCCGTAGACAAGGCCCTCAGGCAGAGCTTGCTTGGGCACCTCTAATTGCATTGTGCAATTACTCGGACCTAAACAAGAGCAAAGTACTGGTGTTGATTTGTAACGGGGTTATTGGCTCTGTGTTTACGTCGGTCCATCCAGCAAGCCTTGGAGGAGGCTGGAACCTGAGATCCAGCAAACTCACGAGACACTATACTTTGTATAAGCAGCAGCCACTGGAAACAATCTTGAACTCCTTTCCGGCTTTGGTAGCTGTAAAAGCAGCTTTACAACAAACTGTGCATTGTGGACAAATTGTCTCCAATTAGACTAACTGCTTGTACTCCTTTTTATGGGAAGAGCCTCCAGCCATTTCTGGGTGACTTTACAGTTCAAAGCAAGGTGATGTGAACAGGTGAAGTCCCATTTATCTGAAGGCTCTTTCATAGGCAGGGGCGGTGCTGGGAGCACAATACCAGAGTCACATCCCTTGGATTTTTGTGCTCTATGCCAAAATGTTCAGGTCGGTGATCCGTACGATAAAAGACTCCTGACTTGAACACACCAGCTCTGCTTCAAACTGCTTTAGTTCGTTATGGTCAGGTAATTAATGGATGCTCTTTCAAATCTAGCGAAGCTTGGAGCTGTCAGGCAGGGAGCAGGGATAGGTTGCCAGCCTTTTGGCATAACGGGGACGCAAACCACAGCGAAAAACTGTCCGTGTTCATGCAGAGACCAGGCACGGCTGTGCAGGAGGCGTCCTGAGCTTGTGGCACTGCCTCTGTCCTGGCGTGTCTGCTGGAGTGAGCCCTGGTTTGGAGCAGGGGTCAGAGACAGCAGCGTATAGGTACGTAGCGCCCTTGATTGGCTGCTGCTTTCGTAGCACAGGGCTTTTCCTTGCACTTCTGCCGCTTGCTGCACTTTTTGCCAGTAGTGAATAGGCAGCAAAGGCATGGGAATATCCTAGGGAAAGCACAACAAGTTGGAAAACACATTTCCAGCATCTGGAATAAGCCCCAGTCTGTCCTTCAACACTTTTTCTGGGTGCAAATGTGGAGGTGTGTAGCCCAGCAGCAAAGAAGGGCCAGGCTGGGCATCAGCATCCAGGCAGAGGAGAGAGGTTCTGAGCAGTTATTACAGGAAACTTCTTCAAGCCATTATAGTGGAAGGGAAAGCAGTAAAATTTTATATTAAAAAATATATGAATAGTATCATCAGCTGGAGTATTAGCTCATTATTAGTGAGCTAGAAGTATTGCTGTGTCCCTGAACTGAGGCATTGCCTTCTAAGTGATGGGAACAATTGCACTGGGGAGAGGAGGCAAGTGAGGACCATGTCCCCACTGCTTGTTAGTCATTTCCCTCTCCGTCTGCTCTGCCAAGTTTTGTGCCAGTACAGGTCAGGGAGAGCTGCTGACCACGAGTATGTTTGGCACCTTCCTGGGACGGGGCTCTCCCGACTTGCCATGCTGGAAATGTGTGTCCCCATCACCCTGCGGTCTCGTCCCTGTGGGCAGGGGAACCTCTGCTGCCCCAGCCTGGGGCTGACCCAGCCAGAGAGCACACCTGGCACGGAGGAACCCGAATTATCCCATCTGCCTCCCGCTCTGCGTGGGCTTGAGTAAAGCCGTGAGAGTTGGAGGAGGCTCCAAAATGGCAAAAAATCTTGCATGGAAAAATAGTTGCAGTTTTGGAGATGAAAAACAAAAGTCACATTCCTCCTTCTCATGGCTTCTTTGCCTTCTGTTCTTTTTTTTTTTTTTTTCCTTTTTTATCCCTTTTGGTAAGGCCTTTTTTCTCCAGTAACCTCAAATAGAGAAGATAGAAACTGAGTGTGTTACTTGAGGGGCTTGTGGGAAAATTTGGAAACTTCTTGGTGAGGGGGCTGAATTGCAAAAATTATCAAATTTTGGAAGAAGGCCATTCTCTTGACAAAAACTATTTGAGACATTTTCCCCAGCTCTAGCTATAATGTGTCTTGGCCACCATCCTGTGTAATCACAGTTCATTATTTCTGTAGCGCGGATGCTGCTTCATCTGAAATATTCCTCACGTGAGGAACGATTGTGCCTCAGTCAGGCGGCAGCAGAGACCTGCTCTCCCTCTCCCACCCTGCTGGCAAGACGCGATGGCTCCCCTCCACCCAGGACATCTCTGCTCTGCAGGCAATCTGGGAACAATCTGATGGTTCAAGGGAACGCAGCAGGCTTTGCCTGGTAAAGATAGGGCTTTGCAAGATTTCATGGTCACAAACCCCCTTGGCCATACCTGCAGCATGGTGTGGCAGAGCGGGGCTGTTGACCTTGCTCTTCAAGGCAGCAAGGAGCTCTGGTCAGACCTGGCTCTGTTGCAGAGCCTGGCTGCTGTCTTTCCTCACCTTGCTGCCACTGTCCCTCCTTGTATGAAGCTGTTGAAAGGTTTAGGAGCCAATGAAAAGGGAAACAGAAAAAATTAATAAAAATCAAGGTGTGTGGTTCTGCCCTGTTGCTCTGAAGGAGTGTTCCTGCCTCCCTCTCCTCTGCCCCTTTTCCTGCTGTTGTCTCCCAGAAAGGGCTCCAGCTTCTGCCGTGCTCCTGCCTGTCCTCCTGTTCCCCAGACCTGACCGGAGGCACCTCCGCCTGGCTGGCAGAGCAACTAGCCTGACCTCTGCCACTGCAGCAAGGCCACAGCCAGCGTTTTTCTTTGACTCTTGGTGGTGGGCTGATTATGCAGTTTAAAGCTCCTTCTCTTTCTTCTCCTTGAAGCAGACATGAGCAAATGTTTTGAAGTGCCAATGACAGCAGTACAATACCGGTACCGTTCTATTTAGTTGCTTACTCTACCTCTCCTGCCTTCCTCCTCCCCTCAGCCTCCACTCCTCCCCGAACACCTGCCTTTTATCCAATTTAATCTTCACACCTCCTCCTCCTGCTGCTGTGTCCTTGCCAGTTACCTCTGGTTCTGCAGTGGGTGTCTCTTTCCTTTATCGGAGTGGTTGCCTTGAAGTCTCCCATCCCATCCTCAACTGGCTTCCATGAGCCTGGCTGATCTGATCCAGAACTGACTCTGCCACATCTTCCCTCTGTCCTGTGGGAAAACCCCTCAGATCCTCACCAAGGGAGTATCAAAACATAAAGTTAACTTCAAATTTGGGCTGAAGTCATGTTGGTGTCCCTTCAGCAGTTCGGTCATGTGGATGTTATCGCCACAACGGTACAGTGGAAAGAATGGCACATTCCTCCTCTTCCTCCTCTGTGGACTTGCCTGGTCCTTGCTGCAAGTGCAGACGCTGTTGCAGAGGCATCAGTCTGGGTACTGACTACCCTGTTCGGGAAGGAAAAGGAGCTTTATTGCTAAGATGTCGTTTAACAGCTCTCTTTGAAGCTTTGATTATGGATGTGGGGAGAGTGGTTAGCGCGGGTTTCCTTGGTGGGGCGTAGCCATTTCCATTTCAGCCACAGTACCTAACGATTCTCTTAGACACATCCGTTTCTTCTTGGTGGCAGTGACCATCACACAGTGGCTTTTGTATGGTTTCATCCTTAGAGACCCCTGCCTGCTTGTAGTCAGACCTCTCCGGGTTTATTCTCCCCCTCACCCCTGCTAGCCCTGCGGAGCCAGCACAGCAGCTGAAGGAGAAGTCATCATCTGCTATGGCTCGGGTATCACCAGAACTGCTAATGAAGTCTCAGCTGAAGGGCCAGGCAATTGCACTTCTGTATCCCCGAAAACAGAGCCAGGTTCTCCTGGGCCCAGTGGCCTCACAGGCTGCATTTGGCTTGCCTGATCTTTATGACTCATAATGGCCAGAAAGGAAAAGACCCAGTGTGAATCTCCAGCTCCCATCAGAGTTTGCAGGATTGGCAGCTCAGAAGAGGAGAGAGAGAGAATGATGTGCTCTTAACAGAGAAATCTGGGCTCATTTGGTCAGAGTAACTAATGTGCCAACAGGGATGCTTGCTCCACCATCCCATTTTTCACGCTGCTGTTACCTTTTTGAAACAAAGCTGGGAAGGCAGAGTCTGAATATCAAGGCCTCATCTACTAAGGAGCATCCTGTTTGTTATTACCCTCTGGTTGAGGATTTCTGAGCACCTTACGAAGGTAGATGGAAGGTGCTCGGAGATCCTTAACTGGAGGTTTAATGACAAACAGGGTGCCCCTCTCTATGACCTGGTCCCTTCGGTTCGGTACCCCGTGCCATGCCAGGGAGTGTTGCAGGCATTTGTGGAGCTCTCTGCCTTGTCCCCACAGAGGATTTTCCCAGCTCAGCTGGAACAGGGCTAGATGAAATGCAAGTGTTGGCACTACTCTGTGCAAATGTGTGGGACCTCATAACCGTTGTCCTCGAGGTACAGGTGTAGCGCAGAAAAATTGAAAAGATGCAAAGTGGGACAGTTAGGTCCATGTAGCCCCCAGCTATATTTCAAAGTATTGTTTTTGCTCTGTGCATAATATTTAGCATGTGCGTGAAATAATGTGATCCGGCCATCACTTGGAGCTACTATTCTGGTAGACATTCTCTGGGATGTGTAATTTGCTGCTGAGGACACAGTGGCATAGAGAGGTGGTGACACCTCCGGGGGTGGAGAGGCCCCGTGGATGAGCATCCGAGGCTGCGGTCTTTCCAGCCCACTGTCACTGTACCAGTGATCTGTGTCGTTGCCTTGTGTCCGCAGCCCCATGCTGATACACTCAATGAAGGATGCAGTCCGAGGTGATTGTGGGGGACCTTGATCAAAGCCACCGGGGTTATCCTAACTGGGAGGGAGAGAAGATGGCGCTGGCACAGCAGGGCTGTCTGCAGCTGGTAACCTGCCGTGCATCTCCAGAGTGCCCTTTCTAACTCAGCAAGCAGGGGAGGGAGAAAATTGCCATCTTTTTGCTAGGAGGAAAAGAAAACATGGTATGGATGGTCATAATTTAGTGGGCTCCTGGGTAAATTTGTATTTCATTCCGATTATTGAGTGCATTCCCTAATTGCAGCAATAAAAAGGAATAGTCCATCTTCTAAATGCAAACGGTAGTGCTGATTGTTATTTAATTAGTTGATTCCAGTGGTCGAGGGGTGAGCTTGGAATTACAATTGCAGCTTGTATTATTTCACGGAGATTGCTGAATTAATTAGAACAACGGGATTCTTCATTGTTGATGTCTTAAGAACTTGTGACAATAACTTCTAAGCTGAAGGAATAATAAAGGTCCATAATGAGTTGTTCTCCTGACACACGCAGCACTGCAGAGACACACGAGGGAACTGTAGTTCCCCCCTGTCCCCTCTTTCCTCCTCCACTGCCCTTTCTGTTGTAGAAGATGAGATATTTACTGTGAAGTCTTGAGCCTTGCTATGGAGAGCATTGGAGTAAAGTTGTAGGAGAGGGGCAGCTCCGCCACTCTGCAGCCATATCATTAGCTGTGCTTGGAACAGCAATAGCTGCAGTGGGCTAAGGAACAGGTTAAGGAACCGTAAAGACCATCCAGTTCCAATCCCCCTGCCCTGGGCTTTTCTGAGCAACCTGGGCCAGGGTCTTGCCACCCTCACAGGAAAGGGTTTCTGATCTGAATCTCCTCTTGTCCACTTTAAAACTGTTTCCCCTCATTCTGTGGCTCCCCTCCCTCATCATAAGTCCCTCCCCAGCTTTCCTGGAGACCCTTTAGGCACTGGAAGGGGCTGTAAGGGCTCACCTTTCTTCAGCCTTCTCGTCTCCAGGCTGAACACCCTCAACTCTTTCAGCCTGTCCTCACAGCAGAGGGGCTCCAGCCCTCCCGGAATCTCTGTGGCCTCCTCTGGCCCCACTCCAACAGGTCCATGTCCTTCTGCTGTTGGTGGCTGCAGAGCTGGAGGCAGCACTGCAGGATGGGGGGTCTCCCCAGAGCAGGGGGGCAGAGTCCCCCCCCCCGGCCATGCTGACGATGCAGCCCAGGATGCAGGAGGCTTTCTGGGCTGCCAGCACACGTTGTTGCCTTATGTTGAGCTTCTTGCCCACCAACATCACTAAGTCCTCAGCAGGGCTGCTCTCCAGCCGTTCTCCACCCAGCCTCTATTTGTGCTTGGGATTGTCCAGATCTACATGCAGGACCTTGCACTTGGCCTTGGTGAACTTCCTGAGGTTTTCAGGATCCCACCTCTCAAGTCTGGCTGGCCAGGTCCCTTTGGATGGCATCCCTTTGACTGCTCTGCACAGCTTGGTGTCACGGGCTGAGAGGAGCAATGTTCGTCTCCACTTTAACATACTTTCCCCCTCCTGTGTGGGGGTGGACTTAGGGAAGGTCTGGGGCAAGGAAACCTAGTGCGGGAGGATGCTGGTGCAGGGGGTTACCTGGTTGCTGCCTGAATTTGCCAGGCAGGCAGATGACACGCTCTGAAACAACTTGCAGTGGCGTAGTGTTTGTGCAGGGTGGTTGTGTTTGTGTCTGAGGAGGCTTGCTAAAGGGATCCAGAGGCCAAACCCTCCATTATTAGCCAAGTGCGCGCACACAACAAAGTCCTTTTGCTGCATTTGAGATGTGCAAGGTTTCCTCTATGATGAGCAGACAAAAACGTGTGGATGGATCATTCGGGCATAACCATCAGGAAAGACAAGGTAATTTAAAGTCAAACTGGAGATGCTGACGTGGGTTAATTCCTAAGTATTGTGGAAAAATAGCCCGTGGTATTCATTGTCACACAGTATAATTGAAGCTGAGAGTAGACATTTATGTGGCTTATCAGACGTTTTACTGAGTTGTAAGTGTAAAAGCATAAATGAATAGAAAGTTATAAATTCTTATGCTTCAGGATATGACCTAACTTCTGCTTAATGAGAGCTGAGCAGAAACTTAACCTTGGGACAAGCTGTCTTTCCTCTGCCTTTGCACTTTCTTCTCAAGTACTTGGTGCCAGCTGCTGTCAGGCCCTGACAGCCATACCAGAGGGACCACTAGTCTGTCCCAAGGGAGGCTGGGTCCCTGTTGGGAAGTGGGATGTTCACCTTAACCGTCGGCTGGGCCCTCCACCCTGGAAAGTGCCACCTTTCAAGGTGTCCCAGTGTGGTGGTTTTATACAACAGAGGAAAAGTCAGGAAAATCATGTGCCCTGTTCTCAGTGCTGTGCCGGTTGAGGATGGTTTGCATCCGTGTCAGAATATTGGTTAAGAAAATAAGGTCTTGCTCCCACCATCATCCAGACTCACTGCCTGGGAATGCAGGCCTGTGGGAAAATGCATTTCCCTGTGGGCTGGTAATGACCTGCAAAAGAAATAAGTTCCTGAAGTGGGAAACTGAGAAGCCTTTAAAAACTGAGGGAATTTGCAAGTGTGTCTGTGATACTGATGGGCAGGAAGCATTGAGGTTTTGCTCTGAAAAAGTTGGCTTTATTGTTTTTTTCTTTTTTTTTTTGTATATATTTTATTGAAAATGCATTTCATATAATGGCCTTTTGGCTGGTTTCTTGTGATGTGGCTTTTATTGCAGCTGACTGAGTATTTGTGGGGATATTACAGCCTTGCAGTATAAGAAAACACAAAACAGGTTTTCTCAAAGTGTATGGGGGGCATTATTATATTAAAGTCATCATCTTTCCTGACTGAACTTGGCTTCATCTTTCATGGGTGCTCTGCAGAGGGTTGTTCCTTTCTTGTGCATGTCTTTGTATTGTCAGGATTCATTTTTTGGAGGGACAAGAGGAGGCTTTTGGGGTGTGGGAGCTAGGAGGGGGTGAGTCTGTGGGCTGGGGAGGAGGGGATAATGCTGGGGGCAGGACCTGGGGTAGAAATCTGTGTGTGTTCCTTGCAGGTTTCTTGGGAGGGGAGAGGGAAGGGCTGAGCAATAGTGGGGAATCTGGGGGAGCCTTTGGGAAGGACAGCATGGAGAGGAGACTGTTCAAGAGCCGGGTGGGTGGCTAGGTTTGAGCAGACTTGTCCCTGTCAGGGGACAGCATCTCAGTGGGCTGCAAAAAACTCCTGAGCCTAAGCTTTAGTCCAGGAGCCAGGGATAAAATGTGCCCATGTGTGAATGTACAGGGAGAGGGTGGGCTGCGATGGACAGTTGGTGTGAGGGCATGGCATTGGGGAGCACAAATGACAGAGAGAATGCAGTTTCCCCCACCTCGCTCAGGTTTTGATGTTGGAGTGCCTCAAGCTCAGTTTGCTTGCATCAGAAGGAGAAGGCTTGTGGCATCAGTTTCTTCTCTTTAGTCAAAATTGGTTTGAAGTACAGGGCAGAAGAGTTTGCAGTTTCTTCTCTTTGTAGCCTGGCTTCCCCCTTCTCCTGTCCCTTCTTCACTTCATAATCCATTTTCTCCTCTTAGCTTCTACTTGTACCTGACAAGCAGATGTCTCTTCTTCTTCACAAGCACCTTTTCTCTCTCCATTCACTGATTTTTCTCTTCAGACTCCAGAACATCTCTAATCTCTCTTCATGCACTGATAAGTAAAATGAGTTCTTTATTTTTTTTTCCCCAGCCAGCAACAGCTCAACTTGGACAGGGCTGAAGGGCAGTTTTGCTCAGACTGTGATTGGCAGGGGATGTTAGGGATATTGTGGGCTGTGCTGATATATTTCCCTCTTTTCCCCCTCCCTTCCTCCGGGAGTTTGCCACCTGCAGAAGAAGGGGCAGCCAAGCTCCATTCCCACAGTTCAAAGAGCAAGGGGAAGGAGACACCGACCTGACAGGGCCATGGGTGAGATCAGCCTTGCTGGGTGTTGGTGGTCACGAGTCCATCAGCCAGGAGCTATGGAGATAAAGAAACCTCAGGGGAGAGCGAGGTGAACTGGAGAGGTGAAGAAAAGAGAGCAGCAGCAAGGAGAGAAAAAAAGAATGGCACCCTGGAGATTTGGAAAAGAGCCAGATAGAACAGTGTAAAAAATCCCAGGGAACTGACAGTTAATTTACAGCCTCCAGGAGATGAAAGGGAAAAGAAAAGGGGGAAAAAATGTCTTTGTTGTGAAGAAGCAAGTGATACGGAAGAGTTGATGGTAGTGTGGAAATATGTGGCATCTTCCCGACTCCGGGGTTTTCTCCTCTTTCTGCTGCAGTATTTCTAGGTGTCCTTGTCCTGCTCCTTGCAAATTGCATCTTGTCTGGGATCTGAGGGAAACCCTCGTCCAGGAACTCTCCCCTGCCACCATGGGGAGGTTCTGGGTTACACAAAGGTGATGGAAGAGATAAAAGAGCTGGAGCTGGACCCTGAAGAGGAGGCTGTTTGCAGTTACAGGGTGGAGCTGGGACTTGGGGTATGTGGTTTTGCTAGAGATCAGATTTGAAGGGGGTTGTGCCCCTCAGTGGGCACCTGCCCACTGAGATCGAAGCGTGTGCATGTGTATGTGTGGGAAAGCATGGTTTCTTGTTTCTGTGTCTGCTTCTTCCCTTGTGTGGGACAGCATTTTGCCCTTCAAGCTTTGCCAAGTGCCCTTTTCTCCTGCTGCCTTCCTGTACAATAGAGCATCTGGATTTGCTGAGCCTTTGCCCAAATACACTCCAGGGTCAGTTCCTCAATGAACCAGTGGGAGCTGTGCTTGCTAAGACTGACTTTTAACCTGTGCTAAGAGCTCAGGTTTTGAGGGATAAAGTGGATCTCGTGTATTCGGTGATGGAAAACTTTGTGTTCTTCCTGAAGGTGACATGTGTCCCCAGAAGCAAGAAGCCTAAAGACACGATGTGCCAAGGGGGAGGAGGAGGAGAGCAAGCTATGAAAAATGCTATTTCTTTGTCCTTTGAGTTGAGAGTTCCCTACAGCTCTAAGCTGGAGCTGCCGGAGCGAGCAAGTGGTGAGGCATATGGTGACACACCTCATATCACGCTGGTCCCTGCTGTTCCTACCAGGAAAGCATTGCTGGCAATTACAAACGACTGCTCCAGCACTGCCTGCCTCTTGAAAGGTTTCCTGGCAGCTGGATCTTTGTGGTCTCTGCTGCAGGACTGGTGCTCCCTGCTGGAGAAGCAACTGTTCCATCCTTCCTCCCTCTTCCCACGGCCTGCTGTAGAGCTTGTGGGTACAAAATCGCTGCCTGCCTCCCCATCTCCCATCTCCAGCTCCAGGACCACCAGCTGCTCTTCTGCTGATGTCAACAACCCTTCCAAGCCAGTGTGTCCCCCTTCACCGCAATTGCCGTGTGTGGTATAATTCACAGATTCTGTATTTTTGGTTTAGGTGCGGTGTGCTTTCCTGGAAGAATCTCCAGTTAGCTTAATGGGATGCTTTAGATTGGATGCAGCCGTGGCCAGTAGGGAGAGACTGGGGTGCAGTGGTGCTCCAGCTTGCTCAGTGCTAGAATTCGAGAGTAACAGAGAGGATGTGTCCAGGTAGTTCATTCGCTGACCCATCAGCCACTGTCTCCTTTGGCAGGAATATAGATGCAATGCTTCTTTCTCACTCTGTCTGAAATTGCTTTCTAATAGCAGCAGGAGTTGGAGAGGCATTTTTATTGATTAAACAATTGAGGCTATTTGTCTTTACAAAACCAAAAATATAGAGGTGTCTTTTGCTTCCTACGTATGCATTATACATATTTATTATACGCAGCCATCTCTGTAATCAAGCTGATGCTTATGATGGACTGGATTGAGATGGTATAATGTGAAGTGCTCAGGAAACCTGATGTAAATATGCTGAATAACGAGGACTAGAGTCTGGGCAGCCCATGAAGATGGGGAGGGTTGGATGCCAGGTGCTGGCTTCTTGCAGGAGATGCCTGATGTGAGTGAAAAATTACTTTTGAAATGTCTGCTCTTCTGCTCTCACCCAGCAATGCACCAGTGATTTCTAAGACATTCCTTTGATCAAACACCACTTCAGCTATTGGAAAATCTGTAGCTGCATCTGTCTCTTGACCCTTTCTGCCAATGGTGCTGCATGATTGCAGAGTGTCAGTGTTTCTCTGAGGCTAAGGCAGGAGATATTTGTGGTGCGGGTATGTCTGTGCAGAGGAGGAGCATCTCTGACGCACTCGCCTTAGTCTGCTCTGCCTGTGGTATTAAGGTCCTCTTGTTTCGTGGCTTTCTCTGCCCTCCCCCCTTGTTTGGCTTCATCAGCTTCTAGGTGGTACCTGTGATGCGCCAGTCCCAGAACGTTGATATGGATCTCGTCTTTTTATTTGTGTGTCTGTACTAGCTCGTGTGTAACTGAGTGCTTGGGAATTATCTCTGCCTTTACTCTGATAGATTTTTTTTTTCTTTTTCCCCTCTTTTTTTCTTTTCTTTCTTTTTCTTTTTCTGCTCTTCTCCAAGTGGACACACGAGCATTTCTCTGCAAACACAAACACCTGTGTGATGGAGCTCGGATGCCTTTAGGCACGTATGGACTTTCTGAGGTCAGCCCCTGAATACAGTTTGTGTAACCTTTTCCAGCAATCAGATAGGAGAGCTCTCTTAGCTGTGCGTCTTACTGAATCTCTAGCTTTGGATTGGCAAAAGGGGCTTATTTTGGCCGGCATTGTGATGGTAATAGCATGTGTCCTTCAGGGTGCCATGTCTCTTTGGTTTTACACTTGCAAGCTCCCTGACCTGCCTTCCTAGGCAAGGAAATGCAGTCCGGGAAGGGGCCTGAGACTCCCCAAGATTTGGGGGAATGAGCGGTTTGTCCAAACAGAAGTGAAGCAGCTTGAATTAGACTGAATTATTAAGCGATCATTTAAATTTCAACACTTGATGCTGAGTTGTTTGCTCTGCTTCTTTAGGACTTCTTTAGGAAGCTGCAGCATGCAGATTGGAGAGAAACCAGTTCAGCATGAAATGCCTTTGTAGGTGTGTTTGTTTATATGGTATCTTAGGTGCACAATATGTCTGTGTATGCCACAACCACCTTCGTCTTGAAGAAGTAGAGGGGTTGGCTGAAAACACTGTGTGTGTGTGGCACATATGTACGCGTTGCTCTGTTCTCTCTGTGTGATGTGTTGAAGGAATATTGGATGGAAGCCCGGATGGGGACCTTATGAGACACACAGTCCCCACAACCGCCGGTACCTGCCTCGGTAGAACTTAGCCAAGTACAATCTCAAGGCTACTATTGTGGTTTATGGGTTTTTTTCCCGTTGTTAGTTTTTGGGAAGGCTCTTCTAGATCCTTGCTGCTCTAACGGATGGGAACGTCTTCAGAATGCCAACCTGAATTAATTCAGAACTTGCTTAGCATCCTTAGTTTTTGTGTCATTGTTATCCTTGGATGTAAATAGTCATATGGAGGAGTTGTCCATTGAACTAGTCTTCATCTGTAATTGTGCAGTAACGTGCTCACCACAGTAGCATGCGTGTACAAGCTTATTTGGGTTGGGTTTTGCTGAGAGTCCCTTTTTCAGTGTGAAGTACAAAAGGTGTCCTTGCTGCTGCAGCTTTGCAGGGGGTGATTTACATTTCCACAGAGTCCCCCTTCCAAAGAACTTGTCAAACTTTCCCAGGTTACAATGATAATGAAGAAAAACAATTGATGAGAAGGAGGTATCTTGTGAAAAATATTCTTTAATGGAAAATGCCTTTTTTTGATGTGACAAGCTTGTGTGTGTGTGAAGTAATGCCACAGCTTTGATTTCTGCCTGAGTTCAAAGCAATCAACTTTGTCATGGGAGGAAGGGAGGAAAGGAAACAATACCAGGAGAAATGAAGTAGAATGTCTGTTTCTTTGGATGGAAGTTGCCTGACCTCTGTCAGAGGGCCAGAGGAGGGACAGCCAGTCATGCACTTCATCGCCTGCCTGCAAGCTTTTAGACTGAACCCTAGAAGAAGATGGCTGGGAAAATGTCATCTTCTTCTGAGAATCTTTTTCATTTGAAGGCATGCATAAAACAGGCTGGCCAGAGGGCTGCGAGCTGGGCACCAGCAGCCACTTTGTGCAGTGGGGAGAGGCAGAAGCCACCCCTTTGTCTTTCTGCAGTGACCTGCAGAGACTGGGGCGCCAGCTGCCTTCTACCTGCAGTGGGTGAGCGTTCATCGAGTCGGCTTTATTCCACTACGGTGTCCCTCGATTCTAATCTTGCTACGTCTGCCTTAATTGGGTACTGCAGCAGTTGTATACGTTAAAATAAACGAACTTTTTCCTGCAAAAGGGGGAAAGAAGAAAGACAGATGATCCCTCAGCAACAGCTGTTTGGAGAAAGAATCCCACAGAAGGTGCTTCCTTCGCTAATTAGAAATCTGCTTTCCTTTAGGAAGGATAACGTCTACATTCTTGACTCCTGTTTTTGCTTCTAATTACTTCTTGGAGAAATGAATAAAGACACCGTTTCACATGTTTTACTCAGAGTTGCTGAGGCAGAGAATGTTGAGTGGAAATGTCTTCTGGAGATGGGGAAGAAGAAAAGATAATGAAATAAGGACGTCAGGTGGCACTTTGTGTTTGAGAAAGCAGGGGGGTTGTGTTTATTCCAGCAAGAGCTGTATGAGCACTGGATTAGAGGCAGCAGTCGACCTGGTATGTGGGATCTTCTGGGTCTCTGGGGAGAGGATGCTGTTTCTTAGAGAGGATAAATCTACAATGAACAGGTACTTGCGAAGATCACATTGTGAGGTTGCTGACAGCCGAACGGGTCTGCTGTAAAGCCAGACGGCAAAGATTTCCCTCTCCCCTTGGAAATTAAAGCTTTCTTGCACAGTGGCTTCCTTGTGCAAATGAAGTAAAAAAACAAGGCTGTGGTTGTTGCAGTAGCTGTGTCCAGCCGTGGGGGAATGAGTGACAGCCTGCTGCTGTCAGGGATGCGGGGCAGAGGTTTGAGGATGAGCAAGCAAATGTTGAACCTATCAATGCCTGAAGCTGGGTTTAGGCTTACAGAGGTGCTGCTGAAATCAGGGAAGCTGCAGGGAGGTTGGAAAGAGTTGGTGAGAGGAGCCTGTGGCAGGGAAGGGAAGGTGCAGCAGTTCTACAAAACAGGCACCATGGGAGGGGAGGAAGGTGAGTCGTGGCGAAGGCACTAGACCCTGAGGATCTCAGCCTCCCCCGGGCTGCTCAAGGGTCCTTTCCGAGCAAGGAAACAAATGGGAGTAAGCCCAGATACCTCCATACCTGGTTATCATTGCTTACGGTGGATATGAACTCTGTCAACCACTTTGGGGTCCTGGCTTAGGGGTTACGGTACAGAGGGGCACCACCAGCACTCTTTGATACCTGGTGAATAAAGCAACTTCTTGTCAGAGGGTTCTAGTAAATCCATCACAAAACAAACGCTTAGAAGAAAAGAGTCAATATGCTAGTTTGGCATCTTATTAAAAAAACATGCTTTCAATGTTTTCCATTAGGAAATAATACTGTTTTGAAATGCGTTTCATCTTTTTATTAAGGTTATAAATATTGGAATTGGAACCGAGCATTTTATTCAACCTGGAACGTGCAGTTTGATGCTTTCCCCAATCGCTGATGAGTGGTTTCAGGCGCAGGGGGTCTCCTGTGGGCTGGAGGGGCTCCCGGGAGAGGCTTCTTGGGCTGCTCCCGGGTGGAAAAGGCACACAGGGATTTGTTGTTGGCCTGCAACGGTGGCGATTTGAGCAAAGCCTCCCTCTCTCTCTGCTGAACTTTTTCAAGCCTTGAGCAGGTGTTAGTTTTCAATCCAGCAATTCAATTACTCTGGGCAATAAATTTCAAGGTAAGTGTTGGGAGCTCCATCACTTGAAGTACCGATGTTTTTCTTTTTTTCTGCTGGTCTTCGAGGTAGTACCATCAGCAGTGGAAGTAATGAAGCCTGGTTTCCTATGGATTTCTTTCTCATGGTTGGATTCTTTGATAACTAAATATGTGCGAGCTTTGAATTCGCTCCAGCCATGGAAAAAAGCTTCAGAAAAGCTGCATTGTAAATTCTCTAATAAGAAGCGAGCTTGTATTGCATCCTTCCTGTCCGTGGTGATGCTAAGAGACTGCCTGTTGTCTGTCAGCAATTTTTGTGAAGCTTTAGGTATTTGAGGGAGCTGGCTCTGTCAAAGGTGGCTGCAGGTGGCCAGTGGGTTCAGTTATGGCTATGGGAGGCTGATAGACTCAGCTCTGGGGAGCTTGGTTCCATGGGCAAGCGGGTTAGAAATATAGCTGGGCAATGAACAAATCAGAAGACGGACCTGTGATAGGATCCTGGCAGAGCCAGTGACACTGTTTCTGGACTCTGAGAGGACGAAGGAGCATTTATTTCCCGCCCCCTCCCCTGGGAGTTGGTTTCTTCTGGGAGTGTGTGAATAAACATGTCCATTAACGTGGCAACAAAGAGGACTTGGCATGCAGGGTGGGTGAGCGTGGTACTTAAATTAAAACTGCTGGTTAACCATGACCAGCGGATGGGATTTAAATGCGACGGCTGTTGTGTCTGGCGGGTACCATATCCACAGTTACCAGAGGGTTAGTTAAATGGCATGCAGTATATTAAAAAAAGATCCATTTCTCTACTGCAGACACCATCTCCCTAAAACCACTTTACCTTTTCAGTGTTAGTCATTTCCAGGAGTGTGCTTAAACCAAAGTAGTAATGAAAAGCGTATGTGTGTCTGGGCAATAAGAAGGAAGAGGAGTGAAATACGTATTTCATCTCTCGACCAGGAGCCATACAGACAAGTTCCCTTCTGCAGAGAACCTGTGGTTTGCCGGATGAATTCCCCCAGCTCTCAAGCTGGTGGGATGGTGCTGGTGTTCTCCAGCTTTGATCTTTAGCTTCTCTCGTGGTTTAACCTCAGCCAGCAACTAGGACTGTGCAGCCATTCACTCCCCCAAGTAAGGGCAGGGAGAAGAGGGAGAAAAAGGAGAAAACACATGTGGGTTGAAGATAAGGATGGTTTAATAAAGCAGTGATGAAAGAGAAAATAATAATTGTAAAAAAAAAATATACACAATTATAATGCAATACAGTTGCTCAATTGCCCAGCCTGTCCTAAGCAGGATTCCTGCCCCCTGGAAGCGTAATGTCTACAGTGTGGAATATTCCTTTGCCCACCTTGTCCTGCCTGTGCTCCCCATCAGCTTCCATGGGAAGCTGAAAAAGTCCTTGACTTGATATAAACATTACTTAGCAACAACTAAAACAATGTGTTATGAACAGTATTTTCATACTAAATTCAAAACACAGCAGTTACTAGGAAGAAAATGAACTCTATCTCAGCCGAAACCCAGGCAGCATCAGGGGGCAAAATCAGTATGGGAGACCAGAGTGACAAATCTTTTTGTACAAATAACAAGTGATAAGCTGATAACTGGTAGCCCAGGTACGCAATTAACACAATTGCTTAAATTAACTGAGGGCAGAGATCTCCTTGAGGTTTGTCTCAAGTCTTTATGCCATTTCTGAAGGCTTTTGGGGAATAGCTGTGGAGGATAGACGTCTTCAGAAATTAACAGTGACTTTCAGGAAGAATAGATGATTAACAAGAATATATTACTCTTGATGGACAAATGAAGCACCTCCAGTTTTCTTGTGAGTGATGTTCAGCTTTCTTTTCTCAAGCAAATGATTCCACTGCTCAAACTTTTCTAAGAACAATTAGAGGTAAAGAGAGGGGAGAGAAGGGAAGAACTGGCCCTTCTCAGCTTGATTTATTATCTCACTCTTTTGTAACAAGATTTCCAGTGTTGTAAAATATTAAATACATCCTTATATTCAATATCACATTTTGATACATTTCATGCCTCATTTGCTTCTGGAGTCAAGGACAACTTCACATTTTTCATGGCACAAGGCCCAGATTTGTCTATTTATTTATTTTTAATCGCTACTTTTTTTTTTTTACCTGTATCAATTTGGATTAAATCTTGGCAACCATAGCAACCTGTTCCACTGGGTGGTTTCAGATTTCCAGAACGTGGGAACTTTTTGGCTTGGCTTATCCCCCATGGGCTGCTGTGCAGGAACCATCTACAGAGGATCGTGGCTAGTAGGGAATGGGCGAGATGGGGTTTTGTGCCAAATGTTAGACTGAGGCAGGCAACTCTGTCTGTCACCGGCAGGGTCACTTTTATGTAAAAGGCTATTTCATTTAACGGTTCACGTGATCTAATGAGGAGGATTAAGTGGAATTTGATGCCATTGTTAAAGGAAGATGCATATAACTCCTGTTAATTAGGAAAGGCTCAGTATTTGTCTTTGCCTTGATCTATGTGGGAGTTTTTTGATTATTGTTTCTCACGTTGGGGAACAACAGCTGAGTTTTCATGCCTTCTGTATTGAGTCACCAGTTCACACTGACTCTGCCTCTGCAGGTAGGGATGGCAGCTTGGAATGCAGCAGAGCCAGCGCTGCATCTTTCTGACTGGAACATGGGCTCGATCCTGTTTCAGTTGCCGGATCTTGGATGCATCCTTTTAAGTTCCCGTCTTAAGCCAAGGAGTTTATACTGGACTGCTTTGACAGCTGGGCGCTGTGGAGGCTGAGTGGTGGTGTGTCTGTTGGCTAGGGGTTAAACTTTTTGGGGGAGAGCTACACTCTCATACACGTCCCTCACCCTGGATCCATCCCACTTGCCTTCACTGAGGCATCTTATCTCCTCCTTAAGTCATGTAGAGGAATTGGACTGTGTTCCCTCTGGAGGTGATATCTCTGATCTGAGTCATCCTCCTGGGCTTGGGGTGTCTGGCTTTCTCTTTACAAAATCCTGCTTTTTCTTCCTACTGGCAAGGTGACTCTCGTTTTTTGTCCAAGAAAGTACAGTAAGAGCCATTTGCAAGTAACTTGGAGCTCAAGAAACTCTGCCTAGAAATAAGACAGACATTTCTGAACAGTGAGAGTAATTAGAAGCTGTAATATCTCCCTGAAGGCTTGTGGTCAATTGTCCATGAACGGCAACTTTACATTGCGATTGGATGCTTTTTCGGAAAGATGTACTTTGGTTGAAATTGGACTGAGCTCAAGAAGGCCCATGGATGGCTGTTTTGGAAGGGGGCCTGGACAACCACAGGGGTCCTTGCTGATCTGTAAGTGGGAGCTGGTTTAGCAAAAGAGTTCAGTGTTCACTGATTTTGTTTGTTTGTTTGTTTGTTTTCATCAAGCTCTTTTGAACTGCTTCAGCTCTGCCATGGAAGCTGAGTTCCTGAAAGAATGGCCAAGAGCCATGGAGGAGTTTGGCTGGATGGAAAATTTTACAGCTAAGCTAATGGTGGTATTGCCCTTCTAGTTCTCTGGAGCTTGCATCTCCTTTCAGAAGTGGCCAGCAATGAGATACTAAATCCTTTCTCAAGTTTAAGCGGTAACATCTTAATGGACAGGACAGGTAGTCACCAAGGCACAGCTCCCCGAGTGAGTGACTTGGAACCTTGGGTCCGTTGGCAAAAGAGTCTGTGAAAGATGAGTGTTTCACAAATGATAAACAGATTTTCTCCAGAGGAGAGCTCGTGTCTGCTCTGGAAAACTTCTAAGATGGTGATCAAAAAAGCTTCAAAGCCCTTCTTTTTAAATGAAAGTATCAATAGGAGTTAGGGGCCTTATTAGTTTAGGGGCTCTTAAAAATCCCCCATTTGCCTCTTTCAATGACCAATGTCCTTTGAAAATCTGTCCCAAAGTACTTGAATCACTCCTGAAAATGGAACTTAGACTTCTAAATTACCGGGTTGCCTGAAAGCATTATCCATAGCATTGGCTTTTTCTAATAGCCACATCAATTAAAAGCCTTTCTGCATCTTGCTGTCAGCTGCCCCTTGTGTACGGTTGGGAGTGCGGGAGTTTCACCCAGGCTGCTTTTTATGATCCCTGTGCTTTGCCAGTGAAAGAAAATTTAGTGAGGGAAACCTGTCTTTGTTCCCCACCTTCCCATACAGGAAACTAATTGAAAACAACATGAATGTTAATGATGCATTTCGCATTGGGAAGTTAGAGGGGTGATTAATACATTGTACGTTGTGTATTAACACCTTCTCAGGGGCATAATGAAGACAAAATATATGCTCTGAGACGAGGTTGTTTATTTCGCAGTGTGTTTCCTGTGTTCCACCACCCCTTTTCACATTGAAATACAAGCTTTCCAATCCAGAGGGTTTTGTTTCAAAGCATATCTTTAAATCAATCAATAAACTTTTATGTTTTAATCCTTTTTTTCCTTCCCCTTTTGATTGCGTAGCCGAAAAAAAATGCACAAAGTGAATGGAAATGTGAGGAAGGCAGGAAGAGGAAAGAAAAGCAAAGGGGATGATGTGAATGGCCAGTGATGTGACAGGTTCCTGAAGCTGTCTCCTCTTGATGTTGGTAGAAATGATCTGTTATTGGAGAGAAGACTAACAAAAGGTAACCTGTTGGAGTCCAAGGAAAGCTTTTTCCTCTCCTCTGCTCCTTGACCGATGGCTGTCTCCAGAATCCTTGTAATGCTTTTTTTTAATTATTGTGATAAATTGCTCTTGTGAAGTCTCTGGCAATGGCTGGAGGCTGAAGCTTTTTGATTAATCTGTAAGGCGGTTGGATGCACTAAGTGCATCCGTGTGACAAGCCGAGATCTCTCTCTCCTCTGTCCCTGGCTGGTCCTGGAATGGCAACTGCTGTCTTAACTGGGCTGCTGTGACCCATGACTTGTGGAGCACCCACACACGTTTCTGTGTGTGTGTCCGTCTGCCCTTCAAAGGCACGTCTCCTTCCAGAGCTAAGCACTGTTGTGGCTAAGGGGATTTGGCCCAGCCTTGCTGTCTGACTGTCATCCCTGTCATCCCATCATGACTGTCCCTCAGCTTCTTCCCTGTGCCAATTTCAAATCCTCTTGGCTTCCAGGAGGGCTTTAAAGAGAGGGCAGGGCTTTCTCTGCGGCAGTGACCTGTCTTTGGCAGAGGAATGCCCAGCATCAGCGTAGCTGGCACCAGGCACCCAACTTGCAGCCCGCTTTGCAGCCTTGGCAGATGATTCAGCTGAGCTGTGGTTGAGCAGCAATTTCCTGCTCAGTTTGCCGCTTTGCAGGCTAAAAGAGGTCAAAAGTTGCCAACTTCTGTGGGGTTTGTGGCAAGTTTTTTGGTTTGTTTTTTTTTTTTTTTTGAACAGGCTTGTAGTTTTGACAGAAAGTTAAAATGGCAGTTCCCAGGGTCCTGCATCTTTCCTTGCTCCATCTCCTTTCCTTTTGCTAAACCAGAGTAAGTCTCTTGTTGGCGAGACAACCTTTAGGCACAGCAAGGATGGTCAGAAATCAGAAGGAAAACAAGAATGCCAGATCTATAGGTTATTCATACGTTACTTCATGTAATATGGATTTTGGGGATTGTTGCTTTTAGTGTGATTTTTGTGTAGTGACACTGGAATTGTTTGCTTCACTTGTGCTTTGGCTGGGGTTGTTTAAGGTGGAAAGGCATATGATTTTTGATCTTTTTTTTGTTTGTAATGAAAAGTGTCTAGTTCAGTGCCTAGATGCACTCATGCAGAAGTGTGGCATCTGCTGAACTTCTAAATCTGCAGGATCAGGGCAGTTGTGACCTGAGAAAGCTTCTTAAGCCCTCCAGGTGGGAAGGCAGGACATTGGCATTGAAGGGCTTGAGTATCAGATGGCACAAGAGAAGTCAGCAGGTTCATAACCACATGGTGGATCAAAACCTTAGCACCCGTTGGCAGCAGAAGTCTTTTAGCCCTTCTTGCTAGCCTGGGGAGCAGAGACCCACAACTCATGTGGATCGCTTCAGCCACTCTCTGTGCGCAGGCGTGGTGTCTACCTCTTCCTGTGGTCTCCTGGGCTTCCTGAGGATCACGGAAGGTGATGAGCATCTGTGTATTTGCGTCCTTCGGAATGCTCACAGTAATAAACCCTGGGAAATTACTCTTTAGTGAGATCTATCCCTCATGCTGTAATATGGTTGTTGTAGGTGGAAGCATGTGGTGGTGGGTGATTGTGTAACTCACTCTGGGAAGGGAACGAGATCACGCGAGCTGTAACACGTCTATAATTAAGTACAATGAATAGCTATAAAACAACCAACACTTTAAAATGCCATTCGTGGCCACAATTGAATTATTCTTCTCCTTTGGCAAAGTCATTAAAGGGGAAGGTGGAGGGGGGAGCAGGGCCGGGGGAGAAGGAGGGAGGAGAACCATGTATATATCAATCCACTCTGTGTGTTTGCAACCTTCTTTTCTTTTTTTTTTTTTTTTTTTTTTGATGAATGAAAATTAAAATCTGAGAATGGGTAAAAAGTCCCGGTGAGAATGGCTGAGTTCCTCCAGGCTTTTGGCAGCCTCTTATTAATAGCACCTGGCTCTGCTGTTCCCACCGGTTTGGTGACAAAAAACCCCGATTCTGATCTGTTTATCAAAAGGGGAGGGGGAGAATCAACCCATGGTAATTACTACTTTGCAAGTTCAGTATTTATCGACTTTCTGAATGGTGATGAATGGAAATGTGCTTTATATTTTATAACACGCAAAATGCCTTTTTTCTTCAGACCTGACGTTATTTTTCCTGGTTTTACTACCCCCCTAACCCTTTTTGTCTGCCATTAAGCCATGTGTTTGCATGAAACCAACTCTGTCTCTCTGCTTTGTCTGAAATGAGAGCAGGCTCAAATTAAGGCCCTCGAGCTTCTTGATGGGCACGTTCCACCTGATTTGCTTGGCTCTGTCTCCCTACCTTAGGAGCAGTATCCTGTGGCTGTGTATATGATCTGAACCTACTGTGGCTTGGCGGCATCTTAAACAGCTTCCTTCTTTGGGTCTAATTAATCTTCCATTAGTAACGCAGCCCAAATGGTACAGTTACAGATTTCAGTAGCCCCGTATAGACAGATCTGAAATTTAGAGTGATGGTACCAAGGAAAACCATGTCATCTTTCAGGATGGTGTAATAGAACAATTTTATCCTTCTTCTGTAATTTCCAGGCCAGCTGTGGTAGGAAGCAGGATTTACTGTTCCTCTTGTCTGGCAGGCAGGGTTGTTCCCCTGACCTTCTGCTCCAGCAGACAGTCGAACCTGGACATAAATCTGGGGCTATTGTTTCTCCCAGTCATCTTGGTGATCTCACTTCTGCCTTGTGCTCACTGTTGCATAGCTGTTTGTCTGCCTCCCTCTCCTCTTGTGCTCAGGCCCTGGATTTTTGGGGGTCATGGAGCTGTGTCCTTGCTTATCCGTGGCTTGCAGAGTGCGGGAGAGACGCATGAAGGGGAGGGTTATACTGTCACAGCTTAGGCGGCGTATCTGGTGTTGTGACCTGGTGTGGCCTGAGCAAAACTTTCTGGGTCTGGGAAGATGGGTGAGGGATAGCTGGCTGAGGCTGGGTGACAGTGGGCTGGAAAAAGGAGATGGTGCAGGAGCTGCCAAGACTTGGGTACCATCTATATTCTTGGAGTTCATGATAATTTCCTGTATAATGATTATTAGTTAATGATTAATGTAAAAGAAAGCATTTTAAAGGAGGGGATGTAAGTCCTGAACTGCTCAGCTGCTTGCGATCAGGAATTTCTCAACCCTCTTCCTCTGGCAGCACCGGAGGCCATCCTTCTCTGCTCTAGAAGTGTCTGTGATGCATTGGACGCGTTGCCAGCTCTCAAAAGCCGGTAAGGATTGCTGATGGCATTGCCCGATGATCTTGAGGAGATCAGATGGGATGATCTGACGACAGCATCAGCAGTTCAGGTATGGTGGAATGGTCAGGCAGGAGCTATAAGTGACTGCTCTTGTAACTATTCACGTACAGAAATTCCTCTTTCTCGCTGTGATGCGGTAGCGCAGAGTAACTCCAAACTGTCATAATCTATAAGGGTGAGCTCTCGTGTACAACCTCTTCAGCAGACTGCAGGAGCTGCCTCCAGAACAATAACTCCAGGTAATAAGGAGTCCCTAGGTTCAGTTAGTAATAGCTTGTAATGACTCCCAGAAGGTGATTTCAGCCTCCATAATCCCCCCCAAACTGTACCCCCCTCCTTCTACAGCAGTGTTTGGGAGGAAGCTCACCTGCGTCATGAGCAGCCTTGTTTTTTGTTGAAAAGCTGAATGCAGTGGTGTTGGTGGGGAGCAAAGGTACAAATTTTGGGCGGGGGGTGGGGGGACACATTCTGGGAGGTGGAGCTGTATGTGGTTTTTGTGGTGGAGTTGGGCACAGTACGTGGGCATGAGGCACGAAGGAGGCAAGGGGCGGTAGGCTGGCTGGCTGAGCAGATAAGGGCACAGACCTGGACGTCGCTTTAGAAACCACGATCAAAAAACATTCAGGCTGAGAGACTGTGAAGACCAGGCTGAAGGCTGAGATCAATAGGCTTTGAATGAATTCCTATAAAAAGGAAGAATTTGGTTTAGACTTTGTAGGCGCACTGCAGGAGAATCTAATCCATTGTCCCCAAAGGAGCCATTCCGGCCTTCCTCTCATCAAGATACAGAGGGATTTTAAGACCTGCCAGGTTTATAGAGGGGTTGGAAAAGAAAAAAGGAGAAGGGAAGGAGGCGGAAATTAAACCACAAATGTTCACAATAAAATGGTGATAGAAATGGAGGTGGACGGGGAAGAAGAGAGCGTCTCCATTTAGCCTCAGGAGACCAGTAACTTCCCAGGGCATTTTGGGCTGTTCTCAAGTCTTTTTCACCTGTGCACTTGCAAAGGCCAGGGCAGGCTGAAGTCAATCCAGTGCTGCGGTTTCAGCGTATTTTGGTGTCAATCCCTGTGATTCCCACCCAGGCAAATGTCTGTCTGTGTCGTGTCCCCTCCCCACCACCACCATCTTTTGAAATAAGAGTTGTCCGAGCCTGAAGGCTGGGCAGAGAAGTGACCTCTCTGATGGTGAGCACAGGCCTAAATGTTTTGTTGGAGCAGGGTCAGGTGTGCCTGGCATCTCCTCGAATCCAGCTTCCACAAACTCCTGTTCCACAAGCAAATATGTTTTCCACCTTGAATCATAGAACGGTCCAGGTCAGAAGGGACCTCCAAAGGTCAGCTAGTCCGACCTCCCCATGGTCAGCAGAGACACCCCCAACTAGACCAGGTTGTCCAGGGCCTGAGTTCCCTCTGGATGTGTGTGCATATAAAAGCAACTTGGTTTTTTGACACTGATATTTCTTTCTTTCTTTCTTTCTTTCTTTCTTTCTTTCTTTCTTTGACCTTGTCAGCATGTGTGTGTGTTGCTGTGCGCTCTGAGGAAAGAGTTGAAGGCGTCTTCCCTCCACGTAGTTGGTAAGGAGTCTTTACAAGCAACCTTTGAATCCATGTTGGGCCTTCCAGGCAAGCATATGGCATAACTGAAAAGACGCTTTTGAAGCTCATATGGATAAGTCCATGCAGTACCGAGGCAAGAAGAACTAACAGGGAATGATTCCTCTTTTATAGAGGGGGAAACAGTGGGAAGACAAGACAGTGAGTTATTTAAGGATAGGGAACAGGGCAGTTGCAGAGCTAAAATTGGATTTCTGGAGTTCCAATTCAATAGACCAAACTATCACGCTGTGTGTGTTATTTTTTACAGGCTCACTAGCAGGCACAAACATGTACCCACCCACACAGTTTTAATCTCAGTTGCTGTGTCAGACATTGCTGATGGGTGAACCCTGAAAACTCCATGAGGCAATTATAGAGGCATTGCCAAAATTTCCCTGGCTGTTAATGTAAGAATGCCCGCCCCTTGGGTCTACCAAACCGAGCTGGGAACCCTTGGAGAAGCGTCTGTTATTTCTAGCGGCGGATTTCCTGGGAAGTGGATTCCCCCACGGACTGTTGAGCTGTGATTTTATCCCTTCCGGTCCCATACAGAGCTGAAAATAGGAATGAAACCGTGAAACTCGTGCCTCTTCCCCATGAGCATGCAAAAATCTGGATCAAGTTTTGATGGGGCATCTGGAGTACGCAGGTGAGACTAGCTCCCCTTTGAACTTGCCCAAACCTGCCTTGTTGGCAGGTGAAGCAGGTACTGCCAAATACAAACCATGTTGAAATGCACTGGCAATACTTTGATGATTTTTCTTTTCTTCTTGAACCTCCTGGACTCCTGCAGAGTCCAGATACTGGGAGGTCCAAAATTGAAAGAAGTTTCCTGAAATCTTGTGTGTAGTGTTATTTGCTTGTTTTAGTGGGATGTTTCAGGGCTTGCAGTGTTATCCAGTGATTTCAGTTCAATATCCTGTCGACCACAGGCTCCCTTTGTGATTCTGGACAAATTGTTTTGTCTCTTTGGGTCTCAGTTTTCCCATCTACAAAGCGAGGATGGATAGCTGTACTGAGGATGAGTATTTGTGAGGAGCAGTAGCATGTGAAGCTGGGCTGAGAATGGCTCCTTGTGTCTGTTGCCTTCCGACTCTTGCTGATGGTGAGTATTGGGTTTATTTGGCCGTGGCTGTTCAGAGAGGGCTACTTAGACTCCTTTCTGAACCCCAGCAAATCTGCTGTGGGATAGCAGCCATTACTGCCAAGCTTTGATACTCTACTTACATACGGCAGAAATGAATTGTAGGCACAGTGGATGACTAAACAGATTAGTTACCACATCGTTAATTACCTTCATCCCAGCACTGTTCTGGACGATGCTCTGAGGCAGAACAGTGACCTGACAATACCAATGCTGTGTTGCCTGTCCTGTGCCATCAGCGGGAGGACCATTAGAATCGCTTCAGCTGGTAAATCGCTGGTGACTGCATTTGTTTAGTGTGAGAGAAAGCGTGTCCATAGAAGAAAGAGTCCTCGCTAACCCCCGTCTGGTTTGTGTTTACAATGGACTGTTGGCATTGTTGGTTTTGGAGTGACTTGTGCACATCCTGTCCCACTGTAGAAGGGAACGGGAATGGTTGAGCTGGCTGCACCCAGGACAGAAAGCCCTATGAAACTTGATGGAGATGAAGGTGGTGTTACAAGATGTTATCTTTTCATTTTTGTAAATATTAGTCTTTTCCGTGAGTGCCGGCTGAAAACGTAATCTGTGGAATCTTAATGGCAGCATCTTCTAGTGAGCACAGCACTGCATTGGGAGGGCTGGTCTGTATTTCGGGTTCCCCTCCTCACTTGGCTTTGCTGTGCAGAGCAGGGCTTGTCTTGGTTTGGATGACAGGAGCATAGAGTCTGGGGACAAGGCTTTTGTCTGGAGCCTCAAGGATCTCATTTGGAGTGCGGTTGTAGTTCAAATAAATGACCAGGCTCAGGTAGGCAGGGGATGGAGGTGTGGGTTTACTGAGGTTGGAGGCGGGAAAACACATTCCAAATGCAGCTGGAAAAACACTGCTCCAGGTTTCCAGCCCCTCCGGGTTATTCCTGGCCGGAGCTAATGATGATATATGAGTTTTACAGAACACTCTTCATCCTGAGACCTCAAAAGCCCTTCACTGAAGAGGTCTGCAACATTATTCTCACTAGGTACAGGTGGTAAAATTAATGCATTAAGAGATAAAGTAGTTTAGCCAAGCAGTAGAACTGGGGATGAAACCTGGGTGTCCTGAAACACCATCGTGCTTTGCCTCATAGGAACCGTTGCCTTTTCCAGCTCTTGGATTTGCTGGTGCTTTGATTCCTAAGTCAATCCCTGTAGGTTTGGAGGGTCAGCAAGCTTATACCCTCTTGTTCATGCTTACATCCCTGCTTGTCTGGTAGCTTCAGTGAGACCCTACTCTTAACTCTGTCTCCCAGCATCTGCTGTGCGCTTCCAGGGACAAAATCAAACACGAGTTTATCATCATCTTCTTCCTTTTGCTGAGCAGATGCTGGCGATACCACATGCCAGTGCTTTAACTCTCTTAAACTGCTCACAAAGCCTGGGCAGAGGTGTTGCAAATTTTTAGGGCTTTTTTTTTTTTTTTAAAGGGATTCGAGAGCTTCTGCAGCACTCTGAAAAGCCCTGTGGCTGTTTTGAGACACGGCCCCATGCTCCTCAGAGGGTCACATCTCTGTGTGCAGTGCTGTCTTGCCTCGTTCTTTGCTAGGAAGTGACTGCAGGCACAGAGACATCCTTTTTCTTGTTTCTGGCTCTGGGGTAATCTAGGTTATAATTGTGAAATTAGTATGGTCAAACCGAGTTTAAGGGCTGAATCGTATCAGTGAGAGAGTCCAACATGCTGGTTGCTCTTGAAATGCATCTGTGTTCCTTCCCCACCAAGGAAGGGTAGATCAGCATTGGTGGGCACAGGACCCTGCCGAAAGCTAAAAAAAAATTGGGAAACTCCTGCTGCATTGGCGAGGAGCTGGCGCTGCAGCCCTGGCAGAGAGAGACCCCCTCCGGGAGCAACCCCTCCTGATCCTCTCTTTGCCTTGGCTTTCCCTCGGTTGCCTGGTGCAATTCAAAGGTGTTGGCTCTGCTCCCTCAGCTTCTTCCTGGCCCCGGGGAGGAGTGGCGTCTCTCGGTTGCGCAGGCAGTCTGCCACCGCTGCGGAGAGCCCGGGCTGTGTAGGTGGCCGGAGCGCGGAAGCCGGCGGTGCGTGGGAGAGAGCGGGCTCCGCATCCCTCTTGCGCGCTCCCTGTGCTTAGCGCCGGCTGAGCTAAGCCCTCCCGAGATGCTAACGTGCCACACGCAGATGGCCTGAACAGTTTGGGGAGCAGACTCTCTTGGTTTGTGTAAAGGCAAATAGGCTTAGAAGTGACTAAACTGCTGCAGCAATAGTGACGGGGAGGCGGGGGGGATTCAGATTTATTTTTCATGTGTGTGTGTGGGGGGGGTTCGTTCTGAGGCTTGGTTCCTTCAGTTGGGGCTATAGAGGCTTTGGTACAGGGGAGGAAATCCTCTCCCTGTTGGCGCTTCCCGGGAGGCATCCTGAGCTGCCTCCGAGTGTGGCCGGCTCCTGCGGTTTTGCTCTGAACTGTGGCATCGTGTCACGGTCCGTCCATCGTCTGTTGGAAGGGGATACTGGCTCTCTGTTGGGAAACTTCTTGTTCATTAAGGAGTTTATCTGTTGAAAAAGTCACCGGGGTGGAATGAGCTATTCCTGCCCCGTGGAAAATCCCTGCCGTTTATTTTATGAGCTAAAGGTCAACTTGGCAATCTCCCTGATTTAGATAAAATATGAAACCTTCATTTCTCTGCTGTAAGCCTGCCTGGGCTTTTGGGTGTTTCAGCCTGCCAGTAGGAGGGCAGCGATGGATTGGGGAGACTCTGGTGCTCTTTTCGGTTTCTCACTAACTCAGAGGCTTTACTCCCATGTCGACCCTTCGTGCAGAGGTTGCTGCTGCCGACCATGAGCTGATTAAATGCAATGCATCGAAGTTCAAGAGAGCTTGAGATTGCCACTGCAGCTGTGATCGGCTGACAGGATGCGGCACAGCCCCAAATTCTAGTCAGGCTAAAATCAAATTAAAGTTTCCCAGCATGATATTTTAGAGGGGTGGGGGGAAATATTAAAAAAGAGACGGAAAAAGAAAAATCCAAAACAAAAAAGCCCCCCGCAGAGTTCATCTGGTGGATGGAGTTACATTAAGCAAATGGAAATTAAAGGCTTTTCATAGAGATCTTCAGTATAATTTGATGGAAGACTTTAATTATTTCAAAGTGCCTAAGAAAAGGAGCTTGGAAAGATTTGGAGGGGGTGAGCGCTCATAAAAATATCTCTCTTCACAAGCATTTTGAGCTGTTGTTGGGCTGAAAGGCTGCTGTCAGCTCCAAAAGAGGGATTTGAGAATCCTGTGCCCCACATCCTCCCCAGAGACCAATTGCTGCATGAGTGGCAGTCAGTCTCATAAGAGAAGGCCAGGGAGCTACGAGGAGGCGGGTGAAGGAAGAGCAAAGACTTCAGTGCTGCCAAGGAGCTTTCTTTATCAGCCTTCACAAGGCACGTAGGATGAAGAGGGCTCCTGGCCGTTAACGTGAGGATGGCGGGCTGGGGTTGATTTGGATCTCTCGTGGCGTTGTGGACAGTAGAGCCAGAAAGGGCATCTTCTCCCTGGCACCCTGGGGAGATGGTCCATTGAAGTCATAATGATAAAGTTGTCACTCATCCAATTCTTGCTTGGACAGCCCAGGAATTAATGGGTCTTTGTCTAGTCTCCAGGTTGACATAAATTCAAGTATCTGGAGACCGGCCATTCTTTCCCTAGGACTTGGATGCTCTTCTCCGGTCTCCAACCTGCTCACTTTTAGGCAGAAATGTGGCCTTTCCAAGCTCTGAACGCTCAGTGTTTTCAAAAAATTCTCTTCCCCAGATGTGCCATTTTGAGATGCACCTCTCTGCAATGGTGGCCCCATGATCTTGCGTGCAGCTGCAGGCAGCATGGGGGGCAGGACCCTGCCAGCCTGTACATGGGATAATGGCACTGCCCTCCTCTGCAGGGATGCTCTGAGGATAAACAAGGCCAAGGAAGTTCAAGACAAAGGAGTGGGAAAAACATAACTAACTTAGACAAATAAGAAAGATGGGGAGAACAGTGGGATCCAGTCCCAGGGACTGTGTTATACAGTGGTAGACAGCAAGCACTCATTTCTCCTGTGTGTGATGGTGAGTGTTTGGCTGAAAACTGGTAAAAAGGCAGCCTTGGTAGCCATGGGGATAGGAGAAGGGGGATGCTCAGATGCAGGCAGGAGCCAGGGCAAGAAAGAAGGACAGGCAAACATTGAGTTTGCATGGCTTGTGGGTGAAAACAGTCCCAAAGTAGGAGGCGTCAGGATACACATCCCCACTAACTATTTAGAAAAATAAGTTTTCAAAGCGATGTGTCTTCAGGGCAGGGACTATTCCTATAAAGGGCAGCAACTGCAAGGTGATGGCAGTTGGTTATCTTTTTAATTTAAGGGTTTATTTGCACGCACCAGGCTGTCCTTGTTCCATTAATAACTACATCTGGGGTCACCGTTTCACTGCACTCTGTAAGGATTTGTTGTTTAAGTGACAGCATTTGAGAGGGGGTGGCAGAGGGAAAACCAGCCCCCTAATGGTGGTTACTTAAATTCTGGCAAAGCAGGCTGAGAGAAGGAGGGGAAGGAAGACGTGCTGCATGTGGGGCTGGGGGAAGAGCCCAGGCTGGAGGTCTGACAAATGACTGCCTTCCTTCACCTCCAAAATGCTCTGTGTTCTCTCTCCCTCTGGATACTTGTCCCTCTTCCACCAGCAGTATCTAAGCTACTTTTGGAAAGGAGTAATGTGGAGTTTAGCATTAATAGCTTGCCTTTTGGGGGCAGGAGAAGATGCAGAGGCTGCCAGGCTGCCATTTGATGGCAGTCAGCAACAATCAGCTGGGCTGATGGCTACTGGGCAGCTGGAATAGTTGGAAGCCTGCTGGGCTCAAAACTCATTCAAAACGAGTTGTTGCTGAATCACAGCTGCTCAAAGCTTCCTCTGCTTGGAGAGAATCTGAGCTGAAGTGAGTCCCAGAGGGTGCGGGGAGAAAGCACAATCGGTTCCTATAAGCTGGGGAGTTAAGGCAGCCTGGCGTACAGCTTATGCCTCACGGCTGAGTTCAGTAAGCTTTAATTGATGATTTTCCCTATATTTGGGGCATGCATAACATCTTTCCCTTGTGGATTCCCTGGTGCCTAATGGGAGTTGTGTTAAACTTGCAGCCGTTCCCTCTGTGAAGAAAGTGTTCTCTCCTCTAGTAGACCGCTATTGTATGAAACTCATAGGGACGGGTCGGCTTGTGAGGCTGCATCCCTGGGAAATTTGGTTGGAAAATGGCTCTCATAGTCCAGGTTGATTAGGGGTGATCACATTGAAGGGTTCTGAAATCACAGATGCCAAAATATCCCTTTCACTGGTGCTGACACCAAACCAGAAGTGTCTGGACCAGAAAGAGCAAACTCAGGATGTCGAATGTCTGAGTCCTGTTAGGTCATCTGGCCAGACAGGCTCTGAATTCGAGTTTAAGGGTAACGGCTTCATTAGAGTACGGTGCTGGATTTTGGATGGATTATGGGTCAAGATACAAACACTGAAGCTGGGCTAAAGCTGGTTAATGAGGACAATTTATGCTTATAGCAGGAAGAGAATGATGTGATCAGGGTTTTCAGAGTGCTCAGCATGGGCATCACTTAGTCCCTTTGTACTTTCCTCATTTAACTGGAATTGATGTTAAGCCAGTGATGGGAACAACTGAAAAGCCAACTCTGGAAAGGGTTGTTCTTGCTTGGTTTGGAAATTGGATATTGCTGATGAGGATGAGCGCTCTGGGAGCAGTTTTGAGAATGCTGCTAAGTCAGGAGCACTGACAGCCTGATTATAGCTAACTTGGAGCAACAGAAAGGCAAGGTGGTCAGAATGAATTTGTTCTGTGAACAAATTTGTTTTTCACACCGAGGCCTTTGTAAGCCTGTGTGCTGTGCTTTGTTAATGAAGCCAAGTGCTCTTTGCTTGCTCCACATCAAACCCTTGCATAAAACCCACAAGAATGGTGTTATTTTTCTGCTTGTATCACACTGCAGAGAGGAAGGGAATTACTGTGCTGAAGTAAGAGTGAAGTGAAGGTCTGTGAAGTGTCTGAGATTTATCCCATGCTTAATTCTTCACACTGATGGTAAAGTGCAGGCTCCATCTGAATCAGCGGTGAAATGTTTTGCTGTGTATTTTGCTCTCCTCTGTCCCTCTGGGACATGGAGGTTTCGTCTCAGTAACACAGTAGCACTGCCCCTCTAATTGGACGCTTTTTAGTATTAAACTGTTAATCAAACAGGCAGGTTGCTGGTTTGAAATCGCTCGTGTGTCACTTTACGCTCCGAGCCGAATTAAAAGCTTCTCCCGTGCAAATTAATTCCTTTTAAATGCAACACTGCTTCCCAGTTTGGACGCTGGTTCTGCTCTCTCGTGCAAGACTATTTCCACAAGTCAGCCCATTACTCCAGCAGCTCTACTTTGCGCCTGGATGTTGCGTGCAGCTCTACTGGCCCGTGTATGTGCATCTCCCAGCCCCTGTGCTTTCCTCCTTTAGTTTGGCAGGTATCCTTGCTCTCTTGTGCAGACTTTTCTCCTCTGTCCCTCCTCTGTCCGCTCTCAAGCCTATCACCCCTGGGCTTTCCCGTGCATGTGCTCAGCTTGGCATCTGTCCTCTTTCCCACCTCCTTTCAAATGCATATGCTTACTGCCTTCCAAGTGCACACTCAAAAAGTCTTGCCTCCATTAAAATATACAAACCAGCTCTTGCAAACATCATCTTCAGCCATTCATAAATTACCTCCTCCTCCTTGCCTCAAAGTACAGGCTTTTTGAGCTTGCATGTATCAAAATGTTCTTTGGGTGATAGATGGGAGATTAATCTATTTATTTCACTTACAGTTTTGGCAGCTATAAAAAGAAGCAAAACTAGCTTTTTGGCCATAAACCACTACTTGCAGGTTGATTTGGTAGAGGATTCTTTGTTTTCCTTTCTTTTCCCTCTTGAATCTGCCAGAGACTTTAAGTGAAATAAATAGATTAATCTTCTTTCTGTAGCCCAGAGATCAGGTTGATGCATTTAAAAGCTTTCTCTCCCCCTAGACTTCTGATATGTTCACAGATCCAATTCATATTTTTGAACTTCCTTCATGTGTAAGGAGACTCGGTGGTAGCAGTAATTCTTCACTAACAGCAAATAGGGGTTAGTGCTTGTTGGATTTCTTTTCTTCTGAGAGTGCTGAAAAATTTCCATCAAAGCATTTTTGACAAAAGGAAATTTTGGGGAAAAATATCAGTCTTTGTGTTGGGGTGAAAAACCACCCAAAACATGAAGATCTTCAAAAGAAAAAGTGGGTATTTTGCAAGACCATGTGTCTTTGAGAAGGTTCAATTGCTGTGAGACACATGGCTGAAAAGCAGGTTCCCAAAAGTGTATATACTTATCAAAACAGTACTGTGAAAAAGAGTGGCATAGCTGGAAAATTCACTGGTTCTGAGAAGGGGGAAATGTTTTTTGGAGCAGCTCTGTTTTCTGTGGTGAAAGGGTACACGCTGAGTGTGAGGAGATCTTGTGGAAAGGGTTTCTTAAAGCAGTTTATTCTGGACACGGTCCTTGGCACGTTACAGAATCATAGAATTGTCCAGGTTGGAAGGGAGCTTTAAGATGATCTAGTCCAACCGTCAACCTCACTCTGATAAAACCCATCACTAAACCATGTCTCTAAGCACTATGTCAACCCATCTGTTGAATCCCTCCAGGGATGGTGACTCAACCTCTTCCCTGGGCAGCCTCTTCCACGGCTTCAGAACCCTTTCCGTGTAAAATTAGAGATCTCGGTTATTTTTTCTTTTGGTGTGTGCATGTACATGACCCAAGAGAAAGCAGTATTTGGGCTGAGCTTGTGTCCTGCCACCTGCTCTGACTTGGGGCTGTGTATACCCTCCAGAGAAATGAGCTTTGAGTTTCCATGTTTGCTGTAGGACAGGGATGTTGCAGGTGGGTGTTTTCCACGGAAGAGCTGATGTCCCCAGTTTCACAGGGTGGCTTGTGCCTGGAGCACAAGTTTGTGTTGGGTTTGTTCTCTACTGGAACCAAACTGAAATTTCAACATTCAACTTTTATCTATTTCTTGATGTAAAACAATTGTTGGTTTAAAGGCTTTTTCTTTTTTCTGGTTAAGCTTTTTATGAAGCCAAGGCTCTGACTGTTTTTATTTATGCGGAGTCCCACAGGCCTCTTTGCAAGAAGAGAGATGTTGAGCAATTGAGATTCTGCTCACCTAGGAGTTTCCCTGTGCCACCTCAGCTGGAGGCATCAGTTTGTATTTCCCCTTCCGAAAATACGGGCTTGTACTCGGGCTGCATGTGTACGTGGTGCAAACGAGCTGCTCTCGCCCGCACCGGGGGTGGTTTAATGGAAGTGATGACCTGCAGAGTGGGTTGGAGTCTTCTGCTGAATAAACGTGGTGTAGTGTTTGATACGAGAGCCCTGGCCCTTTTGTATGAGAGAAACAGCTGGTGCAAGGGTGTAACGCTGAGACTTTGGTGAGTGCCAGGTGTGGGGAGGTAAACAAAGCTTCTCTTGCTGCTTTTTAGATGATTTGGCATCAAACCCGTCCAGAAACTTTATCCAAGGCAAACAACCCCTCAGCCTTGTAATTACCATTACCGGTGTGCTTAAAATGGTTAAAAAATCGAGGTGATGTCACAACATCCAGCTCCTCAGATGGGAGGAGCGGTGCTGGTGTCACAGCTCTGGCCCCTGTTTAATGGCAGTTTGCTGTTCTTCTCAGCTGGAAGAAAACCTGCCTTTTCCTTCCACCCACAGACACTCCCTTTCCCCCAGGCTTCTCGTGATTTTTTCCTTTAAGATAACAGCTTCAAACCAATTAAGAGTGTCTGAAGTGGGTAGAGCAGACGTCGCTGTGTGAGACCACGACGCTTTTAACTGCTATTGTTTGTTAATAAATTGCGGGCACCAGGGATCCCACATGATCTTAGTTCCCTCTGCTTGTCATTTTTTTTTTCACCCCCCCAACCCAGTGAGAAAAGAATTGTCACAGGCAGGGAAGCTTTTGGCAGATGATGCTGGGGGGAGTGGGTTGTGCTGGGATGGTTAGGAAGGATGTTGGTCCCCTAGTCCCCTTGCACGCATGTCCCCCGTCTCCTTGGCTCGGCCTCTCTGCATGCAGTGTAAATCATGGCCTGTAAGCTGTGATGCCAAGGACTGTGGCACAGGAAAAGCCGGCTGCCAGGAGTGGTGACTCCTGGCAGAGGGATGGCTGAAGGGAGTATCCTGCTCTTTGTCATGCCATGAAGCTGGCTGTCCCTCACAGCTCCCTGCTGCGGCAGCGTGGCTCGGGGGGCTCTGAGGCAGGGTTGCACTAAACAACGGTCCCTTCCAATCCCTGATATTCTGTGATTCTGTGAAATGGTCCTGGTGCTGTCCTGTATCGGGGCGTTTTGCTCGCGGGGCCGTGCCTGCCCATCACGTTAGGCACCACCTTGGTGGGTTTTTCCTGTCAAAAACCACGGGACTTTATTTATTGCTGCAGGGCTGGAAGGCTCCCCAGAAAGACAGGGGACAGAGGAGCATGGCAGCCTGGCTCCTTCTGTGTGCCCGAAGGGTTTTCCCAGGGTGCTTGTACCGGCAAAACTTCCTAGAAAGACTCAGCTCAAACCTGGTCCTAGAAAAAAATCAGCTGCCCCGACAAATGAGTGTTAATGCTGTCCAGTTGATAATGGGACTTCTGTCGGCAGGACTCTGAGGTGGGGGCAGGTGAGGTTTTTCACGGTTGTAATTCACTTGGCTGTGCCAATAAAGCTTTCAAGTATTGATCAGCCCTGGGGGGGCCCGGTAAGGTGGTGTGACGAGGCAGCAGAGGAGCAGATAATTGAATGGAGAACCCTGTGTCCCAGCCTGAAACTGTGGCTGCTGAATTCTCCATGTGTTCACAGGTCTGTGGTTGGTAATGCCGGAGAAAATGTAACTTAGAGAGAGCTGAGCCTATAGGCGGCTTGTATGAGGAATTAGGATGGGTGCGCATGGCTTTTATCTCTGAACAATGATAGGAAAAGTTGATCAGGCTTTGCTAATACTGGGGAGGATTGAGAAGGGTGAGACAAGAGAGAACTCAGGATTGTGGAGAGAGAAAGTTAAAGAAAATAATCCACAGGAAAGAGAAATGTCAGGCATACATTCATCCTTCTGCTTCACTGCCTCCAGAATTCTTTTCTCCTTGAAGTTTCTTGCTGCTTTTTCTGGAAGTCACGAAGGGAGGAGGGAGAAAAGGAAAAGAGAGAGATAAAAGAACACAGCGAGGAGAACAAAAAAAAATATCCATTTTATATATCAGCTGAGCAGGTGTTTATCACTAATATCACCTTCCCATGAATATCACCTGCTCTGGTGCTAACTGAGTGACCCTTGCTGGAGCTGGGCTGTCACTGTGGTGTGATGGAGAGTCAGAGGTCCTTTTATCCCCCCCCCGACACCTGGCTGAGAGAGATACCACTGGTCTGTCTCTCACCTCAGATGAGTTCATCCCTGGCAAGCCCCAGTGCGAATATTGCGAGGACAAGGCGAGAAGAGGGAAAGCAGGCTCTTTAAAGCTGATGAGATCTAAAAGGAGACATAGTTTTTATAGGGACATAGAAATTGCTAGACTGGAACAGAACTGTGCTTCCTTTTGTTAAGTATCCTTTTTTTTAGTGCGAGCTGCTTCCAGAAGCAGTGTAAGGAGGCTTGCCCCAAGGGGCGATTCTTCTAACCCTCAAACATAAGGAGTTAACCAGTGCCTTGCAGCGTGAAGGGTTTACGTGCCATCCAAAATCTGATTTTCTCTTTTAAAAAAAACCCCACTTCACTATTGTAATTCTAGCTACTCATTCTCTTTCTAAATGTCGGATCCTTTTCTCAGTCTTACCAAGGTTTTGACTGCGCCAATACCTAGTGGTAATGATTTACCCATGCTAATTATGCGTTTTGCAGAGGAAAACATATTGTTCGTAGCTTTAAATGGAGTGATTTTTCAGTTTAATTGAACTTACATCTCTGTATCCCTGGGGCAGGCTTGCAATTTAGTTCCTCCTCTCCCCCTGAGATGCATAGGCACTTTCTCAAGCCCAGAAACAGTCACCTGTTGGAATGGTTCTCAGGTTCTTTCCCTCTTGTCAGTTCCATTTAACTTTGAGCCTCTCCGCAGATGAAGCCTTGCAAAAGGAAATAGCTCTCTATGCTTGTCGAAAGAAAGAAAAAGGCTCTGTTAAGTTGTTTGTTGATATTTCCTGACAGTTTTTCAGAATTCCTTGCTGCTCTGCAGCTGTTAAATTTGTTGTCTCAGCTGTGAGGATTACTCTAGCTTTGCTCGAGCTGCATTTTCTCACCATTCATCAAGCTTCTGGTGATGCACGGAAAGATCCATCAACACCAAAGCCACCTCCGAAGTAGCATTTGGGTAAGAGTCTGCCTCCCGAATGCCTGGATGAGATTGCAGTTGCTGCCAATTTTCCAAGGGTGTTTGCGGTTTCTCGGTGAGCTTACAGACGCTGGCGTAGGGGTTTTGCAGTCGAAGTGAATGGAGGTTGCATGAGGATAAAGCGTGCGTTGGGGTCCTTGAAAAGCCTGGTCCTGGCACTGCCTTCCAGGACCGTGGAGCCAAGTGCCGGTGCAGCTGGAGATGCTGTGCTCTGCTTTGCTGGGATGTAGCCCATCTCCAGGGCTCCCCAGCTTGCCAGGGCCAGATGCAGCAGGGCAGGTGGCAAACAGATTTTGCAGGATGGAGGCATCTTCGGAAGCGTTAACAGAAATAGCAGCGCACCTGGATTTCTTGAGTGTCCTTGGCAGGTTGGGCAGAGGGAACAAGAAGGAGAGCAGAGAGGTGGCTGGTGCTCAGGGGTATCTTAGCTATCGGTGTGGCAATAGTGCGAGTTACATCCTGTGATGTAACATTTTATTCTGCCTTTTGGCTTTTGCTATATCGTCTGAGATTATTTTTCTGTAAAAATCTCAAAGTATCAGGATGATGCGGCGATAGCAACGAAGAAAAGTACCATCTCACACAGTCATTAAAAATGTATAAGTAGTTTCAGAAGCAAGTTGCTTCCTCTGAGAAACAAATCGTCCATAATTCTGCTTGGTATTTGGAGACTTTTATCTCCAGAGAGAACTCAAAAACTATTCAGTATAGTCTTGATTTATTTTATTCTCTTGAATTTCCAGAGCTGAAGATGAAAAAGGGCTTAACAGCAAAAGAATTTCATATTTGTGCTGTACAGAGAGAGAAGCCAGGGGCCAGTCCATGATCCACCAGCTATACAGCAATTCCCCTACCACCCTGAAGGAACTAGGAAACTCTTTTTCTAGCCAGCCCAGTCCTTTTGGGGGTAGAAGATTCAGACTGCTCTATAAACACCTGCCCATCAACCAGGCTCACTTGCTACCCTTGCACACCGCCAGTGTGATAAAGAGGAATCATTAATGCAGGGGCTGTAAATAGACAGGCTGACAAAAGTTCTCATGTTCTTAGTAGAAACTGGAGTAAAAGAAGCTGGTTTGATTTATTTCCCGCCAGCTGTGGTGAGGGTGATCTGGGATAAGTCATCTTCACATGCACAAGAATTAGTGCGAGTTGCTAAGTATCCTTGCTCTCTTTTAAGTGTTTTCTTGGCTTCTAAGGCTTCCTGCTTTGTCTTGCATGAAAGAAGAATGTCGTCTTCTTTGTCTCTCTGGGTGGAATTTTTGGGCTGCACTGGAGTCGATACCCCAGTCGTACCCGTGATTCATTATTGCACTTGGGCAGAAGCATGTTTTATGGCTGCTCATGGGGAGATGAGAGAGAGACAGATGCGTCTTGCAGCTGTAAAGAAGCAAAAGCTGTTGGGAGGATGACTAGCTCAGCAAGGCAAAAATTACTTTACAATGAAGGGTAAGGAGTTTGAATTGTGTTTATCACCCTTTAGTGCCTGAATTCAGAGAGTAGGAGGCGGGAGGAACTTGGGGACTGGTGAGATGAAGAGAGGCGTGAGGACTGGAACACCTTTGTTCCTTTGAGAGCCACAGCCTTGATGTTAGGCTAGGAATAAAAATCCTCTCTCTCTCTCTTTTTTCTTTTTNTTTTTTTTTTTTTTTACCCTCTCATCCTACGTCTCGAATTCTGGTGTCTGTTCTCACTGCTTGGCAGCGCAGGTGGGGTGATGGTGGGGAGGTGTCCTTGTGTCGCACTCCCTGGGTATTTTGCAAGCACCTCCATCAGCCAGATGGTTGATGGGTCCAGGTTGCAGGAGCCTGCATAGGTGTGTGTTTCTATTGCTGGCAGCTCTTCCCTGGGTTCGTGCTCAAACCTCAAAGTACTGGGAAGCCTTTCTTAGCGGTGGGTAATGCGTTAGGTGAACACAGCATCCCTCTGTGCTCCATGTTCTAGGTAATTACAACCCTGCCGCTCATGTAGCAGAGAACAGCAGGTGCCCTGTACTTATTATTTAGCTTTGCTATTAACTCTAAGCTGGTGAAGCAAAGGCAGCTGCTTCTCTGGGAATCTTGCAATTCGCCTCTTCACCAAACCGGGCTAAAAGCAAGAGAGGTGGCCTTGGGGTCTGTCCCTCGGAGCTGACAGTCATGGGACCCTTTCCCGGACCTTGGTTGTTTGCCTGCAGGTGGTTACCCTCGTGCAGTTTGTCTTTGCAGAATCTAAACCGAGAACCACTCGTTTTAGCCTGGTGATTCCATAGCACTTTTACTCCTCCTCATTTTGTGGGAGAAATGCTGACAAGTCTGTGTTTGTCCCACCTTTCCCTGGGATCAGGCCATACTCCACGGGCTGTCAGTCCCTGCTCTTTCCTTGGCAAGTGCCCCGGGCAGCCGCGATGCAAAGGGAAGGGTCACACATGCAGGAGCAGGCAGTGGAGGGGCAAGAAAGCAAAACACATCTAAAGTCCTGTATCAGATACTTGCCTTGTTGAGATGTAGCTATTAATCGCCACCAGCTGACAAGGGACGCTCTGGAGGCTTTTTGCACTGAAAGCCCCCCTAGGTGTGGCAGTGCAAGAAGTGGGACATGAAGTTGGAAAATGAGACTTTGGGAGCAGCTTCGGAGCTGATCCTGAGTGTGACGCAGCTCCTGGGGGTGCGGACCTCCTCTTGAGGTTCCCCTGGCTCCGTCTCTGGCTCCGCAGGGGAGGGCTGGGAGGAGATGGCTGTGTGCGACTTCAGTGCTGCAAGTGCCGGTTCCACAGCCTGGGCTGTAATATTGGAGTGAGGAAATTGGACGTGATCCTGCTGGGTTGTCAACAACATGGAAAGTTTTGAAATAACTGCTTCAAAGTGCTCAAATGATACCTTGCTCCACAATCTCTATCTGCTGCTGCCAGTGCTTCTGAGTAACCAATCTACAATGTGCTTAAGTTTTTAGGGCTTCTACTCCCTAGTTATTGCTCTGTAACTCCCACTAAAAAAAAAAAAAAAAGGTAAAATCCCCACTGCCCTTCTCAGAGGTGGCTAATGATTCCCAAGTGGTTTTTTGGCAACTTTTGCTTTATAAAAACGCGTTGAACACACAACTTCTGCGATCAGGATTCTCGTGAAATGTCCCGCTGACACTGGGGCGTGGGGTTCCTCAATTACCTCAAAAAGGAGAGAGAATCAGGACTCAGAAGGCAGGGCTGCTGGTGGGAGCTTCCCAAGAGAGAGGTGAGCCGGCAAGAGACCAAGCTCCAGGGAGTGGAGATGTGCAAGGGCTCCCTGCTCAGACCCTGTGTTGCCTTTGTTTCTATGGCCTCAATATTTCTTCTGCCTCCCTTTCCTGGCTGTAAAAAACCAGGGAGTAGCCCTTCTGGGGAGTGCTGAGATGAGGCAGAGGAAGTCTAAATGTAACCTAAAAACAGATGAATTGAAAAATTACAAGTAAAACGCTACGTCTTTCTCAAACAAAACTCCTGGTGACTTCAAAGGCAGATTAAAGACTTTGCCTGTGTCAGGACTTCAGTATTTGGCCCAAGAATTAGACAAATGGAATAGTGTGGGAATGTTTGCCAGAAAATTGTAGAAAGGAAAGATAAGGTAACAGATGAAATACTCAAAGTCAGCATTTAAGGACGTTGCTGCCTGTGGAGATAATTTTATCAACTTGAGGGACAACCATTTCTCCTATAATGTAAAATCTACCCTCTATGCAGCTGTTTAAAATGGTATTTGTTAAACACTCGTTTATGTGTGCTGTGGGACAGCCGGGGCCAATATCGGTACTAGCAATAGGTTTGTGGATTCTCTGCCGGCTGCTCTTCATTTTGTCAGTGTTTCTACATTGAAAGTTAGACCTCTGTGTGTTGGGGTGGTGTTAACTCGTAAGAGGAGAGGGAGAAAAAATGGTCTTGTTCTTCGTCCTGTCCTGAATCCTCTTGTGGGTGAAAGGGAGGGAAGAAGGGGGTGACAGTGGTTGGAGCTGGAGAAGTATCAAGAATTGGTTTCTAGTTTGGTGGCCAAAGTAACTCTCTGTCTCTGACTCCCATCCATCAAATTGTGTTTTGGTATGAAAATGTTTTGTTCTGTCCTAAAGCCAGAAGTCGGTATTATATTTTAAGTTGCAAGCTGCTTTGAGTGAAAAAAAAAATAAAAAATAAAGAGGAGGAGGGGGAGAAAAAAGAAAAAAAATTAGAGATGTGACTCAATATTGATTTCCACTTGTTTTTGTGGAAATGCTAAAAATGCCAAGATGAAATATTTGGACTTTTCCTTGTGTTTCTTTTCCATTTTTTTGTTAGAAGCTCTTTGCCCAGTTTGACTTAAATTCCTGAATAATTCATAGTCTGTAAATAGCTTCCTCCTCCTCCTCCTCCTTTGGTAAATAGACTCTTTGTCCCAAGTGTTTGGCAAGCTCGAAGCAGTGTCATCCTGCTGAGTCGCTGGTTCTTGAGCTGAGGTGCTCACGGCGGCGTGTGTTCTCTCTCTGCAGAGTTATGTCATGCCCAGACCACCAAAGGGCTCCATGAGGATTTATAGAAGATGCCCCGTGTCTTGGCGCCTCTGGTGCTCCTTCTGCTGTGGCTGATGAAGATCGCTGCCAGCCCCCATTCCCTGAGGATTGGTGAGTACAAAGCTTGCTCTGGCCTGCATTTAACCGTCCTTCCACTCAGCATTTGGACCCTTCTGTTGTAGAAATGCTTGGAAAAGGGAAGCCAAGCCTCGCCTGTGGTGACTGGGATCCCTGCCTTGGTGGGGTGAGGCTGAGGTTCTTCCTGATATTCATTGTCCCGCCTGCGTTTTGGAAATGTTTTCTCCTTCATCTTGGTAAAGGAAATGCAGTTTAATATTGAGTGTATGTATTTGCATTGATTTTTATGGTGGTAACGTTGCCCGATGGGAATCTCTGCCTTGTATAAATTTGAAGTGAAAGGCACTCCTCAAAGAGGCGCTGAGGAATGAAACTTGCTCCCCCCCGTCCCAGCTATGCCCTACTCCACTTAATGCTCTCCAAAGCTCCACACAAAAGGAAATAGTGAGGTTTTTTGTGTGGGATTTATTTGTCCCCACAGTGATGAGCAAGGAGTGTTTGAGCCCAAACTGAATCTAGTTAAGCAGTGCCACAAGAACATTAATAACGGGAAAATGCTCCATTTGTAAGAGAGTCCTATGCGTTTGTTCTCCTCTGGGCTTTATTAAAAAGTGTTTAGGAAGAGGCACCATCATCTTTGCTCACTGCCTGTGCGGATTAGGGAAAAGAAATGCATCAAGAAACCTTGTGAGGAAGCTTGTTTCAAGGTATTGACACTTCGCTCTGTTGTTTAGAAAGGAAACTGCTTTTCCTGACTATTCTCTCTGGAGCTACTACCTGGTTTTATTAACTATTTGTTGCAGATAAGAAGCAAATCTATTCCTGTCCCCATTTGCAACTTGCACAGGTGACACTTGAAGTAAAATTACTTCTCCCCTCTGCTAGTGGAGCATGGAGCGGCTCAGAAATATAGCAAGGGAGCGCCTGTGCTGGCAGGAGTCTGGGAAGGGTGGCTGGGTGTTTTATAGCCCCAGCATCTGTGATTCATTTGGAGCACTCACGCTGCATCGGCTCCGCTCTGTAGGCTGCATTTCACCCTGATCGGCAGATCCTCCACTTGAGCCCAGCGGGTGTGTTGGGGATGGTGGTATGTTATCAGGATGCTGAAGGCGAAAGATCCTTCATTCTGCCTTGTGCCCCCTTCCTGGGGGGAAAGTATTGTGGGTGCCTGGGAGCGTGAGGGGAAGGAGAGCTCCCTCGGCAGCACATGGAGTGACGCTGGGCTACGAACCAGTCCGGGAGCTGGCGTGGTTGTCCACCTCCACAGTGCCACCCAGGGTGAAATGGGAAGGTGTTTGAGAGGGACGGTATGCAACCGTGTGCCTCTGTGCTTTGCAGAGACTTGTGTTGGGGAATAGCTGAGCGCAGGCTGGTTAAACAGGAGCTTCTCTTCCTTAGCACCGTGTACCTGTGGAGCTGAGGGCTGCGGGGCTGGTGGTTTGACTGCTGTGAGATGCTCTGCCGGTGCTTTGGTCTCCCTCCCAGACACTGCTCCACTGGTGGTTCTCAGCTCCCTCTCTTGTAAGTCGTGCTCTTGTGGACCCGTCTCTCCAGTTTTTAAAATCCTCGTGCATTTAGGAATTCTTTACTTTTCACTGCTCTTTGCGAAGATAACGGAGCTGCTCCAGGTGCAGTTGCTCTTAAAGCTTACCCCACCACTGCTTAGTCCAGGGTGGAAATGATGGATTTCCTTAGCCTGCACAGGGCAATGCAGTTGGAAGTCTGGCTGTTCAATCCTCCTAAGACTGGAGAACTTGTATTACGACGTTGCAAACGCAATGTAGAAGTCAAGATTTCAAAAAAGGAGTAAAGTTGTTGAGGGAATAGGAAGGAACTTTGCCGATTCTTCTAAAAGGCACCAGAGGTCGTGGCTTCTGTGCCAGATAGTGTTAAATATAAGAGGGGCCAGAGACCCTGCAGTCAAGACACTGGTGTTGCCGGTCACCTCCTGCCTCCTGACACCAGCAGTCCTGACCTTGGACCACACATGAACCTAAAGCACGAATTTACTGAGGGAAAGGAAGCTCGGGCAGTTATGTTAGTATGTACCTACTGCTGATGGCTACGGAGCTAACTTCTCTGAAAATGCTGTCTGAAGCAGATGGGCAAAGAGCTGAGGAGAGGTTTGGGGGTTTGGTTTTGTTTCTTCAAGACAGAGTTTTATTTTAACAATATATCCAGAAAAAAAAAAGTTAATAAAAATAAAGTAGAAAATAAAAGGAGAGAAAAAATATTACTAGCAGCCCTGAAATCATTCCCAAATGCATGCTTTTGGCAAGGCAGGGAGATATGGTATCTAGCAACATAAATCAATGCACTGCATAGGAAAGGAAAACAGACCAGCATGAAAATTTAAATATTCAAAGGAAGTGCAAGCTAACATTTAAAATAATTCTGAAAGCCATCTGGTAACGGACTGCTCAAATGTGCAGTTAGATGATCAGTAATGCGAGGTGAAACATAGGCAATGCCATGTCTGGTTTCTTCACCAACTTGCTAGAAGAGATTACTGCCTGTGGCCCCTGACTTCCAGGGTAGGAGGCACGGTGGTGCTGAGTCAGGGGCACTTGGCTTTAAAACCAAGCGCTGAGCTTCCCTGCTGCTGCTTTCTTGGGGTTTTGGGTGGATCTTGGCCCTGGTATTTCTTGGTGGAGTTTCTAGGCAGCAGATCGCTTAATCTTTGAGCACACAGTGCCAGGGAGCTTTGCTAGCCTGGATGGGACCAGCAGTGAGTGTTGCATTGCAGTGAGCTTTAGAGGCATCATCTATGCAAAAAAAAAAGTGAGCAGAATGTAGGATACAGGGTGACCTTCCCCGTGCCTTTGGCATGCCTAGGAACAATCTGTAGACTATCGTATGCTCTCTTTCTCTCCTTCATACACACAAAAAAGCAAAGGTGCAAACCTGTATTTTGGCCTTTTTTTTTTTTTTTTTTTTTTCCCCAGCCTTAAACTCTGTGTATTCCCGTCTGATCCAATCCTGGAGAAAGTCTCTCCACGTTCACATTGTTCTGGAGATCTTTGTGAGGAAAAACACTGACCCACGTGCTTTATCCAAAGAGCATCTTTTTTTCTAAGAGTGCTTTTTGTTTATCGGTCAGCTCGCTCGCTCTGCCTTGGTGAGGTATTACCTCCCTAGGTGCTCAAAAGTCGATTGGGATCGGGGATGAAGAACCAGGCAGGAATGGGCATGTTCTCCGAAGTTTTCAAGAGCTCCAGGACGTACGTAACCAATTGCCTTGGGACATCCTGTAGCCCTTGAAAGAGCCAACGTATGTCCTACCAAAATGTCCTGGGAGTAAAACTCAGTAGTTGAATAGTTGGTGCTTGCCCAGCGTGTGCCCTTGCACATGCTTGTCTTGCATCCAACCCCACCAAAAGCAATAAAACATCAGCTCCCTCCTGCCTGCCCCAGTGGCAGACAAGGGGGGTGGCTGGTGCAGTGTTCTGGGCCAGCAGCTCCCCAAGCTCGGGTTTCCTGCAGCATATACTGGCTGTAGAAGTAATTCTGGGTTGGTTTGTTTTTTGTTTTTTTTTCAGTTTGTTCGTTCATGCTCAATAAAGTGTCAGGAAATTTACTTGAGTTATTTACTGAGTTATTTACTTGGTCTTATAGAGCAGACCGTCAGAGCCCTAAATTGGTATTCTCCTGCTAGATTCATTGGGTGTACTAACAGCTCATTTAAAATTCATATACAAGCCAAAGTTGTAGTTTATACATGGCATTGCCCTAACTGCAGTAGGCTCTGTAGCAGTGACATATGATCTACTGACAAACTCCTTGCAAGGCCTCCTTCAGCTCTGCAGCTCTTTAAAGTGCTCTTTTCTGTCTGTCCAAATCCCTTCCCTCCCTCTGCCTCCCAACTTTGCAAGCTTCATACAAAATATGTGTCTTTAGCATTTAAGGGTATTTTGTTTGGTGAAACTTGGTGGTCTTTTACCCCATACTCAGAGAACAATCATCCAATACTTGCCCAGCTGATAACAGAAGTGATCTGCACTGCCTTCCCAGTGCTTGTGGTAGGGTTTCATCCACCAGAGAAGCAACATGTGGTTAAAGTCTTCACGAATCCAACCAACAGTGGGGTGTCACTAGAAGTGCCAGCCTGGGACATTTGTCCTTGTGTCTGGGCATGTTTCCAAAAACCTGGAATACCTAAAGTGCTGCGAATCTCCTACATCTGCTCTGATTGTGGAACTGTAATGTCAAGAAAATGTTCTTGGGATCCCTCAGAGCATGTGGAGTCGTGGGAAACCAGTGACATTTAGCTGTGCATGCTGAAGTAGGTGGGAAGAGGAAGACTGGAGACGTGCATCACACGATTGTAAAGTGTCCCTCTATTTTCCTACCTATTGTTCTGTCACAGGCGTGTTGAGCAGAGCATCATTTGTGTGGCCTGTGCATCCCTGCGTTGATTACCCTCCTGAGGTGCTTATCATACTTGTGTAGTGAGCTGAAGGCCCCAGAGCTGCACGCTGTCCTTCTGCCCTGTCCAGTGCAGTTTGTGCACTGGTGTGTCCCAGCTGGAGGGCTTGAAGCCAGGAAGCAGCACTGAGCATCAAAAATGTGTAAGGCAAAAAATGAACCATAATGGCAATGAACAGAATCATGGACTATGTAGTTCAGCTTCTCCAACTCCCAGAGGGTATACGTAAATCTCCTAAAGGCACAGCAGCAAAGGTCCCACAGGGCGGCATGTTATCTAACATTAACATTTTAAAGGGTGGGAGAGCGGTGGATGATGAAGGTGCAGTCAATCCCCTGGATGCTGTAAATAAAAAATGGGGATGTCAGCCCCCGTAGACAGGGACAAATGCTTCCTCCCACGTGTGCGGCCCTTTATGGCAGGCAAGGAGAGCTGTGGCTTTGTGGCCAGTTGGCTTGTACCAGCCCCAGCACCCCTGTGACCTGGTGGCAGGGAGCTGGCATGGCTGGAAACTCCCCTTCTCTTGCCTGCTTGGAGGCAGAGGAGTGCATTTAACACAGATGGACAACAAAAGCACAAACTCCTTTCCTGGCATAGCCAAGGCCTTTTGTGGATGATACTGATGCAACTACAATAGCCAGCTGGTGGACAGCAGTTTATTCCCCAGCAGAGAAATGGCCTTACCCTGGCTTTGAACCCAGCGAGGCTGCTGCGATCGGCTTAAAAGCAGAGAAGCAATCTCTGAGTCTCACACGGTGGTGCTGTTGCTGGAAAACCTTTCCGCTTGTAATTGGGATTAGTGCTTAAGAAAACAAAGCTTCTGGTGGGGGTTAGGTGGCTTTTTCCCGGGCCAGCTGTCCCACCAGCGGTGGAGCAGAGGTGTTAGGTACTGCCTGTGGTGGTACAGGTAATGTTTCCTCGCCAGAAGGCAGCGGAGTGGAGCGGAAGAATTGGGCTGGAAACAAAGCAGGTCGCTGAGATGTGTGTGGTTAGCTGGCTCCTCTGCACGTGGACTTTACTGTTTTTTAAAGGATTAAAAGTAAGCCTTAAAAATCCTTGAAAAGAAACCACTACGAGCTGCAGGACCCCAGTGCCTGAGGATGTTCCCATACACCTGGTGGCAGCAGCACTTGTTGGACATAGGCTTTCAAGTTCAGTTGTGTTTGAACTTCGATAATACCAGCCTGGCTTGAGGAGCAGGATGGGAGGAGGATGTCGGGGTCAGGTCGAGGGGTAACTTCTGAGCATGAGGGATGGTGGAGGAGTTAACTGTTTGCAAGACGTTTGCATCTGGAGGAACAAGGGATGAGAGGAGGGGCTGTCCCCATCCCGTGCTGTGGGCTGCAGCTTGGTTGACATTAAATGTGGGTAAATAGTTTTCTGTGCGTATGTTGGTGCCCTAGTCCCTCGGAACCCAAGCTAGAGACTTTCCCATGTAGTTGCCTGTCTCCTGGAGCCCTGCCCACCAGAACGCCCAGCCCTTGGAGCTGGGAAGTGGTACTGGCTGCCTGAGTTCAGCTCCATCCCCTGTCCTGAGTCTGAGTGTCTAAAGAAAGAGAGAACTGTGGAGGAGAAAGAGGAGAGGTATCCACATCTTTGTTGGTGCATGACTTATTAAATTTGTCTGGCTGAAACACTGTAAATGTTTAATGTGCCCCAATATTAAAAAGGCCTGGTTGAGTTCATTAAGGTAAAGTAGATTCATAGTTATTTGTCATTTGCTGCTGAAGAGTAGTGAGAAGTAGAGAAAAATACAATATTTGCTTATTAACTCTTTGCCCTTTTAATTTTGTTTTTATTATTCTTGTAGGAGAGTGATACTTTATTTACGTTTTCCGATTTACGTGCGTAAATATTTTTAAAAAAGCCGCCAGTGTAGATGCCAGGCCCTTTCAGCAATGCCTTGTCTAGACTTGCCTTCATGGAAGAAAGAGGGGCTTGGGGCAAAGCGGGGCGACTCAGGCATCCTGTCCTGTCACTGATGGCCCTGCGGGGGAAAAGTGTCTCCCCGGCTTGCCCGCACCCTAGGTCAGGCAGTACTCCTCGCCTCGCCTGGGACATCCGTGTGGCAGGGCTGCGTGTCTCTCCAGCCTGCCGTTTGGCCACATACAGCATAATGAGCTCCTGGTCTACAGCTAAGGAATCCCGCACTGTAATAATATGAATAATAAATGATAAGCAGATTTATATCTTAGATCAGTGCTACAGGACGTGAAGTGAGGAGAGGTGCGGATTCAACCAGACAGGCCATCTCTTTATGTGTTTTGTACCTCTGTGGCAGTTATTTTTACTGATCTGTTCCTGGTCATTAATGTCTGAGAGGCAGGCGACATCACAGATCCCAAGAGGCCTTCAGCTTTGTTTTGATTCATTCTATATCCACATATATCGGTATAGGTCTCTGTGCAGAGCATCCAGATGGGAAAGTCATCTGGTAGTTACGGAACGGAGCTGTCTTGCTCAAGCAGCAAATCAGCATAGAGCTCTTTTTTTTTTTTTTTTTTTCATTTGTTTAATGAAAGTTATTTGCTCACTGACAAGGGTAAAGCTGTGGGGTGACTGGGCACTGCGGCCAGCTGCTGCCCTGTACGCTCCTGCTTCGCAGATCTGGAAGGTGGCCGAGTTCAAAGTAGGTGCTAATTCAGCAAGAAGAGGAAAATTTGCTTTAAGGAGTGGAGCCAGGGAGAGAGGGGCTGGTTGCTGGAAAGGTCATATATAGATATAGATATGTATCCTACAGGCACAGTCCTGTGTGATCGCAAGGGGGAGTGACAAAGAAGAGACACGGACGGGGACACGGACAGAGTTTTGCTTCAGAGGTCTGATTTTTGGCTTTTTTTCCTGAACGTTGAAGATTCTCCCCAAGCCAGGTATCAGGATCTGAACACCTTATAACCTTTTTTATATCTAAATACTCTTACTGCCCCGGGGCAGCACTTTGTGTGTTTGCTGCTGAGCTATTTTTAATACACATCATTTTGTCTCATGGAATGAAAGCTAGTCATAGCAAGAGCGGCTACTCTTTCATGTCTTTCATTATTTTTTCATATATTTATATATATATATGAATAAAAAAGTCAATTACATGAATGAAAGATGCTTGGTTCCCTGCCTAAACAGCTGCCAAAATTAATTCCAACTCTGAGACAAACTTGGCAAAGCTGGAATTTCTGCAGAAAGCTCCAGTGCAGCGTGAGATAGGCTTGTGCATTAGTCTGTGTTACAGATTACTGCTGCCCAGCCCTGCGCCCATCGCTATCTGTGTGGGCAGTTGAGGAGGGATGGATTTCACACGCTCGGTGGTGAGCTTGACTTCCCTGCAGAATTAGCCTGAATTAAATGACCTTAGCAGCCCCTTGCTGGAGTGGGTGCCATCACACTGCAAAGCAGGGCTCACTTGATGGAGAGCAGCTGCCTTGGCAGCTCAGAGCACCTGAAAACTTAGTGCCAGCATCAGCAATACTTTGAGCTTCAAATTTGTTCCTCCCCATGGACCAATTCACTTGCATTTAAAGAACTACCTGAACTGAGCAGGAGATTGTTTTTTTTTTCTTGGATGTTGGGAGGAGCTGGGTTGAGTTTCAAGATGCGAGTAATGCACACAGGGGAAGGAAGCCCTCCATCCAGGCAGCAACTGGGAGGGCAGGGAGCAGTTTTAAGGATGCTTGGATTGCTGAGGATGGGGCACCTGTGGATACATGGCTGAAGAACATGTTTGCTTGCTTTTAGGGAGATACACATCTGTAGTGACTCTGACCAGTGGTTTGGAGGTTGTTTTCAGGAGGTGAGGTGCAGGATAGCCTTGCAGGCTAAGGCAAGTCTGCCCAAGCTTCTAAAGGTCAAGTGAGATAATGCCAAAGCCAAAGTCATTACCTGTGAGCTGTTACAACCTATTGGAGAGGGCAAGCTGGAGGATGGCAGATGGGAGGAGGAAGACAGCAAGGCAACTCCAGCTCCTAACAGTCTGTTGGAGCAGAGCTGAGATCCTTGTACTGAGCGTGACGAAGGGTTTCTTTCTGTTTGAAGCGCTATGCCTTGTGCTCGGGGGTTTATTCCTTGATTCTCCTGCTGTGTAGCTCTTGGTAAATTCACTTGCCCTTGCTCTGTAGGTGGCTGGACTGCAAGTTCAGGGCCAGCTCTCCTGGCTGTAAGTTGTGCAGCACTCCGCTCCCTGAGGTGTTAAAGCCCTCCTGCTAGCATTAGGCGCTGTTGGGCAACCTTCCCAGAAAAGGTGCTTTTGACCTGAAAGGGCACTTATCTCAAGTGCCTCTCTGCAGCTAATTGCTTGTGGCTCAGTTTAAGATAAACACATTCCTGCAAAGCTAAAAGCCCAGATTGTCCTGGCTTGGATTCAGAAGCTCTAGCTCTTGATATCCAGGTGTTTTGAACCTATAGCATTTTTAAAAGTCCAAACCCCAGAAGTAGGGACCAATCTGCTGACAAGGCAGGTGAGACAGATCCTGGCTCCCTGCACGCTAGGTCCTACACAGGGCTCTGGCCTTGGCGAAGGGTAGGTCCTTCCCTTCCCTGCAAATCCTTGGTCCTGGCTTTGTGATCCTCTTACTCCTCTCCTCCCTGACAAAGACCTCACAGTGATGAGATTCCTGAAAAAATACTGAGGAGAAAAGGAAGGATGGAAGAATTTGAAAGAACGAATGTTGATTTTCTGTAGGATATTGGCTATGAAAAGCACCGAGCTGTGGACTGTGCTGGTGGGCAGGGGAAGCAGTGTGCATGTGGGAGAGAAGGGGGCAACACTCAGGTCACGATCCATACCTGAAATAGCTGGGAACAGGCAGGAGAAATGGGTGTCCTTAAGTCTGCGTTTTGGTTGTTGCTGGGAAAGCCATCTACGTTGGGGTGGCATCGTTCCCCAGCACCCTTCTTTGGGGTGGTATCTCTGGAGGAGGGATGAGTGTGGGAGGCTTGAGAAGCAGAAGGTGAATATCCTAGCTGGAGAAGAGCTCCTGAAATGAAGAAGACCCAGGAGATGGATGGAGACAAGTGCTCACAACCGTTGCTGATTATGCCCAAGAGTGGTAACCTGGGGCAGTGTCAGGGCATGGACCGCAGGGCTCTCGGGGCTGGCAGAGACCTCTCTGCGGGGAGGAACATGCAGACCTGGAGCTCGAGGGCCTGGGGGGTATGAGGGAGCTCCATGGCCCGTAGCTAAAAATGAAATGCTAAGCCCAGCAGGCAGAAAAGCAAAGAAAGCAGATGCTCGAGTGTCAGCCAAGAGGAAGACTTGAGCATGGATTTAGAGGGGAGTAACAGGGGTGATGTACAGTGGAGGAGCAGCTCATAGCCTTTTGCCAGCTCTGACTTGACCTCTGCCAAATGAGGACAGTGGATGTAAGAAGGCTGCAGGGAGGGATGGCTCATTTTCCCAAAGACACCAGTAATGAATTCCTCTTGCACCTCCAGACGCTGTAGGGGTTTGAGGAGACTAAATGGAACTTTATGTGAAAATGATGGCTGAATGTCAATTCTGCTGTCGAAGCCAATTTGGGAGCTGGAAAGTGCTAAAAGAATTAAGATTGTTAAATGGAAATAAGTCTACTTGGTTGAGATGAAATAGGGTTTAAATGAGTGAAATTATCTGTGGATTACCCTTGTTAGAGTACTGCCTTATTTAATAAACTGAGTTTTAATCTGCTGCAGGGATTGCTGAAGGCAAAGCTTAGCCCACAGGGGTACATGTATGTCATGAAGGGGAAGGACCAGCTGTGCTGTCATCCTCTGGGATGGAGACACAAGAGTAAAGGGCGATAACAGTTTGCCCATGAGCGTTTTGTACCTTCATGAGGATCCTGTTTGCTGCTTTGTAAGGGGTTTGGTCTTTGTGGTAGCTTCTTGGTAGTTCCCTTTCACTGCAGAAAGGGAGACCGCTGCTGGTTAGGCAATACTTGTTCTGGATGCCACGTGTCCCTGGGGAGCATTTCTAGCACAGGGCCATGCAGCACTTTGTGCTTCCTGGGGTAAATGTACTCAGACCTTGAGCACTGGAAAGGAGTGCTGCGAGGGGACCATCTCTTTCTGTGCTTAGGAGGGAAAGGAGAGAGTGATGGAACTCTCAAGGGCTGCAATTTCATTGCAAAGAGCAAGCCTAGTAATTATTAATGGGCACTGATTATCTGATTCTGCAATAGCACATCTGTGGCAGAAGAGCACTCAGGTATTTTTTCGCTAACTTTAGCTGGCCACCTGACTTAATGCAGATGTCACCTGTCTTGTCGCATGTGCTTCTGACCCATCTCTCTCTTTAGTCGTGAAAGCATAACTCCTCCAGATGCTTCTAAAATTGGGAAGGGAGGGAAGGACCTTATCTTCACGCTGAGCACTTTGATCTTTCAGCACTGTAGGACTCGTCCCTTGGTTGCTGGAGCTTACAGTGTGCAGGGGGGTGACATGGCTTAGAGGGGAGGGTCTGAATGTGAGGTACAAAAGGCTAATGCATAAGAAGGGATGGGGCTTGATTTTCCTCTTAGTCGTGTAACTCTGAGTTTTCAGAACATCTTATGTTCTGTACTTGGAAGATTCAAGGATTTTCAAGCTGCTCTCAGGCAGTTCTTAGAGAGGAATCAACTCCAAAGTCATTGGTGGGTTGGGAGTCTTGGAGGGGATGCAAGAGATACAGTATCAAGCTTCAGCCCCTGTAGGAGTCTGTGGATAACCTGTCTGGGCTGTACTCCTATCTGTTTGAAGACTGTGTTCTGTAAATATCACATCTGTGATAGCCCTTGTTGTTGTCAGGAGAGCTAAGGAAAATGGCTAGTAGGCAGCACGGAGCCATTCCTTGCCACAGCCTTCCCATCCTATTTCTTTGTCCCTTTTCCTGAGACTGTCCTGACAACCTGGTCTCTATAAATGCTGAAAGTTCTTGCATCTCACACTGCTAAAATTGTGTTCAAGGAGGAATTCTGAGCTGCGATAAGAGGAGGAAGGCAAGGAAGGGGCCCTGTTTGCCCATATACTTTTCTCTTGCTGAGGGGGTTGCTGTTCGCTACCTCATACTGTAGAACAGAACGGACTTAGAATGTGCTGTGTTTTGTGGATTTTTTCCTGGTTTCATATCATAGAGGTGCAGGCCAGGATGAATGCCTGAGATCTAGCCTGAGGCTCATCCTACATGAGCTTAAGACTTCTGTGATCTTCTTGCCAAGCCCACGGGATAATAAAGTCTGAAAAGTCATAATGTGGTTCAGCTTGGGTTTGTGTGAGGATCTCCACATTCATTACAGTTTCCACCCCCTTCCCAACCCTGATTTTGTGGTTTTTCTGCTTGGAAAGAAGAGCCTGCTAACCTGTATTCCCTGGAATCAGCTGCCCCATCTCTCTGCTAGAGTTTTGTAGTCTCCAGCATCCTACAGAATTTGTGATTATGGAGGCATGTCTGTTCATGCCATAATGTTTGACAGTACACTTGATAGCCTCTACCTACTTTTACCATGGCAGGATGCCCCTGATCGTACTCCTCCGTTCACGTTACAGAGTGCTTTTCTGGTGGTGGTTCAGCTACCCCACACATCTTCCCGCTTGACAGTAGCAGAGGTCTGTTCTGTCACTTGGCTTTGGCACTTCAGAACGTTTTGTTCCACATCCCTTGCACAGAAGATAGCTTGGCAGTTGCAGACCTTTAGCGTTTATTATTTGTTGTGTTTCTCTCCATCTCAGCGGCACGTGGAATTTTTTGGCCTGCTTGTTTCACAGCGAAGAAATTTCAGGGGGTCAAAATACTTCATTATTCCAGGGATGCTCAGAAACACCATGATTTTAGCGATCACACAAGACAAAGCAAAAGAACGGTTGAGTTGGCAATGAAATATCTTGTAGTACTTATGCAAAGTCTTGGGTATCCCCTGCGATGGCCACCCCAGATGCCTCACCAGCCCCGGTTGTGCTGCTTCACTGCAGAAGCTGGTGTTGGGCTTTTGAGGCCAAGTAAGGCTGCAGTGGTTTTGCCCAGGCAGCAAGCAGTGCCCCAAGCGCTGCAGTTCTCAGAGCTTGCCTCAAAGCCTCTAGCATTGACCAGTCTTTAAGAGGTAATGCTATGGGATAGCTGCCTGCCAGGTCTGGCAGGAAGCAGGCACTGTGGGTGTCCAGCTTGGCATGGCTGAGCACTCAGGTTTTGGAGCAGAAAGCTTGTTTTCATTGTAATGGCTGTGGTTGAAAAGCTGGTGTTCCTCTCATGCGTTTAAATCCCATGGAGCGTCTCATTAGGAACAAATGATGCCTCAGGCTAGTGGAGCTATAGAAAAGTAATCTTTATTAAGCACCCTCAGTGGTCAGAGTTGCTTGATGAGCTCCAGAGTTTTATGTGCAGGCAGCTTGGGTTGTCGTTTAGCAGGAAAGCGCTTTGAACTCCCTCCCTTCCCCGTCTCTAGGTTACTGTTTTCTATTTCTGTGTGTTTTCAGTCCCTGCAGCCCTGGAAATACTGCTGGTAAAACTGTTGACACTGGGAACAAAATGAATGGAAGAGGCTGGGTGTGCATAGGCCAGGAGCACACAGCCGTGCCTGGAGAAAGGGGTGCAGTGTGCCTGCAGGGCACCCTGAGTTGCCCTGAGTGGGACACAGGCACAGCTTTTTCCATGGGAAAGGGTGTACAGAACCCACAGATTGATGTGGGAACATCTATGGGAAGTTCTGTCTCCGAGTGCTTCATTGCTGTGTGTTTGGGACAGGAATGGCCACCGGAAGAGCAGCACCTCCTCTTGGAGCCATCCTCTCCAGTACAGTAACCTGCACAGCTGGGTTGTCTTTCATCTCTGGTCTTTGCAAGTTGTCTACAGGTGGTACAAAATGAGCTATAACCTGTAAACATAAAGACTGGTGAAAACCAAACCGAATTTAAAACAGCATCCTGTCAGATGGTTCGCTTTTTGCTGCCCAGCTAAAGGGAGGAGTGAAGAGCTCAGAAAAATAAAGCAGGATGTGGGGTGTGAGCAGGAAGGTGTTGCCCACCTCAGCTGCATCGCTAACCCCAGTGGTTGTCTGAGGCTGTGCTGGGTGGTTCCCGATGGACGTGGAGGCAACCCCGGCCTCACCCTCTGTTTGAGTGATATCAGGGCATTTCAAGGGAAGTCCAGACAGAAAAAGGGAGAGAGGAAAAGCTAATCCTTGGCCACGGTGGCTGGCTTTATGAAAAGGAAATGAAATGAAGGCAGGGGACTCAGGAGTTGGCCTGCGTCTGTCTTGTCAGGCATGGGAAGCTGACACAACGATGAAGTCATTACAGGCTCCTGTGTAAATAGAGGCTTTTCATCTGTGTCTCTCTTTTTTTTTTTTTTTCCTTTCCTTTTTCCATAACATGTCTCATTTATTTAATAGCCTGTAATTGCTCTGGAGGAGCAGTTGCTGTTTATCAAGGAAGAGCCTCTTGGTCACGTCAGCCAGCTCTAGTATTCATGGGTTTGAAGGTTTTGGGCATTGGGGTAGGTCCAAAGAGCAGCAGCAGGAAGAACTCAGTAAGACCCTCGCAATGGAGGTCTCTTAGCAGTCCCCCAAGATCTGCACTGGGACAGGGACCTTTTAGGAGGCAGACATTTGCCATGGCACTGGGGGCAGCTGTGCATTGCTAGAGAAGGCATTGAGCTGGTTGTGGTCCCTCTGCTGCTTTCATTTCTCCTTCTCCTCATTGCCTGGCTCCTGCCCTGCTGGATGGCAAACTGCAAGAGGTAGGTGGCTGTTTGTTGTCCTGGGACTGTCGAGTTTATTGCAAGGAAATGGGAAGCATTTTCAGGCATTGGCAAGCAGCACAGAGAGACTTTGAGCAGAAGTCCTTGCCACTAGGGTGCCTCTGAAAGATGTGTCCTGATGCTTAGGGAATCAATTAGCCTCGAAAAGGTTTGGTGGCTTGGTTTACAGGAGCACTGGCTTTGAGAGTTTCATTTCTGCTACTGAAATAAGCCACCTCTAGCATGAAGCATGGATGCTTTCTGACACCAAAAGAGGAAGTGAGAACAAAACCAAAATGAAATAAAATAGAATAAAAAAACCCAGAGCAAAACTCCAGGAGAAATGCGAGAAAGAGCATCTGTGTGACTAACACCCAAAGCCCTTCAGAAAAGCAGTCATTTGCTGAATATAGCCCTATGCTTTTGTTTTAAATGTCCTGGTTCTATTCTTTGCTCTCCCCCCACCCCCCGCCTGGAACCAGTCCAGCATTATTCATGCTTGGAAAGGCAGAACTGGTCCTCGGTGCTGAGCTGCCCAAGCTAGAGCCAGCACCTGCAGGGAATGGTGCAACCAGTTCCTGGGCTGCTTGTTTCTCTGCAGCTGTCAGAAGGGAGAGCAGAGGGATGCTGTACTGGGGTGCAGGTGATAGGGATGTGCATCCCCATCGCCATCCTCATCACTGCTGAGAGTTCCCTGAGAGACAGGGAACTACTGGAGAGAGTCCAGCATAGGGCAACAAAGATGATGAAGGGATTGGAGCATCTCCCTGATGAGGAAAGGCTGAGAGAGCTGGGACTCTTTAGCCTGGAGAAGAGAAGGCTGAGGGGAGACCTTCTTCACGCTCACAAGTATCTGAAGGGTGGGTTGAAGGAGGATGGAGCCAGACTCTTTTCAGCAGTTCCCAGTGACAGGATGAGGGGCAATGGGCACAAGCTGGAACACGGGAAGTTCCATTCCAATATGAGGAGAGGGTGACAGAGCCCTGTCAGACCCTGCCCAGGGAGGATATGGAGTCCCCTTCTCTGGAAACCTTCAAGCCCCGCCTGGATGCAGTCCTGAGTGATATGCTCTGGGCATCCCTCCTTTAGCAGGGGAGTTGGACTGGATGATCTCTAGAGGTCCCTTCCAACTCTGACACCTCCCTGATTCCATGATCGCTGCCTGCTCCGCTCCCACGAGTCAGCGCAACCTTTTTCAGGGCGAAAGCTCCCGGGGTGCAGGCTCTGCTGTGAAACGTGATAGTTCATGGTAGTTCTCTCCTGGTACTTGGAATATCATTGCTTCTCTGCTGGTTTTATAAATCTCTCTACTGCAGCTGAATTAAGCAGGTTCTCCAGTGCCATGGGGAAAGGTGTCCCTAGCTTCCTGACCAGCAGTGTCTCACCACAAGGAAGACCTTTCCCAGTTTTGCAGTGGGCTTGAGGGGGTGGATTTTGCTTTCAGTTGCAGAAACGGAAAACAGAGCAAAATTAACTGCAGGCATTACTTTTTATTCCTCCTTTCCTCTCTTGCCCTTCTGCTTCTGGCAACAGACTTCAGCCAAGTGTATACCTGGGTGGGTTTTGAGAGATCTGGGTTGTCTGTAAGATACAGCCCTTTCCAGGAGCAATACTGAACTCTGCCTTTCCCTTCTTGGAAAATCTCTCCCCAGGTAGTGAATCTGAGTGTATTCAGATAAAAGCTGAGATTCTGGAAATGTAAAGCAAAATAATAAAAAATATTAGCATTGTTTTCACATCGTTTTCTAACCAGAACATCAATGCAGTCCAAGCGGATTTCTTGTTGCCCAGAAGAGTCTGTCTCGGAGAGCAGCCGGGTCCGATTGCTGTGGTTGTGGTACTGTGTTCTCGTCCTGCCTGGCTTTTGTTTTGTTGGGGTTGGTTTTTTTTGCTTTTGTTTGTTTGTTTTTTCCCTTTTCTTCTTTTTGTAAACCTGGGCACGACACACACATGCTTTAGATTTCAGTCTCAGCTAGCTAATCTGCTTTCTAACCTACAGAAGAAGATAGCCAGTAATTATTTGTTTACTTTGTGTATTTCAACTTAGAAGAGCCAGGTGATTAGTGGAGGAGCTTTATTTTGTTTTTCCAGTCACACTGTCTTCTAGTTTGGTAGGACTAGGTGTCTTGGTTTCTCTTTCCCTACGTTGTTCCTCAAAGTCAATCTGACCTGGCTTTGCACTGTATTTCCATGAAAGCTGGAAGGTGCTGAGCATCTTGCAGACGACAAAAACTCTCTTTTAGGCTGGGATTATTCAACTAATCTCGTGATTATGGTGATAATCTCCTTTGCAATGGTGTCCCTCTCCAAGGAGCTCTTCCCTCGGGGACTTCCAGGTCCCAAATCACATTTTCTCCTAATGCCAAAGTGCTCTGTATTAAAATAAGGCTCTTTCAATTATCAGAGGTGTGCAAGTCCTCTGGTATTTATAGCTTTGGAGTCTCTGGCGCATCATCTGTTGCTTTATTGGGGTTTGGGGTAGGGATGGAGACACCTGTTGGAGAGGGGATGGCTTTTCAAGCTTGACCCCACGTCTTTGCAGCAGAAAGAGCAAGCCAGAGCTGACCCACCAGCCCTGGGCACCATCCCAGCCCGGTCAGTAATGCCTGGGGGGGTCTGCCAGCTTGCTGGCTTCAGAGGTTGGATGCTTTTTGGTTGGATCTTGCTGCAGCCGGAGAGGGCAGGCACTTGATGTGCTGCTGCCTCCGAGGGCAGGCAGGGAGAGCAGTGCTGCTCTCCGAGCTGTAATCCCTTCCCACTCCTGCTGCCAGGTACTTGGCGGCAAATAAATATTTTGCTCACAACTCATTGGAGGTGGCATCTAACCAGATGTGCTCTCACTTGGTACGGCAGGAGACTTATTTGGTTGTCCATTTATAGCTTATTATTTTCTTCTATCTCCCCCCCCAACTTAATAGCAGTTTGCTATCCACCAGGGTATACATTTTCTTCTGATTAAGTGCCATTTAGCCGTTGGCTGCTTGCTCATTTTACTTTTATAGACACATTTACAGCAGCGCAGACAGAGGCACAAGCGCCTGGGAGCAAGGGTAAGGAGAATGGAGAGTCGCAACAGCTTGATTAGATTGGATTTTAATAAAGTTTCCAGCTAAGCTGCATCACAGCTATTCCTCACAGCAGAGATGCTGGGGGTGCTGGGCTTGCACAACTTCTCACCTGGTGGGACAGCCAGCAGGACATGCGCTGGAGCCAGCTGGAGACTTCTCATGAAATCCTTGACCATCAGGGATGTCTGAGTTCCATGTAGCTTGGAGCTAATCTCTCCAGGGTGAAGAGCTATTTCCCAGCTTTCGGCAGCTGCTAATTAGTTGCAGACGATGAGATAATTTGTAAAAATTAGGAGCGATTTTCTTCATTGTGGTAATGCCGCTTGGCAATAAAGCTGCTCTTTTAAAAGGGTGACTTTTCTCTAATGTAGGATCAAGGCTAAAAATATATATGTGTGTATATCAGGAGAGCGAGGGAGCATGATTCTTAACCACACGCGAAGAGGTATTTCAGAACTTCATTTGAACCGTAAGAATGAATCCAAATTGAAATGCAAATTTCAGCGTTGCTTAGAGCACTGTTTGGGGAAAAAAAAAAAAAAAAGAAAGAGGAAAAAAAAAAAAAAAAAAAAAAAAAAAAAAGAATGTTTGATCGTGTCACCTTGGTGGCAGGGCGACAGGAAAAAATAAATAAAAATCCTCTCCAGCATGCTGTGGAAGGAAGGCTTTAGCGTGGAGCAGACAGCTTGCATTACGTGGGGGTTTTGGCAGTGAATCAGCAAAAGGAAGGTCGCTTTTCTCCCCCTTCCCGAGGAGTGACAGTGAGTCACTGCCAGTTCATGCCGTCAGGCAGGAGTAGCGCTTGCAGGGGAGCAGTGGGGAGGGCTACAAGAGGAATAATGGTTTGTCTCTGGTGAGGAGCACCCTGGGGGGAAACGGGACGGGTGAGCTGTGGGAGAAGACCGTGGAAGCAGAGCGGCAGGGAAAGGCTCAGCTCCCAGCGTCGCTTACCCTGGGGGCTTCCCATGGCCCCGGAGTCGGGATGCACCGGTGGGATCCATTCCCTGTGGAGGTTGGGCTAAGACACGGCGGTGGGATTTGATCCCCGTGCCAGGTCGGTTGTTTGAAGGGGAGCCACATGCTACGGCATCGCTGCTGGGCCTGCTCACTTCTCCTGAGCTCTGGGCGATCTTTGCCTCTTTAGCTGCCCCTTAAGCGTGTGTGTGCGTTTTCTGGCTGGGAGCGGAGAATGGGGGTGTTGTTGCTGGGGTAGTTGTTTGGCAAAAGACGTTTGTTAGGCTGAGGAATGAATTTTCCGCAAACTCAGGCAGCCTCTAGCACTTCATCGGGTCTCAGATGGTTTTGTCACACCGCTAATCCCTCAGGTGAGCGGCAGCATTTTGATATCAGCAAACAAATTGTGTTTCCGCGGAGATAACCCGATACGGAGTCAAGCACGAGAGCAGAAAACAATTCATGGGCTCCTAATGGTGCCTGCAGGTTTCAGGCAGGGCAGGATCCAGCCGTGGTGGGGAAGGAAGCCCATGCCCCAGGGTAGAACCCGGCAAGCCCTAGGTGTCCACACGAGGTGGACATACAATCCCCATGGGTAACTGGGTTTGGCCTGGGATGATGGCCAGGATTTCCAGCCGAGACGGAGCACCCTCAGCACCCTGTGCTGTACAGTGTGATTTATAGTGGGAGGCAGCGTCTGTGACGGAGAGCTTACGGGAAGGCAGCTCATGAGCAGAATGGACAAGGTGGAGAGGATCGGTTTGCTCTGTGTCTCCTGGGAGGACAACCCAGGATTTGTGCTCGGTTTTGTGCAACAGGTGATTGGTGTGTTGAGCTCAAAGGGAGTTGTGAGTATGGAAAGTTTTTGTAGGTTTAAGGGGAAACTAGGCAAGGACAGGGAGGAAAACAAAGCACTTAAGAGTTATTAAATATATAAACAACGCCAGTTTCAGAAGTTTCGTAACCTGAGAGTAGCTGAAGGCTGGGAGACTATTAGTAGGAAGTATCAGATGGACTTCTGGTTTGACACTACCATTTGTTCATGTGATCTAGATACAAAGCAGAGGCAGGGAGAAAATGAAAGGAATTGCCTGTAGAAAGCTCTCAAATTAGCACCTACGTCTCCCAGGTCTCGCCCTAGTGTACTGGCCATCGAGAGGGAAAGGTGTTGAAGTCCGGCTGGGCTCTTAGCAACACGCAGTGGGAATTTGTGGCAGCGCTGAGCCCTGGCTGTGAATGCAGGTGCGAGGGGCCAAGCGGTGGGTGTCAGGGGACGAGGATAAGTTCGAGGGTGCAGCAAGTGGAAGGAGGGAGCGGTTGGTTTGCCCTGTGCCCAAAATGTTGTCGGTGTCGGTCTGCTGAGCCATCGCCGCTACGAGCCTTGGATGGTAATTGCATGGGAGTCTGCATGCACACTTAGGACAGAAAACAGCGCTACGTGAGCATGAAATTGCCTTTCAAGCTGGGGTGGAGGGTGTGGGGGGGATGATGCTGGAGGGCAAAAGCGTGTGAACGGAGCAGAGCCCCAAGAGTGCATCAGTGTGACAAAGAGCAGGATGTGCAGCTCTGTGTGCAGGGTAAGCGTTGAGCTGGCGCTGGGTGTCCATGTGTGAAATAAGCTGTGATGGAGCCGGCAGGAGCAGGAGACATGCAGGAGGAGTGGGACTGCCAGCAGATGCTTGCTTATGGGAGTCAGGCACCAGAAACACCTGTCTGCTCTAGCGGTAGCAGGAATTGCCAGCGAACTGGAATTTCCCAGGGCAGAGGGGTTGGAACTTGGCAATCTTTAAGGTCCATTCGAACTCCGACCATTCTATGATTCTATGAACTGTGCTGCTGGGGTATGTCTGGGTGCAAAGCAGGGCTCATCGTCCCTTGGGATTTCATGGCTGGGATGAAACAGAGAAGCCATGTACCATCGAGGCTCAGCCAGCACACACTGCACCTCCGTCGTTCACCACAGAGCCACAGTGACTTCTCTGGGCCACACAGGCTGTTACAAACTGAATTAGTTTAAACCTAAGTTTGTGTTTTCTTATGTGAAACAAAACATTCTTTTTCTATTTCGGTTGCTCTATATTTGTTTCTGCTTTTTAATGCCATCCTTAAATATCTGCTTCATCTCGAAGTAATTCTCTCTTGGACTTTATGGTAGAACTATCTCGCTCTCCCAATCTCTCCTGCCCTCTCCATGCATCAGTTTTAGTTGCCACTTTTCTAGGAAAAGCATGTTAGGTTCCTTCAACTTCTATGTAGATGTTGATACATAATTCTTTCCAGCATTTTATTATCCTCCCTTGGATCCCTTCTAATTTAAACTTCTTTGGTTTTATAGTTTTGGGTGCCTTGCTTTATCTCTTTGTATACACACATAGAGCTGTGAGCGCAACCTCATTTAGACTCCATTAGGAGGACTTATATCCTGGCCCAATCTTAGCTGTGAAATGCCTTTGAATCTTGCCTTACTGCAAGTACTTTTCTAATGCCATCTGTCATACATCTTTTCTTCAGCCTTGTTTTTCAAACCAGAAGTCTTCTGATGATGTTGCCTAAATCTGCACGGCCTCAGGCTGTCGTCTTCTCCAACATGATGGGCTGTGTGAAGTCAGATGGGGCAGGACGTGGGCAGGAGACCACCACAGCAGAGCTGCAATACTGGAGGGAGGCCATTCAGCCAGCTGGTTTGTGAAAACATTGCTTGAACAAATGCTGGGTGTACTGGGGAGCTGCTGTTACCTGTTTGTGGATGCTTCACACACATCCTGATACCAAAGGCCCAGGAAACAGGACTTAGTGATAGACACACTTAGGAACTTTCCTACCTGGTGCTGTGAGGAAGCATGTGCTTTTCCTTTCTCTGAAGTTTTTTTGGTGAATTACTTCTTGTGTCGACCCAGATGTTGGATGCCTCATAGTTGCTGGAAACAGTGTGGAGTCTTGTCTCTTGTAGTCCAAATGAATGATCTGAGTGATGGTTATTAACCTAAATGTCAATGGCAGAGCTGTTAGCCAGGATGCCCTGGGCTTGCCATCAAAAGGACCTTATTTTAATTTTCTGATTACAAAGGCTTCATCAGCTGCTGCCCTAAGTATGTAGCTCTGCCATGTGTTAGTAACCAGCTTATGCAATAGATGGAGTCATCCCCTTTATGTATAACGAGCTCAGGAGGATCATATCGCCTGTCTGCTGGCTAATGGGGATCTTTCTCAGATTCATCTCACTGCATGTACCAATCCTTTTGCTGCCGTGGTGCTTTGTATAAGGCAAAAGGCTGCTCCGCTGTAACTCATCACAACACAGGGACAAGGGTCCATTTTTGCAGCACAGCTTGAGTGCTGGAGCCTTCATCACCTTGCAGAGAAAACGTGGACCGAATTCAGGCCAAAGGCCTGGATGGGAGGTTATTTTCTTTATCACTGTACGTTGTGAATCCTGGCATCACTGCTCACAAACCCACTAGTTTAGCATTACGTTGTGTGGTCACAGAAGTCAGAGAAGGGAGCTTTCCTCCCCAGTATGGTCTCCTTTGAAAACCTTTTTCAAGCTCCACAGTGGGCTTGTTATCCTAAACCGAGGAGCTGTCAGTGATGCCTACTCTAGAAAGCTTGTAGGTAGTAGGGAGGTGTGTATTTGAAGCCCAAAGAGGCTAGAAGCTGGCACGAGTCCTTTCCTCGCTTTCCAATTTGACAGCTGAGCAGGAATGTGGCTTTGTTCATCACTCCTGCAAAAACCCCGGATGGCGTCTGTCTCTGGCCTCATTGAGATGAGGTGGATCTGAGTGACTACTGTGTGTTTACAGGAACAAAGCGGGGCCAGGGGGATGTAGCTCGTGTTTGTACCGGTCCACTTGTCCAAAGAAGGATTTTGCATCTGGCTTTTTCACCCAGGCAAGTCCATCTGGTCCAGGGAGAGAGACCTGGTGCCGGCAGGTTAGGAAACACTCTGAGGCAAAGGGAGGCGTGAAGATCAGAGAGTGTGTCCCACTGGCGTTGGGGTGGCAGTACGAAATGGGTCACTGTGCTGGGCTGTGGGTTTTGACTGCGGCTGGACAAAGCGCAGGAGGGAAAGGTGAAGTAGAGAGATAACGAGGAGGGAACCAGGCCATCTCTCATTAGCAAAGGATGCTTGCTTTCTTAAAAGGAAAGAACAAAACATCTGAGTCACCTTGCCCTTCAGGTCAATAAAATGAACGCTTACTAATGGCCGAATCAGAGACTCAACAACTTCATTACACGAGTAAAATCAATTGCCATTATCTAGCTCTCTTTCTATTGATCTGTGCCGCAGTATGTCAACATGTTCTGGTGGATGGCTATGAGCAGACGTTGGTCTGTTTAATATGTCTGTGTGCCGGTTTTGCTGAGACCCTTTAGAAGACCTGCTGAATAGGTTGTTCTCTTCTGGGGGGGAAGGTCAGACCTTCCTTGGGTCTTCCATCTGGGCTCCCTGCAGGTGAATCCCCATGGCTGGCGCGCTGGTGAGCTGCTGGCCAGAAGGTGGACTGGAGCAGCGGGGACCACAAGCTAAGTAAGAAAGGTCAGCTTGCAATGGAAAGGGCCATGCAGCCTCTGAAGAAGGGCTTCTGAGGTGATTTGGTAGCTTCCGGACTGCTGCTGGGAGCCTTGGATGTAAATGACAACGTAGCTAATAAGGTCTAATTGGCTATTAAAGGAGGAAGCGGCCCCAGAGATGCTAAGGGCCAATTAACCCCAGGCGCTGGGAGCGTGACACTGTGTCGCTGTGCAGTGATGTGTGCATGAGCCTTTCGGAAATGGATATAGTGAAGGAGCAGTGGAGGTCCTTACCAAAATCCATTTGAAATGACTAGGGATATTTCAGGCATCCAGCAAGGGAAGTGTTCGTTTGCTTTTGTAGCGAACTGGAGACTGGACTAGTGGCGGGCTGGCAGGGGCACCCCCAGCAGATCTTACAGAAACCTGGGGAGGGTCAAAGGGGCCAGAGAGAGATGAAACATCTCAGGTGGCTTTTTTTTTTTCTTTTAAAATATCTGCTTGGCTCTAAGGAACTAAAAGTGGTATCAGGTGGGACAGATCCACGCAGAAGTCTTATTCCTCCGTATTGGCATGGGTTACCTCTGCATGCCGGCGGTGGGAGGATGCGGGAAGCTGTGATTGAGGCTCTGTGTACGGTTAAACCAGGGAATAGTGGTCACACAGCTGGGGGGCAGGAGGGGAGGCAGCTCTGACAGGAGTTGTACCTTGGAAAGCTGAGTTCGTTTCTTGAGCAGCCCAGTCCAAAGCCTGTTGAAGTCAACAGGGGACTGTGGGCAGCTCAATCAAACATTCTGCCTCAAAACCTCTTCTGAGATCTGGGCTGTGGGGAGTCACTGTTTTGACACAGACTTGTCACTAATTTGAGTAAACAAATTGTGTCTAATGGCTTTGTCCTCCAATTAATGCCACTGCCTTATTAATGCAGATATTTAATGGTGCAAAACAAGCTACCTATTTTCATAGTCTATGTTTCCACTAGGAGCATGCAGACAAAAAATGGGATTGGGTCCTTGGCAGTGTCTGCATAGTGAGCATACAACAGGATCTATTGCTTTCCAAATCTTTAATGCATGAAGCTGACTTTGTGTGTTGCTGTTGTGATGGCGGTCTTTCTCTTGTTCCTCTTCCTCCTGTTGATTTCATTTATTTCTGATTTCGGCATGTTTGCTGCTCTGAACTTTGGTCATTCCGTGCTGCAGTGAGTTTAGTCCAAGCTGAAGACAAGTTTGACATTAGGACTCGTCTCCTGGAGTTGGAGGAGTGGCAAGGATGATACTGTCTGTCTTCTGCTTGGCTTTTTGCAGAACAGAGAGAAGGGAACCGTGACTGTAGGGTCTGCCCTGCAGTAGCATGCTGTGTTCCAGCGGAAGAAATAAGACTGATGTACTGCTAGTAGCATAGTTCTCACTATAGTTTTCCGTGAAAAGCAGAGCTGAGCAGAAGGGAAGAGCTGCTGTTCCCATTTCCTCTTTTTCTGATGATCCCCAGGGATGTTTTACCCTTGTTGTGTTCAGGAAGCAGATGAGTAGAAGATCTAGTGCTGACCTCAGCAGTACAGACAAAATTGATTAGCATATTTAAACCCATCTAGCCATCTTTTAGTCTGTCTTGGGTCACGAGACTGCTATGGATGATGTCTAGTTTATGTACTTGCTGATTTGGGAGTGAGCTGGCCTGAGCTGGAGTTACGGCTCACAAGAGCCAGGCTGGGTGCTGAGACCCACTGCAGTCGCTGGTGGGTAGGGACCAGCCCCCCAACAGGTGGGGTCTGCTGAGCCCCTGCCACAGCCCTTGGCAGGGGAAGAGGGGGTTCAGAAGCTGCTTTCTATCTTGACTGGGGTACAGAGAAGACAAAAGCTTCTTTTAGGCAGATAGCTCGAGGCACTTTGCTGAAATAATTTCTGTTACCTTTTATCTGCCTCAAAGGAACACTTAAAAAAAAAAAATCAACCTTCCCGTAGCGGGTGTCCTGATGAGTCTAATTTGGTGGTATGAAAACACAGCCACTTGGAGCTTTCCATTCCATGTTCTGGCTAATTGGATACACTTCCCCTGCTAGCTTTTGCCCGCTGTGCAGTGTTGCAAGCATTCAAACACCCTATGAAGAGCAGGAGGTGTCTATATATGTGCGTTTTGAGGGCAGGAAGGAGAATGTTCTCCCAGGGGAGCAGAGGCTGGGGGTCACTCACTGTGAGTGGTAGCAGAGGGCTGTGGCAGAAGGGAGGATGAGAAAGCGGCAGGACTCCAGGGCTTGTGCAAACAGGCAGCAGCTCTGGGTCACTGCCACCTCCAGTTAGTGGGCAGAGGGGATGATGGAATCCCATCCAGGAGACGTGAAGCTGTGTGCTTGAGGGGACCGCTCTGGAAGGGTGGCTCTGACTGTGCAGCCGATGCCTCCAACCTTCCCCGTGTGGGCGTTGTGTTCCCCACGTGTGCATTGTGTTCCCCACAGAGGAACAGCTTGTGTGTGTCTGCATGGGCTGAACGAGACCTGGCCATGCACTAGGTACAACTTGCAGGTCTGGGTGTCCAAGTAAGAACTTCCATCCCAAAGCTAACCAAAGTGTGGTTAAGGCTTTGGTGGCACTTTTCCACCAGCAGTCAATTGCTTTGGAAAATAGACTTTGCTAGAGGCTGGCTTGAAGAGAAAGGTGGACCAGTTTAACTTAAGAGATGGTTTGCTTCCAGGATGGAAAATGTTCTCTGTGCCTCAGTGTTGGAGGGACAAGACAGGACCTCAGAGAGAATTCTGTAATTCTTTATAGAATTGTCTAGGTTGGAAGGGACATCTAGTCATCTAATCCAACCGTCAACCTACCTCTGATTTTAAAAAAACAAAACAAACCCCAAACAACAACCCATCACTAAACCACACCTGGAGGGACAAGACAGGACCTCCAAGCACTGCAGGGAGTTTACTCCCCCACCAACACCGCTTATGGATGCGTATCCTGTCGGCACACACACCTCACACAAACACCAGCTATGAAGAAAAAGTGCAGAAATTCAACAGGTTCTGGCTGAGGTTTTCACCTAGGCAGCAAGTAAATTGGCTGCTGCTGCTATTCTCTTCTCTGAATTGGCGGTACCTGGAATAAGGCCAACACTCTCTTTCTTTCCCAGGGAGACACCTATTGCTTCTCCAGGGAAATCTCTGAGGGGACCCGGGGAACAAGATTGGCTTGTGGTTGTAGCGAGCAGCGGGATGTTGCAAAGGTTAATTGCGTCCAGCTGATGCGCTGCTGAAAACCAGCATTTTAGGCTGAAATATTGCTGCAAAACTGAATCCCTGGTGTTGCCACAGCCTCTGCCCGAGACGCACACGCCTTCCTGCCTCTCCCTCTCTGTAGGGGTAAATGGGCACATCGTTTAGATGACTGGGCAGCAGTTTACAACAACAGTCTCATGCATGTTTATACCCAAGCCCTCCTACGGGTGAGCGTTCGTTCGCTGATGAGCCCAAGAATATTATCGGTTGTGCCTCTAATGGCCGAGCACATGTTGCAGATTTTTGCTTAAATGAAATCTGATGTATTCACAAATCTCTTAAAGAAAATGAGGTCTTAGCAGGAAGTCTAAAACCAAACAGAAGGCTCTTTATTGACCCTCGGATGCTGTTTTCTAAAGGATACTGCAGGTGGCTTTTTCTGTGCAGTAAAACATGTAGGGTTGGTCTGTATGTGTTTTTTTCAGACAGTTAAGAAACCAATAAAGTTAAATTGGTAGAACTGTCTAATGTGATTACAGCAAGATGGGGATAAATGTGGCTTCACTAGATCTTGTTTTGAAGTAGGAGACTGTCATTTTCTGATGGAAGACTGAGATGACAGCGAGTGCTGGTATTTGAAGTGCCTTTTTTAAGAATGACCTGCTCTGTCTTTTTGACATCAAACATATGTATGCAGAAAAAGAGCGCTGGTTTGTTTATTTTTTATTTTTTTTCTGGAGCAGCAAAAAATGGAAAGCTCCATTTTTAGTCTTAAGTTTTCTATCAAAAGATTTAATGAGTGGGGGTGGGGAGGAGGAAACCACCTTGGATAAAAATGCTGGAGCATGTTGTTTATAGCGGGGTTGTGTGAAAAAGCTGGATTTGAGCTGAGACCACATTTACGTACAGGCGTCTCACACATAGTGGCTGCTGTGACCCCAGACATAGCCTGCAACTTCCAGCTGTGGAAGGACGAGCCACAGAGTGCTGTACCGGCCTGTGAGGTGCTCAAGGAGGAGTGAGAGTCCACTAGCGAAGGTGACTTCTTTTTACAAGCTCATGCATTCCGGGTATCCCAAGTCACATGCCGTTAATGGCAGCTTTTAGTTTCGGTGAAAGCTCCTGAGTTGGTGGCATGAGCAGGACAAGCCATGTAGTTAGATCTGATGTTCCTGTCTTTTGAGGTTTCAGGTTTTGGGGAGATAGGGGCTATGTCTCAGAATAACTCCAGGCCTTAACCACCCTGAAACATGGAATCTTGAGCTGTAAAGATGGGTTTCTCTAGTGCAGATGGTCTCATTTGCCATTGGCACTTCGTAAGAGATCCTGAGCTTGCCCTGTTGGTGCCACATGTACCTGCCTTGCCTCTTCTAGGAAGAGGGCTCAAAGCTGATGCTCAGCTTGAGTCTGCTTTCTTTGCCTCCTGGCTCTAATGTCACTGTTGGTTATTAATTGATTCACAGAGACTTCCCACTGTCCCTGGGATGTTCATTAAAAGATTTCTAGCCTTAAAAATTCCTTTGCACTGTTGGTCTTCTGCAAGAAGCTATGAAGTAGATTGGTGTTTATGCTATTAATCCCCTGGTATCTCCAGGAGACCAGCACTGGCTGGAGCCATGCAAAGATTGATTTTTCCTGGTGGTTGGGAAGCAAGAGAAATGCAATGTCGGATGCCCTCTGGCCAGGAGATGAAATCTTGGAGGCTGTGGATAGACAAGCACCAAGGAGGACAGGAGAGAAAAGGGATGGCTCAGATCCCGTTATAGCAAGGATGATATGCCATCAAATGAGTAATGCTGATGGAAAATGTAGCAAGTGACTAATGCTGCAGCCAGTGTAATTGTTTGGAGGACTGGCATTTCTAGTATGAAAAGATTTAGAGTGAGCTTTCAGTAAATAAAGGAGAAATTGGTCCTGAAGTTCAGGGCCAAGATCTGGCAGCTGAAGTTGATACAGGAGCGGGGTTGTTTTATGTATTTTAAGGAAAGAAAATAATTTTTCGAACTGCATTTGATTTAATTGAATACCAACAAGAAAGGCTGGACCGAAAATATTTATTCCATAAAATAAACAGAACAAGTGTCACTTCACCTAGGCTGCTCATGGCAACCAGCCTTGGCCATTGAACTGTGCCCTGTGGAGCTAAAGGGGACCTTCCACATCCCTGCGGATGTAATCCCATATAATTATAGTTTCAGTCCCCCTTTTTGTGCTGTTACAAACATTAACTAATTCATTCCTTGGACAATCTCTGGTGTAACTGCTGGTGCGAGACTGCTTATGCAAGGTTTTCTGGAGCTCGCTGTCTGCGTGGTGAGAGCAGCAGCAGCTTTTCTGAATGGTGGATGCTTCCCTGCGAGCTGGGATTAGTTCCTTTCCTTCACGGATGCTGGGTAGCCAGGACAAGGTAGAAATCCCTTTGTGATGGGCTGGCTTTATTGTAGTCCGTAACTGGGATTTGAGGCTGTCTAGAAGGGCATGTTTGTGTAAACTAATGATCCCATTTTCTTGCTCCCTTTATCCGTCTCCTGATCTTTCTGCTCTCTTCTTCAGCAGTACCTTTTCTGCTGGGTTAAATCAAAGTGCAAAGCTCTGGTTATCTGAGTGAGTTAGTGACCCTCAAGTTGCTTTATACCAGGGCAAATGGGATGCCACCAGACATGGGCTTTTGACCCTTGTTCTTTAAGGGGTTTACCTATTATGTGTGTGGATGGGTGCAGAAGAAGGGATTCGTTAACAGGAGCAGAGCAAAGCCAAGCCATGTTCTAATGAGCTGCCATTTAGAGCTTTTATAAAGGTCTGTGGTGCTGCTTGTGGCTGCCAGATGGGCAAGGGTCACCCCTTTTCCTTCCTCATGTCTCCCCAGACTCCTCTGGTCAGGATCAAATGTTGAGGACACAGGTCTGGACCTGAACGCTCAGGTCCATGTCCCAGCTGTGCCTCAGGCTTGTGTGGGGACCGGACTGGGAACAAAGGGGGCTGTCTCCTCCCAGCTGTGCAAAGACCAAACACGTTGGGGACCCTGGTACTGGGAGCTCAGGGGGTACCTTGGGTACACAGGAGCTGGCAGGGCGCGAGCAGATTGATGGTTTCCATTCAAAGCACACTGTCTTTTGCACCCTTTGTCCCTTTCTGCCTGCAGTGGGAAGGATGGCGTTTTCCAGTGGAGAGGAGCTGGCAGGACGCCCGTCCCCTTCTGCCTTTGGCAGCCCATGGGTTAGAAGCGTGTCACAGGAACCCGCCAGCGCGGAGCTGAGCTCCGGGCTGCTGACGCTCTGATTAATACTGCAGCAGGGCTTGTTATGCTGGAGAGGAACCTTTACTCCAGAGACATTAAATATTAATAGCAGCAATAGAGACACAGATAAACAAGAGCGAGTTATAAACTGTTCATTTTGAGGGCATTGGTGTTAACTCTGGCAAACTTGCGTTACAGCCAGCTCGGGAACATGGGCCAAAGGCTGGTGCTGCATTTAAATCCCTGAATTTCCACCTGTCTTTGGAGTTCCTGACTGTTTGCCCAGCTCTGCCCTGCAGGAAAAAACCTTCCTGCCCATGGTCAGGCCCCTGCAGCAGAGTGGCAAGGTCTTTAGCCTGACACCAACGCTCTTGCTCGGTCTGAGCTTCCCCAGCGGCTGCCCATCTGTGTTTGCTCATTCCGCTTCAGCGCCTCTGCCCTGCTCAGGAGACAGTTCCACGAGTTCCTAGACAGCGGAAAACTTACCTGCAAAAAAACCAGGCCCTCTTTAGCCTTGCATCCTGGCTATTAGAAGGTATCCAGCTGGAATCGTGTCGGTGAGTCCCTGTCTACCAGTGCAGGGATGCTTGAGTAGGACGAGATGGGCTCGGTCTCAGCTGATGCTGAGAAGCGCTGCATCACTGGAACTGTAGGTCCTCAGTTCTTTCAAGGGGGCATCTATATCCAAGTGCCCCTGCAAAAACACACCCCACTTTATTTATCCGAAAATCCCCCCCTCCCACACACTTTTAAGAATCAGGCTGGGTTTTGTGTGTTTAAAGCTTACCACTTAACGCTGGAAATGTTCTAAGGCTTTTGCGATAATACCAGGTGTGTGGGCTGGGCAATCGTCATGTAAGTTGAAGAGCTGGGCATGTAGGAAAAACACTAAATATTTCCAGTGCAAACTGAGAACCAGTAAAAAGCGTTGTGTTTACTATTTAGATTAACCAGCTTTCAGATGAGAAGTGATTGTAAACCCATATTTTAGTAATGCAAAGTGTTATTGACTGAATTCAAAGTGCAATCACTTATAAAGTGTCATGTTAACATTTTTACTGTAATTTATAATGCATTCTTCTTCCCAAGGATGGGAACAGGGGAGACTGTTGCTGGCTGGTGGGTTTCACTGCAAGCAGCTCCATTTTGGTGTTTTGTATGGTTTTTGGGTGCGCTTTTGGCAGCAGCCTATTATTTAGGGAGGAGCACTGGGACCCGAAATGTATAGGGAGATTCAGAGGTGCGTGAACCTTTGGGCCAACCTGCCAGTCTTTAAGCTTCCTCTTTGAACAAGCAAGTGCAGAAACTGCCTCTCGTTGAAGAATGGATGGCTGGAGGGAGAGTTCCAGCTCCTCCTGTAAAATAAGAGGATGAAGCACTAAATTGTGCAAAACCACCTGGGCAATGACGTGGTCATCTCACTGGGTGACTTGGGAAGCACCGGTGAAGCGGAACCATGGAGCCGACCAGCTGTTGGCACGCAGAGCAAAAATAATAATAACTAATGTAAAAGTAAATTAAACCCAACCAATGGGTGTGGAGGGAAAAGAGGAATAAAATGAGCATTACTCTGCCATCCAAAAGCTGACCGGTGGGGTTTAAAATCCCCTCTTAATAACGTATACAGCAGCAAGGAAAATCACACTGGGAATCTAAAAGTTTAATATTGGGAAAAAATCGGTCAAATAAATCTTTGTTTAAAAATTTGCTCTCCTTGTAAGAGAATTATATTAAGTTTCTTTTTTTTTTTTTTTTTTTGTTAATGCCATTGGGACAAATGCATAATTTAATCATTGAATTTTAGCATGGTCAGACTCAATATATTAAGGTGGTATTTGTACAGACCTTTTCAAGCGTTAACAGATGGTGTGGAGACGATAGTGAGTTTTTTGGCTCAAGATCTAATTAGTCCTTATACACACAGTCCTTAGACCACTCAGCTGGGTGCCACCACATGCTAAAGGACTGGTGAGATTTCTACATGCTCCTGTAGAAGAAATGAAAGGAGCTAGTCACCTGCCTGGGTAGCCTATACAGTAAGTGGCCATAAACACATTGCTAATCAAACCATGCTTAAAAGTAACTGGCAGAACTCCGTCACAATAGGTTATCTGTCTTCAAAGCCTGTGCCTGGCTTTTATTGAGTTTGGTATTTACATGGAATACGAAGGATAGTTTCTAGCCCTTTTTTACACATGGTTGATAATCCATATTGATGAATCTTACCCATGGTGTCTAGCATTTTTATAGAAGTTTCAGTAATTAGCTTGGTAAAGCAATACTTTGTCTTCTGTTTGGTGGAGCTAGTAGCTGGCGTGAAATTGGAGTCACTCTGCAGGCTCAGCCCTTGCTGAGGACAGCTTTGGCCATCGGAACAAACTACAGAAAGCCTGTGCAGTCTCCATCTTTCTATGTTCTCAGATCAAGGGTGGGTTCCTTTCTGTGAGGTCTTGTGGCATGTTGGGTGTTCTGCATGTACAATGTGACAGGATGGTGGGATCTGTGATAGTTTGCTGCTTCTGGCTTACTACATAGCACTGCCATCTTCTTATGGTGTCTAAGCCCAAGAGATGTGACTCTTAGGACTCCGATAGGTGGTCAGACTATAGCAGCAACTCTTCCCCATCAGATAGACATGCTTGCTGCTTGCATGGTTGGGTTAAAGGTCTGCCGTTAATTGCTCATGGTTCAGTCCTGTTGCTTGCAACCGGAGAGAGCTTAGGCTGCATTAGGTGATGGTAACACAAAGCTGGGAGGCAGAGAGCTCCCCACGTTCATTCCAGGCTGTGGCTCTGGTTGGGTGGCAGCAGATCCAGTGGTCTGACGTTTGACCATCCTGCCTGCCTGAGCTGTTCTTGGCCCCTGGTACTTCCTGCACCTTTCCACACATGCCATTGCAGGTCATGGAGCCCCACTTTACGACTGATGGAGAGAGACAAGTGTTTTACAAAATTGGATGGCATACTTAGAAAATGGCCCTCGTCACATATATTTATGTTATTAATTCACTCTTCTGTGATAATTGGCTATTGTACAAGGCCCCTGTCATCTTTTCTGGTTAGAACACTTGAATGTAGTTTGTCTTAACATGATTTATGGCAGTGGCACTTTAAAGGTAATTGAGATTGCTGCAGCAGTTTCTTGAAGAAATTCTGAAGGATATTTTGGGTGATGGTGGGGAATGAAGGGTACAAGCAGGCTGCAGTTAAATATCTGACTCATTTCTCCCTTGCTGCTTGCAATGCTGGCAGGAACATCTGGAGGTCGCCTGTGCAGAACATCTGCCCCCACCCTAGAGAGACACATAACCACCTCCGTCTGCACAGTATAAAACTTACTGCCTTCTCTCGAGTGAGACAGCTTAAAAGGGGAAGAAAAATATGGAGCAAAGTGTTTGGCTAATGCTCGCTTTCAATGCACCAAGACTTGCTATCATTATTTCTTCCAGGATGTCTTTTGGTGGCACGGTTTGGAGATGGATGGAGCTATTGTGAACATCGTGATGGGAGTTCAGCAGTGTGGAGTCAGAGGGAGGGGGCTGTGAATCTCTTGGAAGTGTATTTCAGCCAAGAACCTACATAGGCAACAGATGTTGTACTGGTTTAACGGTTGATTTTTATAAATCCATTTCACCCTTGTTTGAATCTGTTGGTAAATTGCGGCTGTTTATAGCCACCGTGGTAACACGCGAATAGCCCCATTTACTCTTCGATGCTGTACAAATCCAGGCAGGGAGGGAAACAGAAGTTCTTGTTGTCAGATGGTGAGGCACCAAAATAAACCAACCCAGTTAGAGTCAGATCGCGTAAGAGTGTTTGTCTTAGCTTGTGGCTTGAGCTGTTCATTTAAATTCTGGCCATTAGAGTGGAGTTTTACAGACAGAGCCCACTGCCCACAGAGCTGAAGAAGTCATTGACATCTCCAAGCTCCCTTGAGGGCTCCAGTGTCACCTTTCTGTGTGCTTGGTGTTAGCTGGGTAAAGATATTTGTGCTTTAGTTTACCTTTCTAGGAGCTTAATCTACCCAACCTTTTTTCTACTTGGAGCTTGGCTATCGATGCCCCCCGCATCGTGTCCGCCCGAGCAGGGCCTGCGCCTCGGGTACCCGATGCTGCCAGGGAGCCTGGGGTCTGCTCTGCTCTGCCCCGGGAAGGTGGTGGGACAGCTGCTCCTCTTTCTCCTCCTGTGAGGACGGTGGTGATGCCACCGAGCAATCAGTTTGAGCGTGCAAATAGCACTGGATTCAAGGGAGGAAGAAGCAGTCCGGAGTGCAACTTTGTTAAGTTGAGGAAATTGATGAAAAAATTAGATCCGAGAGACCAGAAACTCTGTGTGTTTTGTGACCTATCCACAAATAATTGAGGAAGCAGAACAAGGAGAAAGTTGAGCTCTGTTGTTCTCTCCTTTCCCTCCCAATGATCAAAGTCAGGAAGACTCCACTGGCTGACAGAGCAGGCTTTTTAAGAATCATGGTGTGAATGTTGCACATTTGCAATAAAAGCAAGAACATTAACAATAGCCATGCCTGGAGTCTGAATTATTGTAATGCCATTTGTCTTGGTTATTGCAAAATATAACCTGATGCAGAGCTTTGCTGAAGGGATCATAAAGTTTGTGTGAAAAGAGCTGGAAACAAAATGGAAGAGAGGTTTTTTTTAAAAAAACCAACCCAACTGAATTGGCCCTGGCTAAGAAGAGGGCCATGTGAGAGGTCCCTTCCTTTCTCTCCCCCCTCATCTCAGGATCTGAGGGGATTCTGGCAGCCTGCTGATCCTTACTGGAGCTGCACGGGGAGGCAGCAGGCAAGGTGTGGACAAGGAGGGGACCGAGAAGCAAACACAGTGCCATAGTGTGACATGTAATGTATATATTACTTTTTTTGCATATACACAGAACGACTCAGCTACGTAGTAGGGTCCCTTTTAGCGGTCATCTTGTCCTGCATCAGATAACTCAGCTGACTGGGCTCCTTTAAAAAAATCATGGGGTTAAATTCATCCTCTGCCCACCGCTACCCGCCCACCTCTCTCTCTCCCCTCACCCCCCCCACCTCATCTCTGCTTTCAGGACTTGTTTGTAATAGAAGCCAGGGTGGCTTTTCACAGTGAGAAAAAGATTTCAGTGGTGTCAGCAGTGGATGTGGGCAGCATTAATCCTCTAGTGCCAGCACCTCCAATGGTTGTTAGTCCCACATAAGTCTGAATGTGTGCATAAGCCTGAGACTGCTTCCCTACTGAGGTCCTAGGGTGAGGACCATGCTTTGGCTGGTTGGCATTCACAAGTGGAGATCAGGTCCAGGTCAAACACAGGGCTGTGTACATAATTGCATCTGTAAGGAAAAATATTTTCTTTTCATCATTGTTGAGCTAATTATTTGTCGATTGTAGTCCCACTCCAAAAGTCAATGAAGAATGAAGCTTTGTTTGGCTGTTTTTTGAGAGAAGGTGCATTTTGACAGTCTTCCCTTGGCCCTGCAGCACATAATAGCAGTAACAAATCCATATTTCTGCTCGTCATGTTTTCTGTTATCTGGATCTCTTTAGTGTGATAACACAGAGAGCAAGAAATTCAGTGTTCTCTCCTTTTTACTTCTGTCTATGTGTTTTCATATTTTTAAATTAACTTTATCGACTCAAGTATTGCAAACACTGCTGTGCTAGCCCTGGGGTGCCGGGTCGTGCGGGGGGGCTGGGAGGCTGCCCGAGTCTTGCAGGGGGAGCAGAGCCATAGTGCTTTGCTGTGCCTGGAGCCTCTTCTCTGGATGGGTTTTTGCACCTATGACCGCCAGTGCTTTTTCATATACAGGGGCACAGTCTGTTTACTGCCATTATGAAGATTTTTGTCCTTTTGTAATCAAAACGCCCAGCTGGGTCATTACAGGCTGATAGTGGGTGGCCATTGCTGGCCCACGCTGCCAGGGGGACATCCCATTGACCCTAGGGGGAAGGCAGTGGATGAAGCTGGGGGTGATGGGGGGATCAGGGATCACCCCTTGTTGTCCCCCATGCCTGGGAATTGCCTTCCTGGGCCACAAGAGCACTTTCTCCTGTTTCTGTCACCAGCACAACAAACTTTTATCTGTCCCCACTGAAGAGCTGAAGCTGAGCTGAGGCTCTTTGCAGCATGTTATTCTTTTTTTTTTTTTTTTTCTTCTTTTCACCTTTAAGTAAGCAATATATATTCAAGATTAAAATTAAAGACACACAGGAAATGAAATTGCTAGCAGTGCTTCTGCTGGGTGGGGAAATTATTTCCGTCCCCGCTAATGGAGGGAGGAGTCCTGCTCTCAGCTCTGGAGGGTCTGGCAGAGGGAGGGTGTGGGGGCACAGGATTAGCAGCAGCCACAAAAAGAAGAGAGGAGGGGAAAGGATAACTAAACAAGGCCAGGAAAAGCCCCAGAAGGTGCTTGCATGTTGGCTATGTTCAGGCTGTGCTCCATCCCGTGGGGTTTTCCTAACGTCGGGAAGAGCTGGACACGCGCCCAGCCCTGGATGTAGGATTATCACCAGGAAAACTCCCAAGGAAGCCCACACCAGCCCGCCAAAGGTCCTGTGTGGCTGATGGATTAACTGCAGCAAGGGATAAACCTCCTTGAAAGCCTTCCAGAGGAGCAACTGATGCTACTATAGGCCCGTGCAGGCTGACAGGCTCCTAATAGAGGGATAACTCTCCTGTTCCCCTGATACTGAGTCCATGTTCTTCAGCTGCCAGAGAAGGGTCGGGGCACAGAGGAGAGAGGTAAAATCCCAAACAGGCTCTGAGTCCTCCATCCTCTCCACAGCAGAGCAGTGGTGTTTGTTGGCTTCCCCTGCAGAGAGACTGCTTGGGCCATGGCAGATCCCTGCCAGAGCTGTGCCAATCTCTGACTCTGTCTCCTGGGGCGGGAGGAATTAAGAACATTGGGCTAAATAAGCTTTTTGGGAAAGGAAAATCCTGAGAGTAAAAGAGCTCAGAAACTGAAAGGCAGGGATTCAAGTTTCTATTGCTGTTGATTAATTTAATGTGAAACACAAAGAGTGGGGATGGGAGGGAGTTCAGGATTGTCTCTAAAGGAATCCCACTGCAATAGCCTGAAGGCGACAAGGAGATGAGCAAGCTCTATGAGGTCTATACAAGAGTGGAAAACTGGCAGATTTCTGGCCAGCTACTGAAAAAATCACCTCAGGCAGCTGATGCTACATGAGAAGGAAAAGCAAGGAAGGACCCTGGAATACCTGCTGGCTGCAGGCTCTCTTGGGGGATGGTCAGGTTGGTGTTTCAGACACTGCCTTTGCTCATCTTCTAAAAACCCTCCTCCCCCGGCCCCGGTTGTGCCTGACCCACAGCAGAACCCTGGGCACTGCAGAGCCCCTGCTCCCATGGGAGAACCCTGGGTGCCCACAAATGTCCTCATCTCCTGGAGAGTGGGTAAACCCCCAGCAGTGGCTGGGAAGATTGCTTTATTCGTACAAGCCCCTGGAGCACAGCACTGGGAAATGTAGAAGAGCTTTACGTTTTTTCTTAAAAACTATGTTAATGTGACAGTTTTAAAGGAAATAAAGAGATAGGGCTGGAGGTGGGAAAAAGCACATATATAATTTCTCCGTTACTGCTCCCTTAGCTTTTTCAATGTGGCTGTTTCCCCTCTGATGTGTGAAATCTGAATCTGAATCCAGGCTTTCTCTGCTCCCTCCCTGTTGACCTCATCAGAAACACTGAATGCAAGAGGAAGAAAAAAAAAAAAGAACAATAAATTGCTTTATGTAGCTCCAGACAGGAAAACCCTGCACTTACCCTCACAGGCAGTCTTTCCCATCTGTTACCTCGCTGTGCTGCCTCTGGGTTACCTCAATAAGAAAACTTAATTGAGGCAATGTCATGTCAGGAGAGAGTGATACATCCATTTTCAACCTGTTTCACTCTCAGCAGAACTACACTGGGCTTCATGTCTTGCAAGAGTTTTTCCCATTGTCTTTCTCATAATAACCTACTTTCATAATATTTTAGGTTTGTGTTGTTACAGCTTCTGGTTTCAATAGCTGTGTTGCAGTAGTTGTCCACATGTAGTTAATGCATAGATGCATAATGAGGGAAAATCTCTGCTGCTTCTGCTGCTCACAGGTTGGACTAGATAAAGTGTGCGGGAACAGAGGGATTATCCCCCTGCTTTTTCAGACAGGGAGATGACATGAGGAGACTAATGGAAGGTTTTTAAAAGTAGCTAGGAAACTTAGCGGGCTGTGAGCCTTTCCTTCCTGTCATTAAAACCCAAAGTAGGGAGCTGGTGTGCATTCAAAAGTTATAGCTGAGCCTGCCCTGAATGCAGTGTGTTCATTGATGGCTGGGGCTGGACCTCCATCCTTTTTAAGCGCCTTTGTAGCACAGGAAGCACAGCTACAGATAGTTAATTTAGCTGCCTTAGAGGCTCCCCTTCGCTTGCTCCCCTTTCAGGAGCCACATCATCTAGGGAAGAGTGGAATGGACAGGCAGCCAGGAGCTCAGCAGTCTGTCTCCTGCCTTTAAAAAAACACTTAAAAAAAAAACAACCCCAAAACTAGTGAACTTGCCTGGAGAACGGATCAGAGATAGCGATGGCGTGCAGAATGAAACCCTCCTGGCTCCTCAGTACTTGCAGGCTCATGACGAGGGGCAGAACACAGGAGGGTTTGAGGTGATGGTTTTGGCCAGTGTTCTGTCCATACCTCACCCTCTGTCATCTCCTGAGAGCCTGGGGCCATCCCTTTGGAGCCAGGAGGGTGGCAAGGTATAGGAAACTGGCCCCTGTTGCAGCACAGCCTGGTCCAGCCCCTCCCCACGGCATCCTTCCGTGCCGAGAAGTTTCTTAAACTGCTTTTCAGGGAGATGTCTGTTCCTGTCACTCTCATCCCTTTTCGGAATCAATATTAATAAATGGCAGTTGAGCGAGTGGGGGAGCTGTGTTTATCCCGTGGATGCCAGGCAGACAATGAACCTTGCCTTGCCCAGATGGCACAGGCGCTCCTCCAAGCAGATAAACAGGGCTGGTGCCATTGAAATGGGCCCAAACGCACCCAGTTACAGTGGTAGCATGGTAATTATGGTGCCTCCAGTGACCATCTGGACACACAAACTGGTTTACTATTTGTAAAACCTCTCCTATGTCTCCAGTATTAGCCATGTACGGGGATGCTAATTGATTTAATTGAATCTCCCAATGCTGAGCTGTGGGTGTTGCCAGCCTTTTCCATCGAGGTACGTGGTGGATTTTAATGTCTTTGAGGGAAGGAAGCTGGGGTGTGTGTGCTCTGCTCTTGAGGTGGTTGGGCAAGGAAGGTCTGTTGGAGGTCTTGGAGTCTGGGACGTGTGAGGGGAGATGGGGCTGCTGCTTCTGAGCCCCCATGAGCAAAACAACAGAACTTTGCTGCTCCTGATAGGGCTGGAGCTTATCGGTTGATTTTAAAGACAGGTTGTCTTTCTGTGCTTTATTTCTACTTACACACACACAAACAAGTATTACATTTCAGTTATATGAAAAATAAAGTCATGGCAAAGTGATTAATAAAGTATTTGTACGTTAGTAGCATCTCGCTGCTCTGGTCACGAGCCACATACGAGGTCCTGCACCTTTGAAAAAAACTGTTTACTGGGCTTGTTTTCATGAGAAATTTTAATTTCTTTCATGGTTTGAAAATCACCAGGTTTGACCTGGAAGACATTGTCAGCGATTCTCACGCCAAAAAATTATCCAGGTCTGGTTTTTTTTTTGTTTTTTTTTTTTAA
>VXBJ01003870.1:173305-265585 GCA_013400055.1 Nycticryphes semicollaris | reverse complement strand
TTTTTAAATATGACCTTTTTCTAGTAATCAAAGAAAACCAATAAAAAAACCCCAAACCCACAACCTTGCGGCAAAGTTATCCACTGAAAGCAATAGCAAAAAGCGACCTCTTGCAGGAGTGATGTAGTCAGAACCTGTTGTATCGGCAACTATTCCCAGATGACCTCGGGCTACTGCTTAGCTCTGGGTAATATTCCTGATAGTTAATGTGCTTCGTTGTGTTAAGGAAACGTAGTAGTGTAACATCTGTGGTATGTGTTCTCCTGGATAAGCAGTGTCCTTTGCACTTTACCTCTTCCCATGTAGCTTTTTGCCACTCTTCTTGAGGGAAATATTTTTGATTTATTTCCGCCCCCCCATGCTTTCTGTTGTTAACAACAGGAGGGATGTAGTGGCTCATGTTGCCTTCATTTCCTGCTGATATTGCTCTTTCCAGATTCCTCATTAACTGTTTAATCAGGAACATGGGAAACGTGGCCAAATGTTTTTTTGTGAAAGGCGTATTGAGTTTGGAGGGAGCAAAACAGCTCAGAGGAGGCACCTGCAAAGAGCCAAATTATTGGCCTGAAATCTTTTTTATCCCAGTAGGCAGCTGATTGGGAAAGGGGGGAGATGATCTTGGTTCTGCAGAAGCAGGGGTGGGACTTTGGCAAAAGGTGGGAACGTGTGGTTCTTCTCGCCTGGGAAACTGATGACCTTCTGTGGGCCATTGGAACAGCAGGAGTTGGGGGATACCAAAGGATGGGGAGTGTCTTGCTCTTGAGGTTGGGTGGCATCTGCTGTGAGCTTGCTGGTACAGCTGGGGTTAGTCCTTCCAGGTGTGTGAGGAGGGATCTCAGCACCCGCTGCCCTGGGGGAGAAGCAGTGATGTAAAGCCAGCACCTGGTCGGAACAAGACTTGGGGACACTGCTTAATCCGAAAATAGTAACCATGTCCATCATGCCCCTGTGCAACTTGTTCCCATTGTTTGAAGAGACGGTGACACACAGATGTCACGTTGACCTCTCTGCATAGGGCTTAATCCAGAATGAAGCGTTGTGGGACATCCTGCTCTTCCCACACCAAATAACCCTCAAGGGTGCTGAAAAGCTGATTGACTGGTACATATCCTGTCAATGTACCATTAGAGATTCTGGGCTTCTAGGGTCAAATAGCAGTGACATGCTGACGGTCTCCAACATGCAAAATGTCTGCCATTGCCACCAAAGTGCCTTGGTCAAGCACTGGAACGGCCTTCCCGGGGAGGTGGTTGAATCACCATCCCTGGAGGTATTTAAGAAACGCATAGATGCTCTAGTGTCCAAGATTGTAGGGGTGTTTTTGCCTGTGTTTGGTTGGATTTGATGTTCTCAGAGGTCCTTTCCAGCCATGAAGGTTCTGTGAAATGCTGCAAAATTAGCGCTGTGTGCTCTGGGGCTCCCTGGGGAGGATCGTGTGAGGAGCGATGGCAATCTGCTGGGGAATTTACTCGCACTTCTCAAGGGTGGAGGCTCCTGTCAACTGGCTCTCACAGGAGACTTCAGAAATAATCTTCCCTGATGTTAGCACCCATGTTAATTGGACTTGACAGATGATAATGAAGAAGAGGCTGTAACTGAGAAAGGGTAGAGGGAATGTCATAACTCTTGGGGGAGGAGGAGAAAATAGAAAAGTCCAGATGTCCAGAAGTTACATGAGGTAACTCAAAATATTAATCTTTGCTGTTTCTGGGCCCTGAGTGGTAGATGCAGGTGGAAATCAGTAACTAGGGTGGTTAGCCTGCAAAGGTGGTTTTCTTTATCTCCAGTTCACGTTCATGGCTTGGTCTTGCTGTTGTTCGATTTAAGGAAACATGTTTTTTGGTGAGAGACCTTCCTCTGTTGAGAATGTCATAGCTAATGTATCTGGTGGGGTGAGAGGAGGGACACTGTGCACCCAAAGGACTGAGTTACCAGTTTTTCCGGACAAATAAGTGTAGGGAAAGGGGGGTGGCTCCGTGGGTGCTGTGCCTTCAAGCACAGAGCTTGTAAGCAGAATGTAGCACTGCTTCCTGGAATTGAGGTTCTGTGCCCATGTGCCTCATGGCTTATGCCTGATTAGCCTTAATTAGCTTAATTAGTCTGGAAAACATTAATTTTTTTATTTTTTTATTTTTTGGCCTCTGCTAGAAGGTCAGCCTGTCCTCCCCTGGCTGGCTGGATTTTCTGGCCTGGTGGTGTTGGCAGCATGAGCAGGACCCCGGCGGCACTGGCAGAGCTGTGCTGGCTGCTGCGTGGCGTCCCGCAACATCAGAGTTTCGTAAGGTGCATGTGCAATTCCCTCTCACAGGTTACAGGCAGGTCCTTCAGACCCTTGAGGCTTCTGAAGGGCACGACTCCCATTATGATAAAACGAGACTACCTCCTTGAAATAGGTGGGATTTTGTTCCTCTTGGGGGCAGGAGTGGCACCTGAATGCCTTTGCAGAATTGCATTGTGCCCCTTGTCTGCTTCTGCTCCCCATGAGATGGAGGTGACAGCTCTTCCCACTGCTGACAACCTGTGGCAGAGGGGGCTTGCCTGGCTGTTTCCAGGAGTCCTGTGCAAACAGTTGATAGTTGCAGACTCAGTTGCCCCGTGATTGTGCAGGGAAAAGAACAGCCTTGTTTACCATCATCAAATCAGATAAAAGTGGCATCTGGCAGTTTCGTTTGTAGTGGATGCTGTGTGCCAGAGGCAATGTTTTCCCTGTGGTAAGAGCCAGCACAAGGACCCTGCTCTGCTGAGGTGGCTGCCACCCTAGGATTAGCTTAGAATAACAGCTTCAGCAAAGTCGTCCTCTGATCCTTACTGCAAGGTTTCAGGGAGGACAGAAATCCTCCCATTACAGCTCCTTCTGATGTGTGTTTCCTGATTGTGCGCTCTCATATTTTTCTTGTAATTACCAGGAAACTGCCTGAACAAGAGCTGAAATGCTTCTCCCTGACTGGCAGGAGCACAACGCCCACTGATGAGTCAGGGGAGGAAGAGCTCCCGCTTCATAGGAGGGAGAAAGGGGGTACTGGGGAGAGGGAGGGGAGAATATGGGGAAGAATACCTGCCAGAGAGTTGTGGAATAAATTACATTTGTTTAAAGACACATTAGAAGATTAATGATGGGAGTTAAAGTATGAAAGCAACAGGGCCTAAGTGTAGTATTAATGGAACCCATTTTCTTTGCCATCTCCTGCAGGAACCCTTTGTAAGTACAGAAGGGGGAAAATCGCTTTACAGTAATAACTGTTATTTATATAAGAGAACAACACTGGATGTATCAAAATGTGAGGTTTCAAGGTAATAACTGGACCCTCACAATTGTTGTTATCCATTTAAAAGGCAATTTCTGTGGTGGTGAATAGATGGAGAAAATAGCCCCAATCCTGCAACTGATCATAAACGAGGTTTATTTTATTATTATTGCTATTAGTCAGTTCCCAATCTGATAAGATTGTGTTAAGAAAAAGAGAAAAGACCAGAAGAGATGAAGAAGCTGATAATCATCCTTGCAGAATTTTTTTGGCACCATTTGATGGGCTCATTAGTGACTTAGGGCCTCATCGTGGCTTCCTGCGGTTGGTCAAATGCCCCATTGCAGCATCATTGACTCACGTCCCTTCAAGAGCAGCGAGCAAAGGGGATGACCTTAGCTTGCAGCCTGAGAGGACTGCTCCCCTTCTCCACATGTGACTCACACTGGTAACTGGGTGACTACAGTGTTGTTACAGGTACAGGGTGAATTCAGAGCGCAAGCCAAGAGGATACTGCTGGCTGTACTTGGTGACTGTCTCCCAGTGTTTGCTGTGTGCACATCCTAGAACCATCGTACACATGAATGATTCATGAGGAGGGGTTGAGGTTAGCAGAGGAGGATGGCGATAACATCCTCTGTGTGGCCAAAATAGAACAATAATTTGACCAGCTCTAGTTTTTAATAACCGCTGGGTTTGTGAGCAGATGAAATAGATGAGCCTTGAGCAAACCTCAGCCTTCCAAGCTGGCTTTTCACTTTAGAGCAACTAGGCCACCCTCTGAAGAGCTAGAGCTGTGTAAACCTTCTCAGATTGTGGGAGGAAGGAGCAAAAGGTTGAAAAAGAGGGGAGAAAGGATCTGTCCTGTTTCCCTAATACTCCGATTAGAACATTAGACATAAGCCTCAATTCATCCCAGTTCAGAGCAGTGCTTGGATAGAAATTTTGTCTTTAAACCTCAAGTCTCACGGAGCAAAGTTTTTCATAAGGGCCGGGGTTTTTCTCCTTTAACTCTGCATGCGTGGTGTTAGCTTGGGTGTGGAGACGCAGACTGTGATGCACGAAGTAAGAGGGGTGGCAAGGAGGGGATGACACTGCAGGAGATCTGGGTATTTGATGGTGAGATAGCAGTTTGCTGTCCTGGAGGTGGCCCTGGACGCCTCTGGCATTGGAAGAGGATGGGGAGGATGATAAAGCAGCCCTGTTTCTGAAGGCAAGTTCTGCTAGCTGGGATAATGAAAAAGAATTGGATCCATGAGGGTAGCTGACACAGCTCGCTGTCTCAAAGATGTTTACAGTGTTGTGTTAAGACGCCTTTTACAGACTTTGAGAACTACAGGGAATGCAGTGCTGCCTGCGGCTGGTGACCATAACTCTTCGTGTGACAGCAGCAAGAGCAAACCCCCAGCAGAGGAGCCTGGACCCCCCACTGGAGCACAGGCTGGCCCCAGATTTCTCACAGTGGGAGGGTGCCTTGGCAAGAGCCCCCGTCCTGCCCCCCCCACACCCCCAACTCCGGTGTGTGCTCGGCCTCGCAAGTGTTGATATGTCTGTGACCGTGTTCAGCTCTTGCAGGTATCCTCATTAAGGTAGTTGAAAGTAGGAGAATTTAATGGTCTGAACCATGACTTTAATTAATCAGAATAATTGTTGCTTATTTATAACATAAAACACAGCCTATGAATAACTCTGTTGTTTAATTAAGTTTATCGCTGCGAACCTGATCCGGTTCCTTGCTGCATGAATGTAACTTATTCAGCATCTGCTCTAAAAAGCATCATAACAAACTACGAGGGGTGTAGTTCACTCCGCTCCTCCTCGGCTTTAGGAATGTGGCTGGTTCTGCCATGTTCTTATTTGTGACTCAGTGTGGGTACCGATTCCTCTCTGGTCCCACCAGTGCTGCTCCTTCCCTCAGGCCCGGCGGCTGGGAGTCTGGACCAGCTTTTCCTTTGGGCTTCTTTCACCTTGTTAATGAAGGATTTTTGTCTCTGATTTAATTTAGCTGGTGAAGCTGAGCTTTTTCTTTATCCTTGCCTTTTGCTTTCCTTTCTTCCTCTTCTCTTGCTCTCTCCTGCTTCTGTGTAGCGTGTTTAAATTTTTTCCATGTTGCAGAGATGTAGGGGAATCTGTAATGAGCTCCCAAGCTGGAAGTAAAAGCCTTTTTTCCTAAAAGTTCGTTCTGTACCTACATTGAAGAACCTTGTACTAGAAACCGCAGAGATTCTTTGGGATAAGTTTGAGTAACTTTTAAGGATTTTGTGGTTATTTACTGTTGTGCCAAGGATTCTCCAGGCAATGTTTGTCACTCCACATAGGGATGGTCTCCAGAAGATGATAAGATAAATTGCCTCGAGCGGGGATGTTACTGTGAATTTCGTCAGTCACTTAGATCTCTGTGGATCCCTTCACTCAAAAAGTAATTTAACAACTAATTAGGGATGGGGTTTTTTTTCTAACCAAGCATCCACCTGAGAGTTGAGTGTGCTGTAACTGGTGCACATTACCTTCAGATCTTCATTCATTTCAACTTTGCTGAGCATCCACGCATTTCTTCACCTCTTCAAAATGAGCACGGTAGTGTTTCCTTGCCTCCTCCTGAAGGTATCGTGAGAAAGGATAGTTGCAAAACTCACAGGTTGTGTTAAAGATGGTGGAGTTTGCAGGAGGTGCCAGAGGCCCAGTGCTCAAGGCAGAAGATGGGCCTCTGGTAATTTCGGTGGTGTGGCTGAGCCGGTTCAGCTCTAAGTCTCAGAAGTCACCATTTGGCTCAGACACTGAATGAACAGGAGCCTCTCCATACACGAGCAAAGAAAGACAAAACCGATCTTTTCCAGTAGCATATCACAGTTTTCTTAGCAAGCAAATATATAAACTGGGATTAGATGAAGTAACAGTTTGCTGCTAAAATGGATGCAAATGGAGGGAAAGGTGTGTCAGAGTCCAGGAAAAAGGAAATTCCTGTTTAGTTTTCCCATCCAGAAGCCAGGGGAAGAAGTCATCAGGGGCAAAAAAATAAGCAGTGAGCAGAGCACACTAAAGAGGAAAGGCAGGAAGACATTAAAGTAACCTATTAAATTGCTGAAGGCTGAGTGGCAAAAAATAAATAAATAGAGGCTGTGTAGATTGATGGATATTGGATCTGAAGGGCTTCCACATCTGGTGTGGCAGCTCTTTAGCATCTAATTTCAGTGTGACTCAGCAGGAAAAGTTGTTTGTTCTAACAGTAAAGCAAAGAGAAGAAAACAATCCCGAGGCACGTCAGTGATGGGCTTGCATGTCATTGTTTTATAATTGGATCAAACTCTTTCATGGAGTTTAGTATATCTGGATCTTCTGCAGTAGGGGTGAGGTTGCCAATGTCACCTTTTCTCACCCTTGTTCATCTCTTGCTCAGCTTCTCTGTCGTCACCTCCTACTGTTCAGCCACACTCTTCTGTTTTGGAGAGGGACCATTGCAGTACCCCAGGCAGTGACATTTCCTATGGAGCAGGTGCATAGAGAGCAGTGACTCTTAAAGTCCAGCTTGTTAGGGAGAAATTATTACCTGGTTTAGGCTCTCTGAGTTGCCCTGTAGGACCTGACCCTCTCTAGTGACTATAAAGGCTTCAAACATCGTTTGAATCTTCCATCCATGCTGTGCTCAGCCTTGTAGCATTGATGCCGGTCTTCATTTATCTTCATACATGTTTCTTTTAATACGTTGCTGCTTCTGAAGGATCCCGTCTCCCAAAAGCTCTGTTAATAGTGCTTGCTTGGCTTTTGTGATGCTCTTGGATGCCTGTAGCCAAAACCAGATGTGTCAATTTTCAGTGTTGCTAGGTAAAAAGACCAAGGTGCTAAACAAGGGTTTCTGAAGTCTCTTGGTGTGTTAACTTTATTTACCATGTGGTTGTGCAAAACCTTGAGGAGCCGCTTTATCTCTTTGTGCCTCTGTTATTCATCCATCATAAGAGAATGAAAGTCATTCCCCCTATCGTTTGTGTGTCTTAATATCCTTTAAGGAATTGTCATATCTGGTATCTACACCCAGCATGGTAGGTCCTTGTCCTTGGAGCCATCTTTTAGAGATTTGTAATAGTAGCGATGGCTGATGATTTGTTACGAGAATAGAACTGGTGCGAAATACCTGCAAACTCTCCATATTAGTGAAAGCAAACCCCTAGATCCTGTTGCTACTGTGATTTTTCTCCCCTTCTCACCTTGACATTGGGGATAGGTCCAAGACTATTTGCTATCTCTGTGTATGCAATTAATCAGTTGGTGGGGGAAGCCTGGAACTGGGGCCTGGCACTGGTGTACTCCATCATTTGGCCTAAGCCCTGCATCCTCTGCAGTGCACCGGTGTGTGCCAGCCTGGGAAGGATCAGCAAGTGGTGCCAAAGCCCTAACATCCTCAGAATAGGGAAGTGCTGAAAGAAGAGCAAATGTACTGTAAATGCTAAGATCCCAGCATCCTAGTTTAAGGTAAAACACACCAATGTTCTGTTTTACATTTTGCTTTTTCAGCTGGGCCTCTTGTAACTCACTAAACTCTGAAATTAACAGAATGAAGTTGTTCATTCTCCCAGTGATCAGACCTGATCACACCAAGGGATGGGGCAGAGAGGCCCTGGCTTACACTTTTTGCTAGAACAACCAAGGGCAGGGAATTGTGTTATTTGCCCCGTTGGAGGGTGGGAAGTGGAAAAGCGTCGAGGGGTCACCCCTGTGGGGAGGAGCGGACAGGATAGGTGACCCCAAACTGACCAACTGGGGTGTTCCATCGCATCCGCATTCTGCTCAGTAGAAAAGCTGAGGGATCAAAGGGTCAGCTCTCTTCCTTCAATGGCTGATGTCTGAGGAGGACCCTGTCTGTTCGTCAGCCTTTGACCCCGATCCAAGCATTCCCGACTCCAGAGCTGGAATCCAGCTCCTGTTCATCACCGAATCCAGTCTGGCACTTTTCCCAATGCTGGCTGGTGACATGATCCTCATCCTGGGAGCTTGATACGATTTTGTATATAGTCTATTTCATTATTGTCTTACTTTAATTTTAGTATTAATTCTTCATTAAAGTAGTTTAGTTCATTCTATACTTGTAAACCACCTTATCTCTTCCTCTTCTTTCTTATTTTTGGGGGAGGAAAGGCCATCTGTCAGTGTGGTTTCGGTAAATTTGGCTGAAACCACAACACCCAGGAAGGATTATGAGGAAAATGGTCACTAAAGGCCCCACTTACATAAATGAAAATCCACTGGCTTTAGAGGAGCTCCAAATTCCTTTGACCCTGAAGCATGCTGGAGGTTCAAGGAATGGCTCCCTCTGCAAGAGACAAAGTGTCAGTTTTGAAAATTCTGCTCTCCTTATATCATTCTCAATCAGTAAATCCCAAAGTATTGCAGAGGGTTGTGGGTGTGCTGGAATAGCCTTGGCAATACAACCGCCTCTGGGGATGGAGCTCTGGGCTTTGGTGGTCGTCTGTCTTGTAGGTACCGAGCGTGCCTGTTGTGGGTGGGACACCAGGAAGGCATCCTGTGTTGTCTGGGACTCTGCAGTGGTTTTCTTCCCTGCCTCCCTGTCCTGTGGCAGCCTTTTTCCCTCACCATTGGCTGCTGCCTGCTCTCAAACGCAGAGTCCCACTGCTGCATTGTGCATTGCCATCTCTCAAATCTATGATTATAACTATAAATCCTAGTGGACCTTCCCCATTTGTTTTTTGCTCTTTTTTTCTTTTATTTTCTTTTTTGTTTTGTTTTGGTTTTTTTTTTTTCTTTTAGCGTAGAACTTTACACATTGTTTCTTCCTTCCTCATTCTTTTTGTTTGCCTGGAAGTGGCACTTGGGGTTTGCGTGGTTATTTTTCTTGTGCTTATACTCTCCGCTGACTTAATTAAGTTCTTGCTTGTTTCCTGGTCTTGCCAAGTTTACTGGCTCCACCAGGGCTTCCCAGTGCTTTCCGCCTAAAATCCACAGCTGCTGTCCGTCCAGCTGCCACCCGAGACCATGAAAACGGGCAGAAAAACTTACTCTTGAAACTTACCTCGACATTATTGAAACAAAAGACAGGCAGGAAAATGATGTTCCCAAGTCTGGCCAGTGTTTTTAGGCCAGTTTCCTAAGAAAATAAGATTTAGGCTTTTAGAGTGATCTTGTGGGTAAATGTCCATCTGGTAGCTTGAATTTTGCGGCAAACTGCAGTCCAGCTTGACAGACAGGCTTTTCAGAGATGGGGACGATGTGCAGTGGAGAGCATTGTTATGACTATATCCTGCTGTGGGCAAAGCTTCAAGGAAACAAAACTGCATCCCTCCACACCATGTACATACGTGCAGAAACAGGCTCTTGGTGGCTGGAGTTGCCTGCTCTCTTGCTGGAATATTTCTGACACCTCCAGAAGGCTTTTCCCTCCTCCTGCCCATTTGCTTCTGTGCGCCTTGGACAGCAACATCCCTGGATGGTGTCTACGGCTCTTGGGATGCCTAGAGTGAAAGGGGTCCCACTTGGGATGCCTTGTGTGGAAGGGGTCCCACTATGCTTTTCTGTCATTCCATTTGTAGTATTAGACCTTCACCTCCTTTCCTTTTTTTTTTTTTTATTTTTTTCCAGAAAACCCTGTCCATGTGAGATGAGAGCCCTTCTTGTTCATTCTTCCAGCCTGTCCTGCTGGAGGCCTCACACATCTCTTTCTTTCAGAGCCGTAATCATTTATTCCCTGCCTCAGCCCTGGCCTTCCACCTCAGGAAGGTTAAAAGAGTCATTCCTCCTCCTCCCTGCTTTTCTCTCCTCGCTTTTGGAAAAATCTCGTGACAGTCTTTTCAGAGGATTAAGTAGGACTTGTCTGGTGGCAAACACACTACTTGAATTCACAGATCAGGACTGTACCCGGCGCTGCAGCGTGCCTCAGGTCTGCAGCTGTGGAAACCCGTAGGAGTTTCTCTGTTGGTTTTACAGGACCTCAGTTTGCTGTCCCGCTTCTGGACGAGGGGATGGCGTCAGATTGCGTTTAGCCAGCTCTGGTGAGGGCATCTCCATTTCAAACCCCTTCCATACCCTTTTGCGCTCTCTTGCTTCTGTCTTCATGCGAAGAGTGTTTGCCGTCGCCTTGTGGCGAGATTTGTATTCAGAAAAGCAGGTGATCTTTATGGGAAGAGCATGACCGTGTCTCATTAGTGTGTTTTCTTAACCCACACATGAAGCAAGGGAGTGAGAGGCAAGACGAGACCTGTCTTGCAGATGCCTGGTTTGAGAATGGCAGCTGGTGTGTGGTCTGTCCCATCCCCGGCCCCATTTCGGACACAAGCAGCCATCTCCGTGTCATGTTGAGGGTGTGTGGAAGAGGGAAAAGAGGGGTCTTGGCAGCGCTTTTACCTGCCTGCACCCGAGGGACAACGTTTGCTGGGGCACAAAGATGAGTGCCCCCACTGAGATGTTGCATCCCAGCATGACTGACAGGTCGTCACCTTTGTAGGCTCAGGGAGGACAGCAGGGGAGTGTGACAGCGTTCTCTGTCTTCCCAGAAACTCCAGCTCTCAAAGAATATTATTCTGATTTTATGTACAAAGCAATTATTAAAGAAGAGGAAAGAGAGGTTGTGTTTCAAGCAGTAGAAACTGAAGCCCTCAGCTGTTTTTTTTTCATATCTCCCCTTTTCTCTCTCTCTCTCTCTCTCTCCCCTGAATCCCTTCTCTCTGGATAGCAGAAATGAGAGGAAAGCTCCATTTAAATGCAGATTTCAAATGTTGGCCAAGAGCAATAAATAGCCCTCTGCTACACTGATCAGACAAACATTATCAAGTCTCTTTGTGAAGAAGAGTTTATGTTTTTAGACTTTCTTTTGCCTTGATGAGATCCTCTTTCCTCTCAGCGCAATAGCGTATTGACGACTTCTTATTTTATTTTTAAGCAGCACTTCAGAGATTATAATGGAAACACAATCCCACCTGTTTCTCCACTGGAGCTATACTTGACAGCACTGTAATGAGGAAGTCTGCAAATTTCTTATCGTTTACTGTATAGACAGCCTGAAGGGTTGATACTGTATTCAGCAGAGGGGAAACGTGTAAAAAGTAAGACAATCCTGCAACCATTTTAAATCAACTTCCCCCTCAGATGAATCTCGAGCCTTGTGGGTTTGGAGCCAGTTTGGGGGTTAAGGAAGCCAAGAGCAGCTGCAGGTGGATCTCTGCTGGTAAGGGGAGCAGCAGGCAGGAGCAAGGAAAGATACGGAGGTCTGGGGTGGTTCCCCTGCGTCCCAGGGCATGTCCTGAGGCTGGAGTTCACAAGCTGGGCATCGATGTTAAGGAGCGGTACATTTCTCTGGTGTGCCTTTGATGGGAAGGGTTCCTGGTTTTGAGACTAAGGACTGATCGGCTCCAGTGGTGGGTGTTGCATCTTCTGTGTGTCTAAACGTGGTTGAACTGAGGTTGCAGTTCTTAATTTTAGAGTCCATTCATCACGGGAACATAGAGGATCTGAGGACTGTGTTTACAGTACAAACGAGAAGAGGTTGAGGTGTGCTCTTAACCTGTCAGGGGAGGCACCAGAGAAATATTGCAGGTGGCTTTATCTCTTTTTAACTTGAAGGGACAGGTTATGAACAGTGAAATAGCATCTTTACTAAGCCAGTGCTTTGCTAACTCTACATCATCAAGAGATGACGTGAGATGGCAATTGCGTTTCAGAGTACGGCTTTACATCTCAACCCCATGGAAAGCATCTGAGAAAATGTAGCGCATCTTAATAAAGTTAACAGGGAAAGGTCAGCTGAGCACTGTTTGTTGTAGCAGTGTATAAACCCCTCGGTAACATCTGTTCCCTGTTATTGTTATAAAAATGCTACTTTGTTAGATCTTGGTTGGAATCCTGAATTAGGTAGTGATATGTGGTAAAACTTGCAATCGTATTAGGCTTGTCAGAGTGCATATGTTGTGAGTCTGGCTGGTGGCGGGTAGCACTCTGGGGAGCCGCTTGGCTTGGGGGAATGGGAGAATGGAGGCTTTCTGCTTTTTTAGCTCTGGTTGAAACCCAGCTGAGGGTGGAAAGGATTAAATCTCAGCGCTGTCTGTAAGCTGGCTGGTGCACTTAATAGGGTGAGTTGTCGTGTCTCAGCCCAGCTCCAGGAAGACAGCTGTCTCCATCACTGAAAGCACACAAGCTGACAGCACTGCCTGTCCCCCCGTTTGCTCTTTTGGCAAAAAGGAGTAGGACTGAAATGTTTGGGGTGAGAAATGAATGTTTTTCTTCTTCATGGAGAACTTTCTCCAGGGTAAGAGGAGAAATGACAGAAGAGTTTGGGCATCTGCCTTTCATACTGCTGTGACTGTGGTTGAGTAGAGTGAAAACTTCCCTTGCCCAGGGCAGGGGGGTTGGAACTAGATCATCTTTAAGGTCCCTTCCAAGCCAAACCATTCTATGATTCTTTGAAAATGCTGTAGCCAGATGCCACACCGTGCTGTGGGGCCGATGGAGCTGAAGGAATGCTGGGGTTTTGGGGTTTCTCTTGTCTGGACGAGGTGCTGCGAAATCGTTAACTTTGAGTGTTGCATTTGAAATGTGTGTTTGGTGGAAATTTACCGTTGGAGTCACTTGCTGCTCCAATCTTGATCAACTGTAACCCAACTATTTTCATTGCACAACCAAAGCAATAAACTCTTGTGGTTTGCAGCCTCTTGGCTGTTAAGTGTAAAGAAAACCTGGGCATATTAAACAAACAACAAAAAAAAAGAATGATTACTGTATAAAGGACGTTTATCTATCGAGATTGGAACATCCCATGGGAAAAGAAGTTCCAGCCAGTTCTTGCTGAGAAAAGCTCAGCCTCTGCCAGTCCTCACTGGCTTCTCTTGAACTTCTTTGACTCTTAGTCCCTGTGAAATCCTAAGCAGCCCTGAACCGGGCATCACAGACCCAGGTGCTCCTGACTCCCTCGGAAATACTTTTCTCGTAATTCATATAGAAGGCAGTTCTAGATTGGAGCCATTTATTATGATGGGGAAGATAGAAGTGATTTTTGAGGCCAACAAAGTTCAAAGACTTTGCTGTAAGTTTTCAGGATTAAAGATTTACTTGATGCAGCTCCCATATTTAATAGACAGGAATAGATGAAAGGGAATTTCTATAAAGATTTTCGTTCATACTTAATGATACTGCTATTAGATGAGCTTTGGCACTGTGTCCCAAGACATGAAGTTTTAAAACCAATCTTTTTTAAACATTAAATGACCTTTTTCATCCGCTGGCTTTAATAAATAAAGATTAGTTCAGCCTCATTGCCTAGTCTGTTCTGGGGGCTGGTCGAATGTTTGGTAAAACTAACTAGCCTCCCAAAATGCAAGTGAACAAGTTCTGCTGCTTTTCTATGGCAAGCCCTGCAGGGAGGTAGGGAGCAGTAATGTGGTTTGAGTAGTGGCTGGGTTCTAGGGGTGCCACCACCACCTCCAAGATTTCCAAAAATAGAAATGGAAAATCCCATCCCAAATGGGCACAAAGTATGTTTGTGCAAATGTTTGTGCCTCTGTGGCCTAAGGAAAATACATGAAAGGCTTTGGTTTTGATTCTTTTACTTCTAAAATGTATTTAACTATACATTAGTGGAACTGGATTTTGTTGGAAAACACAGTTGGAGAACGTACTGGGGAAGTTGTCCAATTTAGTTATTTTTAAGCTTTAAAATAGAAAATAATGAATCTAAGAATGCTGACATACATTCCTCCACCACTGATCTTTAATTTTGCTCTGTCAGCACCTGGAACGTAAGAAGCATTTTGTGATGTTCATCAGATTCAATACATTGCTTTACCCTTCCCTGGAAACAGGGCAATAGTGGAAAGTTTGCAGGCATCAAACAGTTTGGTGTTTGAGAAAGTGGTGTCTGTTCAGGACTTTCTCCTCTGTCTGCTGCCACTTTCCTAGAGAAGCGGGGAGTTGAGCAAGCTGCTTGTTGGGGCATGAGTCTCCCAGCTTCTTTTTAATTATGATCAGTCACCAGCCATATCACTGTCTTAAAAAGCTGTGATCCGTGCTTCTTAGAGGAGCACAACCTTTTTTTCTTGCATAATGAGATTAACTGCCCTAGCTTTGCAGATAATGATGGTGCTTGCATGTTAGCGGAGCAGAGGAGATGGTGTCGCCTGAAGGACTGGGAATGTTCGCCAAGACATCTGTGCATATCGTGGAAGAGGTATTGCTGCCTGTTCCGTTATCAGTACTTAGTTCAGTTTAGCTCCCATAAAACTCAGGGGAAAATTAGGAAGAGAAGGAGCTCTTGAATGGAAGTCATTGGGATATACAGTAAAGCAGGTGAGTGTGGAACGTCCTTTGCTTCACCACCGAATTTGGGATTTTGATATCCACAGGTGGGCTTAGGGCAGGACTGAGAAGGGGAGATGCTTGGCAGTTTTCTCATGAGAGAAGAGATCCCACTGGGACGAGCAAAGGAAGGCTGAGAAAAGAGCCCTGGTATGCGATGCAAGTTGTTGAAACCAGGCTATGCTTTGAGATTTGGGTTGGTTCAAAGCAAGGCTCAGGGGTGGGAAAGTCAAAGGAGTATGAACCTGAGACAGGTTTATTTGTTGCTCTGGGCTGTGGTGGGTGCTCTGTGTGGTGCTGCCAATGAAGTGTGGTGGGTGCCCATGCACTAGAGGAGCAATGAAGACCTCCAAGGCACAAACTTATGAGGAACATGTTCTCAGTGCCACCTATGACATGCCATCACCATGCTTTTTTAACAGTGGTCCCAGTTAGCTTTGCCTTCAAAACGTGTGTATCCCTGACTATGCTCCCAGCCCTTGCTCTTAGGGAGGCAGGATACCTCCCATTTATAGCCGACGTGCTTCACCTCAGCTGCCAGCTGATTTACACATTTCACTCCGGTTTTCCCTGTCTAAAAAAACCCAAGCAAACCAACCTGCCACAGCACAATTATATGTTTCAAAGCTTCAACGAGGCACCCAGCTGCCGTAGTTGGATCTGTGTTTCCCTGACACGCAAACCAGCAGAGCCCCGCTAATCCCTGCTTTGCCAACCTACACCATGTGGGGCCTGATTCACCTCTGAGCTGCGCCTCTGTCTACACCTGAGCAGTTCTGAATGGCATCGCTCCTTTTGGAGAGATTTTTTGGAAAGGGAAGATAAGCGCTGGTGCCTTTCTAATATGCACAACTGAAAAACAATGCTGCTTTTCCCCGGGTACGACTGAATAGCCCGCAGTCAGGGAGGAGACCTATTAGCTAGGATAAACCTGCTGGGGTACAGACGTTGTGCTGGCTCATAATGAAACGCTGTGGTTAATGTTCGACTCCAATTTCTTCTTGCCTTCCATCAAGAAAATAAAAATAATACCCCACACTATCTCCCTCTGCCTAACACAGATTTGAGTGGGCAGGCCCAGGAGCTGAGTTCAAGAGTCAAGCGCTTTCTGTTTGAAAAATATTTGTCCCTTCCCACCCACGGCTGCCCACGTGCTTCCTGAAATATTCCAGCTATCAGCACCGTTACCAACGCTTTCTCAAAGGAGCGAATCGAGGCTATCTGGGGACGTTCTTCCCCTGTTGGGATGTGAGGCAGTGCCCGGATCTGGGATGGCTTTGGGGCTGCACGGCTGGATGTCCCTCTCTGGGAGCACCCAGCCGGATGCAGGTACTGCCGTGGGTGCTGCCAGCAGCCCAGCAGCGTGGGCGGCCATGTCGTGCTGCAGCGTGCCGGCAGGTAAAGCAGCCGCTGCTGCAAAGATTTCACCCACCCACGTGTCTGGCAAGACCTGGGAGGTGGGCGAAGCGGCGGGAAAGGCCGCAAGTGGGAGGGGAGGAAGGATGGATGCGTTAACAATAGCGGTGGCAGGAGCAGAAGTGCCAAGGCGGCGGCTGCTTGCGTGGCAGCAGAGAATCCCGACATAGGGATGGGGCTGGCGGGGGGGGTGTTGTTGCATGGAGCCGCTCTGGGTCCCTGGCAAGCCTAACCTCTGCCAACGCCTTTGCTCCTGCAGCTGCCATCCTGGATGACCCCATGGAGTGCAGCAGAGGGGAAAGGCTCTCCATCACCTTGGCCAAGAACCGCATCAACCGTGCACCCGAGCGGGTGGGGAAAGCCAAAGTGGAGGTGGACATTTTTGAGCTGCTGCGAGACAGCGAGTATGAGACGGCAGAAACCAGTAAGTACCCCTCCCCGTCACTGGTTCTTCCCCAGTTCTTCTCTCCGCCGGCTCACAAAGGAGGTGTCCTTCACACTGTGCTTACTGCAGAGGATAATTGTGTGATAGTCGAGTCGGGTGCATGGGGCAAAAAGCACCTCTCACTCTTCTATCAGCACTTCAAAAGATCAACATGTGCTTTTGCAAAAGTGGGTCTCGGAAAGGCCCAGGCCTGCCCTGGCTGCCCGTGGCAGTCAGGTTTAGTGCAGGGGTTAGGTGTGTTCTAGATGTGGGCACAGCATCCCCTGGGAGGTGGGATGTAAGGGGAGGTTGGGCTTGAAGGGAGAGCACTGGGACCAGTTTCCATTTGAGGGTTTAGCATGGTGTTGTGAGGTGAGCCCTGATGTGGACTGTGAGGGTCCGGGTCCCCGATAAGCTTTGCCCCTACTCAGCTCAGCAGTGTGGGACAAATTATTTTCTTTAATCTGTGTGTCAATAAGCAGAAGTAACGATGCAGGAGGTGGTGCTCCTTTCTGAAGTACTTAATAGTGTGCAAAAAAGAGACTCTGGGCAAGTTCAGCACAATTAAGTTATTTTTAAAACCCCACGGAACACAGTTTGTCAGCAAACATGATAGCTCTTTCAGTGCTTTAGATTGGCAGTGGATTTGTTTACACCAGGCAAAGTTTTCAAGTGATGTTTAAAATCATGTGCATTAAAAAGAGCTAATTTTGCAAGAGGAGTATACTTTCCATATTGTTTTAAAGTCCCTTAATGTAAATTGGTCTCTACTACAGGTGTTCCTCTAGATGCCCAACACGTCAAGCCCATGCTTGCAATCAAAAACGGAGTTGATGATCAGTGTCCCACAGACCCCTTAGGAGCCTGGCTGAAAGAAGCCATAAAGATCTATAATAGCTTCTTTTTGTAAGAGGGAAAATCCTTTGGAATAGAATGGCTCCCCTTTAGAATGATTTTTAAAACATCCTTTAGAGTTCTGGGGAGGGCTGTGATTTGCTATTGCAAGCTGGCTTGTAAAAGATGGAGAAACCATTTTAAATAATAGGGATTTTGACACTTTTCCTTTCCTCTCTGTTCCAAGCTTGTGTCATCTGCAGGGTATCCCAAAACAGTGCAACAGTATGCTGTGGTCTAGAGGGAGCTGCTTTTTCACCTAGCTTTGGCCTTCATTCTGCACAGCCCAGGGCCTGGGAGGCCCCTTGGCACCCGGTGCTGCTGAGGGGCAGGTCTCTGGGTAACTGGCAGAACAGGCTCAATAGATCTGTGAGATCAGCAGATCCCTCCTTCATTTCCTGAATTAGCGTTTGCATTATTTATAGAAGCATTCAGTTAATAAAGTGCGTTTCAGCAAGTACCTGTATGTCTATTTATAGAGCCTGTCACCCATGAGGCAGTCTAGATGAAGATCATCACATGTGGCATCACAGGGAGCATTTAAAACTGCAGTTCCATGCCTTTTTGGACCTCTCGTGTCTGTCTTCTAACTTTTTCTTGGTCTTTCCCATCTGTTCGGAGTTGTATGCATCCTGCTTTACCCTTGTTTGGCAAAGAAACAGGGCAAACCCAGTGCGTTAAGGGAGGTCATTCTCCTCCTCTGCTCTGCACTGGTGAGGCCACAACTGGTATATTGCATCCAGTTCTGGGCTCCCCAGTTCAGGAGAGACAGGGAAGTACCGGAGAGAGTCCGGCTCAGGGCAACAAAGATGATGGTGGGATTGGAGCATCTCCCTGATGAGGAAAGGCTGAGAGAGCTGGGACTCTTTAGCCTGGAGAAGAGAAGGCTGAGGGGAGACCTTTTTCATGCTCACAAGGATCTGAAGGGTGGGTTGAAGGAGGATGGAGCCGGACTCTTTTCAGCAGTTCCCAGTGACAGGACGAGAGGCAACAGGCACAAGCTGGAACGCGGGAAGTTCCATTCCAATATGAGAAGGAACTTGTTTGGGGTGAGGGTGGCAGAGCCCTGGCAGAGGCTGCACAGGGAGGATGTGGAGTCCCCTTCTCTGGGCACCTTCAAGCCCCACCTGGATGCAGTCCTGAGTGATGTGCTCTGGGCAGCCCTGCTTTAGCAGGGGAGTTGGACTGGGTGATCTCTAGAGGGCCCTTCCAACTCTGACAATGCTGTGATTTGATGAAATCCAGTCTCACCGGCTGGGTCATACTGAAGGGATGGGGGCTACCAGTGTTTTCCAAGCACATTCCCAGTTTGTGTCCCAAAGTATCCCAAATCACCCACCCAGCCTCCTAGGAAATGAGAAAATTGTTTGCTTGAGCCTTGGGTGTCTTCGAAGGAACCAGTAGCATTTTCAGTTTGATTCTTTCCCCCTTTTCCCTAAATCTTGTGCAGATAGCTGTGTCTGTGGTGTTTTCACTTTGCTTGGGAAACAGGCTCGATTGCCAAGTGACCCCAGAGCCGCGGCGGAGATCGTGAGCGGGTTTTCTTTCTCACTTGCACCCCTGTAACACTGCTCGGAAATTTTTCTGGTGGAAGGTTTTTCAAGCAAAAGAATACTAATTTGCTGAGAAGGAAGCATTATGCAAGAAATTGTTGATTTCAGCAAGCGTAGTGTTTGGGGAGAACATGGAAATGGGATAAGTGAAGAAGAGGCAATCTTCCATTTCAAATTTTTACCTCGGGGTGATCTTCTTTGTTTTCTTTGCTTTGACTTATAGAATGTAAAAAGCAGAAATCGAAGCAAACAGATTTGATTTTGGTGAAGTGAATATTCACATAATTTTGCAATATGTTATTTGCTTATTCTTCAGAGGGAAAAATCTCTTGAAGCCTTTCTTATAAAAGGAAAAATCTGGATTCTGCATGGCTCCGCTATGAACATTACTGAAGTTATTCTTCATTTATAGTGGTAGCAGAGGAGAATCAGATCCTTTAACTTAAATTTCAAGGCTTTCATGGCTTTCAAATGCCTGACTTCTCAGCTTTAATATGGCACTGGTATTTGTTATCACACGTAATATTAATAAAAGCAGTTTAGATGTTTTAACCTATGACTGCAAAGCTGTTAGACATCTGTTTAATACTGTTCTCAGATTTCACGCCCTTTGAATCACCCAGAAATATCATAGCCAGCACTCTTGGCCCACTGATCTAGGAGTGCTGTGATTACACCCCATCAGTGATATTCTGTGTACAATTAGTGCTTCAAGAGAAGAAAGTCTTTTTGAGAATTAGTTTTTATTTCAGTTGTTGAGCTTTTTCTTCTTCCTTTTTTTTCCTCCTGATTGACTCGGGTATCTTACTATTAGGGGGCCACAAAATCACAATTGCTGTAGCAGATAAAATATGAGTCAGTCTTAATCACATTCATGCATGGTTTGCCATTTCAGCTTTATATACGTATGAAGACAATCACTGATTGTTCCTGTATGCAACATCGGTAAAGTCCCGGGTTTTGAAATGAGTTTGCAGTGAAAGGTTATGGATAGAGCTTTTATTTCTATTTTTTCTTTTTTTTTTTTTCCTGTTACAAGGAAAACCTGTTCTCTCTTTGTGTTTTATGTCTAAACTCCTTTTATGGAGATCCAAAATGACTTGTTTAATCATGCCTTTATCTAAAACACCTTATTCCTTTTGATGTCCAGGGAGGGACAGATTTTCTACTTGTCACCCTGTCCCCTATTGTCTCATCAGTCTTTTAAGCGTCTTTCTGTTGTTAATCCAAACATCTCAGGGCAAGTCAGCAGTCTAGAGTGAGCAAGCAACTGGAGAATTTTTAATTTTTATTTATTCACACCAACATTTCAAAGTGCCCGATATGTCTCCTCGGTGACATCGGCTGTCTTGGAGACTGTGTAACACCGTCTGCTGTATGCACTTGGTGTTTTCTGTATCAGAATCCCATCCCGACCAGTCCCTGTCATTCAAGACCCTCTGATATGTTTCTGCAATCATGGAATTGTGGAGGTAATTGCATACCTTCCCCACTTGTTTATTTTCAATTAGAGTCAGGAAGCTTCTTCTTGGCGTGCTGTTTGAAAGCCTTGGATCGGGTATCTGCATGCGGTGAAAGAGGGGCTGTGCTCTGCACCATGGGTGGGTGCTCTCCCCGGAGTGCTTTGAGTGTGCTTTGAATGGGGAGAGCTCATGGAGATGCTTGCCAAGTGCCCGGGAGGTGAAAGGCACTGTCTGACCACGACTAAGTGGATGTAGGTACACAAATCATGCGAGAGCTTTTTACTTGTGCTCCTTCGTGTTCAAAACTAAGCACCTATTTCTGTCTTCTTTTAAAACATATCTTGACGTTTCCTGAGCATCCAGACCGGTACTTAAATCCCAAGTATACTTGTGGAAGCTGCTCAACACAGCCCTCTCTCGCTTACGAGGCAGGACAGACTAGTATGAAAAGGAGGGCCACCCTTTTGCGTTGCACATTGAACGTGCACCTGAGCCGGCAAGAGGGCCACCTCCTCGCTCCAGACCGTAGCCAGCGCTGGGAGGGGGTCAGGAGACTCTGACACACACCCCCACACCCCTCCTGCTTCTGGGCAAAGCCTGTAATTCCACAGACAATAACAGGACATCTGAGCCACACAAGCAGCAGAGGCAGAGAGGTCCCATATGTAAGTAGAAAAGCAGCAATCACATTTCCAAGGAAGAAGGGATCCTGTTTCCTTTTCCTTGTTTTTCTGTCCCACTGTCCTCAGGGAGGTTAACTTAGAAAAGCTGAGTGCAGGCAGCCCATAAAAATGGCTGGAATAGGAGGTCTGGGACATCTCAGACCTCCAGATCAAGGATGATCAGTAAGCACCCACATCCCATCCCATGGTAAAGAGGTTTTTAACGTGATGTTGCTTTGATGTCCCGTACGTCTTGAGGTACCAAATTCTAAAAAAACATAAAAAGAGGACCCGATCTTGGGCAGAGGTTTCTGGGTCTGCAGTAATCAAAAATGTGTCCCTCACAGTATATAGCCTACGTGGTGCCCACGTGTTGAGGTATGAAGAAACTTGAGTGGCTGGGGCTGTACTGGCATCTGAAATTATAGTTTGTGGAGTTGTTTGGGATGAATTTTTGATACAGGTCTGACATTTCTACATCCCTGGAAGTGTTTGTCTGAATCCTCAGTGACCACCGTGATAGCAAGACTGAGCCTTTTCTCCCCGTGGAGACTAACAGCATCAGGTAAAGTTCTGCAAGAGAAAATGTGCTTGGATTACAAGAGAAGCAGCTTTCCAAATGTGGTCGAAACCTTTGCCTCAGGCACCTCCACTTTGTTTCCATTCATTTTCCTTAATTTTACTGGATGTTTCACCCTTGGCGTGATAAGCCCAGGTCTCTTTCTTCTGACAGTTGTTGCAACTCTTGTTGCTATGACAACTTAACCCACTTTTTGTTCTCCATACCAGAGATAAGAAGAACAGCACTCACCAAACTTTCCTCTGCATGCACAACAAAAATTCCCCCCGGGACTTTTGCCCTAATGACCGTGGGTAAGGAGGACTTGGAGTAGCTCCTTCTTCCTCGCTACTGAATTAAAGAGCTCCCAAAGGCTGTGGTGCAGCTCGGAGGGACAGATGAGGGTCACAGAGATAGCATGCAGGGTTTTCAAATTGCTGGTGCTCTTATTTAAAAGGATCTTCTGAAGAGGTGTAAGTGCCTGTAAATTTTTAAGCACGGAGGAAAAGCAAGTGCTGGATTCCTTTGAAGATGCTGCAGAAAAATATCGCTCATTCTGTAGCAGATTGAGATGGTGGAGGATGAGAGAGCATGGAAGGAAGGAAAACCCAAGAGAAGATGTTTGCATATCATCGGCACTTTCTGTAAGAAGTCAGAGTGATCAGCATGTATAGGGAATTAGTAGTACAAAGAGTTTTGCCTTCAAATAGCACTTGAAGAGAAGGGAAAACAGTTCCCCAAAGTGACAAACCAAGTCCTCTGCTTTTGGCCTCATATTCTGGTCATGAGGCTATGGAGACTTAGGAAGTCTAAGGCCAGAGATGACCGCCTTGATTAGCTGATCTTATCTTCTGCAGAAAATGAACTGTAGATGTTCAATTGCTGAACGCTACACTCAGCCCCATAGCTGGCTGTTCTAAAAAAAGCCCAAGCACAGTAAGGGCTCTCTTGTCATGTCCAGTCTTGATTTAAAGACTTCAAGTTGGTGGAAAACCTTCTGTGATCTGTAGTACGATGGTTTTGATGATGAATTCCCTTCACTACAAAAAAAACCCCAAAATGTTCTGGCTTTAATTTTTCTAGGGTTGTTTTTTTGGGGGTTTTTGTTTTTTGGGGTTTTTTTTCCAGCCACTGAATCTAGACAACTTTCTACAACCGGCACAAAAGCTTAGCTGACGTGTGTAAAGGCAGAGACCTGCAGCGAGGATGGCGCTCTCAAACAGACCAGCCATTTGATACCGAAGAGGCACTATCTTTAAAATCTCAGCTTTGCGATACAGTGGTATAGTTTTTATGTATGAAAATGTTGGGAGCTTGTTCTCGCCAGAACTGATAAGTGGTTGCAGGGCCTCCTTTCCTCCCCCCGGGCCCAGCCTCTGAGTATCCTCTTTCTTCAGAAAGCAGTCACTCGACGCCAGTTGAGCAAATGCGGCTTTGTCTGTTCTGGGAGAAGAGATGCTGAGGCAGGGCTGGTATTTCAGAGTAAGCCGTGGGCAGCACATGTTCAGAGGAGCCTTTCGGAGTCGGGAGATTCAGGGGCTCTCGCCTTCTGTCATAGAATCATAGAATCATTCAGGTTTCAGCAAGGCTTTGCTTGCTCAAGCCGCTCTGGAGGAGCGTTTCTGAGTGAGGTGGCTGATTGGGGTGGCAGTGGGGAGGGGGTGACACCAGCTGGGGTAGTCCTTGAAGTGCCATTCAGATAAATTTGTGCTGTGAATTAAAAGGACAAAAAAGGTTGCAGTTTAACCTGGGCAGCTTGAGGGAAGAGATTTAACTTCTTCATTTTGTCAGGGTCTTTTTATTGTTCTGCTAACCTTGGTGGCATGGAGCCAGAAGATTAACTACTGCTGGGAAATAAAAAAAAAAAAAACAACCACAAATGAAAAACAGTAATAGGATCCTTATTATTGCCACTGAGCTCTGCAGAGGATGAGGGAAGAAATTCATAAAAGTTTGTTTGCTGCTAGATGATGCTTTGAAGCTAGGTCACTGCTGTGTTTAGCATCTTCCATAAACTTTGGGTAATGTTTTACCTTGGAGCAGAGCAGATGGAGCCAAAAAGGGGTGTTTTAAGAGAAAAAACCCAGTTCCTCGTCAGAGACGAGGATAGTCTCTTGGGGAGAGTTCAGGTGGATTTAGAAAGGCTGGAGAAAGACGGAGAGGAGGGTGTCACAGGCAGGGTGACAGTGCTTCAGAGGGAATAGAGGGATTTGGGGGGGAGAGAGAAATGGCAGGGAGTGTGTTGTGTGAAGGAGATGACATTGCATCCGTACTAAGGTGCGGTAGGTACTGTAAGTGGGACCATCAGCTGGAAATTGAGGACAAAACCTAATGCCTGTTTCCTCTCTCTGGTGTCCACAGTGTGCCAGATTCTCCCCAAAGGGGTGGTAGGCGTCCTGGGACCTTCCTCAAGCCCAGCCTCGAGCTCAATTATCAGCAATATCTGTGGGGAGAAGGAGGTAAGTAGAAATATTCTACACTGGAGTAGGTCTATGTCCTTGCGCCAACTGACTTGGCCCCAGTGCCCTGGTGCCAGGCAGCTGCCCAGGGCTGGCCAGGGTTGATGCAGGAGCCTTGGCTCCTTCCCCCTGCTGTTTCATGTCGGCTATGGGGTGAGAACAGAGTCACCCGCTGTGGGTAAGGGGCTCTGCAGGGATCCTGACCTGTTCTGCAGTCTCCCCACCTTCTGCATGTTGTCCTTCAAACTGAAGATGCTGTTGGTGGGCAGTGGTCCTTGCTGGCAGCTGCCTGGTGCCTGGGCTCCCTGGGAACACAGCGTTTTGCTGGTGATTTAATAGGCATGGATTAGGTTTTTAATTTACCACTATACCGAGCAGCAATGCCTCCTGTGCAGATCCCATGCAGAAGGGCTTTCCTGCAGACTTGAAAGGTTTCATTTGAGACTGTCACATCTATGCCAAGTCCCAGCTACAGCTGCACAGCTCGCTGCAGCCTCCAGCTCTGCCTTACGCTGCCTTCTCCCTCGCCTAGGGCTGCCTCTTGCAGTTCTTGTTCAAGCTGGGTGCTCTGCTTCTCTTTCATCATTTCTGTGTACACATGCCTCTCCTTTCCACCTGGCTCCCCAAACCCTCTCCAGCTGGTGTCCACGTGCCCCAGCAGCAAGGCAGAGCAGGGATGTCACCTCCATTAGACGGGTCAATGAGGTACCTGCCTATGGTACTCCAGGACATCCTTGGCAAAGATGACTTGCTGTGGCCATTTTCCCCACTGTATCGTCCCTTCTGCCACCCTCCTTGCCTTCTAATCATTGGAGTTGAAATCTTGGTTTATCGCCCCTTCTCCTCTTCTTTTCCTCTCTCTTTTCTGCCTACCTTGTCCTTGTTTCTGTCTGTGTCACCTTCATCTTCCTTCACACGCAAACACCCATGTCCCCACTGCCTGAGGGGTGCAAAAAACTCAGCTTGCCCTGGTGGATGCCCATCCCGGCCAAAGCTCCTGTGACATGACTTTGTGCCACATTCTTGGAAAGCTGCACCCCTTTCTGTTTACTGCTGTTTCATCAATGCAAACCCTTTTTAGCTGTGTCCGGACTGTGTGCCTGATTTAATATTTTATAAGCCTTGAACCATCTTACACTGTTCTGGCTCTGCTCTCGGGAAAAGAAATTGAGTTCTCTTCTCATAGTTCATCCCTTTAAAGCCAGATAACATCTCTCAGCCATTTAGTGGTCTCTCTCTGGAGCTCAGCCTCCAAGGAGGGGAGGGCCTGGAACTGAGCACTGTAAATAACTTGCATTCGCAAATGACTGCAGTTCTTTGTTCCCCAAGAATGAGAAGTGTTGAAGAGATGGAAGAAATCTTTTAGACCTACTGCTCTGGGCTACAGCAGGATGGGTCTCTTGAGAGTATTTTGTAGTGCTTTCTCCAGGTAAATGTCCCAGACCTGCTCCATCCCAGGCAAAGACAGCTCTGCCGTAACAGATTGTGACTGTTTTTCCCCTGAATTTCATATGCAGTCTGAGTCGTTGATCTACGTCTCTTTGGTTTGGTTTCTTTTTTTTTTCAGAAATGAAAGGTGGGTGCTGATGCACTTCTAAGGTATTTGATTCTCAAGCTTGATCTCGGCTGCCCCCCTAGTGATGTAAACCTGCAGTAACTCCCTGTGATTTATATCACAGTAGCATCAGGTGGTGCCACTGTGTTAAACGTGAAACAGCAGCCCAGCCATTGTACTTACAGCCGTCCGTCAAGTGAAGGAAAGAGTGTCCCCATTTTACCAGCGAGGCACCAGATGGTGGAGTGACTGCCCTGATGCTCACCAGGAGCCTGCTGAGGGAGGATGAACCTGTGTCTCCTGCATTACTCCTCTAGTGCCTTTGTCCTAAAGATTTCTTTCCACCCTGTCCAGAAAAGGGTGTTGCACCAGGGCAGAGCTCTTGGAAAGGAGAGGAGGGCTCCAGGACTAAAGGTGAGGCCTGAGCCAGGGCCATGATGGCGGGAGCTGCTGTGGTGGTGGCTGCCTTCACCTCTGTCTCCATCTCTTCTCTGTCAGCGGTCGTTGCTGCAAGTCTCAGACTCCATCTGGCTCCCCAGAGTGATCAGCATGCTTGTACTGGGGCTGCCTTGTCTGCTCTGGTTAAAGGAATTTGCCTTTCGCTTGCAGTCTGCTTCTCTCCCTGTTAACAGAGCCCGCGGTGAGGGCTGCAGAGTGAAATCAAGGCAGATAGCAGCTTATTACTCTTTAACTTTCCTATTGCTAACCAAACAGCTTATGCTGTCAATAAAGCAGCCGTCACAAGCTACTAATAGCCTTTCCCAAGAGGAGAGAAATGGGAGGCGTAGGATGATAGCTTCCGGAAGAACTAATAATGGAGGAAGAGAGGACTTGACACTCCTCTAATGAAGCCGGAGCAGATGTTTCCCTTTCTCTCTCTTCTATTTCTTCCAAATAATTCACTCAGCAAAAGGAAAACAATATTCCTTCTCCTTATTTGGCTGAACCCCACCCCCCTCCCACCCCAGTGTCTCAGCTTGGTCTGTCTGCCCACTCCGTTCCCTCTTCTGCCTTGCAGGGAGCCCTCGGACTGTCCACCCCATGCAGTGCAGCTTCCCTGCTCCACCTTCCCCAAATTCCCTGGGGAGACAGCATCCCGCTCCCACCCCTTTGCGCTGCTCTATTAATGACAAGCGCAGCTTTATTAGCACTCGTCGTTACGGTCCCGTTGGAGCTCGCCCGCCGTATGGCCACCTGTTACCTCTCTGCTGATCAAAAAAGCCCAAAGCTTCTGGCTGCAGCATCTGTTCCTCTCTCTCCTGAGCCTTGCCAGCACGGGGTCATCTTGTTCTTCCCTTCATCTCTCCTAATTACCTGACGACACATCGGTACTGCAGGCAGAGGTGGATTTGCAGCATTTCATCCATCTATCACACGGCAAAGGTCTGGGGGTCCCCGGCATGGGCTGTGTAACTCCCTGCCTGCCTGCAAAGCAGCCTCTGTATTTACCCAGGCAGCAAGCCCGCAATGAAGTGTGGGCCTGGCTACAATTAGTGCCCAAGCTAATTAGGTTGCACTCATCCGGAATGGTTTCCTGTGCTGTAATCACAGCCCCCGTTGCCTTTCTCTGAGTGGCTCAGCAAGACTTTTCCTGATCCACTCCTTCCAGTGGCTTCTTGCTGCTGCGGTAATTATCTCCCTCTGCTGTTGCACAAATCCCACCCTCCTCTCCTCTCCCTGGTGATGTTTCTGCAGTTTTATTGGGATATTTCACTTTCTGCCTGCTGTGCATTTCACACCAAAGGTCCTTTACGGTAGATTTACTTGTTTTTATTTCTTTTCCCCCTTTAATTATGTTTTCTTTCCCCCTCCTCCCCACTTAGGTTCCTCACTTCAAAGTGGCACCAGAGGAATTCCTGAAGCTGCAGCTCCAGCGGTTCACCACCCTCAACCTCCACCCCAGCAACACCGACATCAGTGTGGCTGTGGCAGGAATCCTGAACTTCTTTAACTGCACCACTGCCTGCCTCATCTGTGCCAAAGCTGAATGTAAGTCGTCGCCAGGCTGGCTTCGGCAGCCCCTCTGCTCCTGGTGCCTTCTGTTCGAGCTCCTTCTGTGTGTTTGGTGCCTGTTGGAGAAGGTTCCACAGGCAGCCTGTGAGAGCTGCCCGGCTGTAGCATCCCAGGGCGTTCGTCTCGATGGGTTTGGGGTGGCAGGGTCTCTTCTGTTGGCAGCAGGGTGGGCACTCGGGCAGAGCAGCCCAAAACAACGGAGACCTGCAGGGCAGGTTTTTTCCACCCTGTTGCCCCATGGAGGTGTTTGTGGTGTTTGTGAGAGGAAGAAAGGCGATGGGGGAGACTTGCCTGCCTTCTGTTTGACAATCTGAAGAGTGTTTTGCTTGCACAGATGGGGTTTTGAAGTGAAGAAGAAAAAAAAAAAAAAAGGCTTAGCCTTGTTTCTGGAGATTATTTTAGGCAAGTAAAGCTTTTGAAATATGTCTTTCCCAAACCCACGTGCAGTTTGTGGCCTAAAAGTGGGACTTGATTAATAGTCAATGCACTGCACACCCCCTTGGGCGCTGCAGCCATACATCTGTTGGTAATTGTGCATCTGGACACCGGAGCATTCACCTCAGCAAGACTGTGTTCATCTCTGCATAACTCTGCTAAAGGGGCAGGAGCAGGCTTTGCATCATAGTGGATGGAGAGAGTAAAGTGTGTCCTGTGCTTTCCAAGGTGTAGGTAGGTAGCTGGTGTGTAGTAGCCACGTCTATTTTGCTTTTATTATCCTGTATCCAGAGTTTGTCATACAAACAAGCCTAGGAAGAGAGGGGCTTTGAAAATGCATGTGGATCCAGTGAGAGCGTTGGGGATACTGGCAAGAGATTCGCAGTCCGTGACCAGGCAGCCAGGTAGAAAGGCAAGGCAGCAACCTTTCCAGCTTGCCCTGGGCAAACTTCACACCATCAGCTGTGGGAGTAACACAGCGTTGGGGCAGGCTGGTACACAGGGACAGAAGGAATAATAGTGCCTTTTCTTTTTGCTGTATGTACCCTGAGGAGACCACGTCCTCAGCTGATGTGAGTCAGTCCGTTGCCTTCAGTAAGCACGCTCAGATTTACCCCGGCGGGAACCTGACCCAAAATTACGCAATTAAAATCATGCAGATAGTCTCCTGCCTTACTTCTAGTACTGGAATTTTTCATTGTCTAACCTTAACCTTAAGCAAAAATGAAAAGACGAGAAGAAAAAAAAAAAGAAAAAAAAGAGGAAGAAAAGATAATTAGATTTTCTCACCTGCTGTGCAGCATGCTCCCAGCTCTGGCCAGGCACAGAGCACACACACACACACACATCAGCAACCGCTGTACACCCCTGTCCTGCTCCACAGTGATGTGCCAAAACACCCAGGTGCCCCCCATTGAATGCAGCCTGGCATTAATACTGGCTTCGTTTAACTGGATCAAAACCTTGGGAACCAAATCGCTCACATAAACGGAACACCCTTTTAATTGAAGCAGTCTGGTTTGTTTTAGTCTGGTGTTCCCGGATAACTCGGGGTGTGCTGCACAAGCTGAGTCCTTCCCAGGCCCAAGGAAGAAGTGGGATGGGTGCCTTTCATACATCCTGCTCTTTGGGCGCAGTGAGGACCTGAGCTGGCCTTGAAGCACGGCATGCTCTGACTATAACAAAGTCAAAAAGGCGTGATCCAGCCTGGTGTAGGAGCACAAGTCCCCGTTTTCCCTTAGGACAAGCAGTGCTCCTAAGCGCAGTCCTTAAACAACTAACTTGAGGCACTTTGGGCTTTTGGAATGTTCCCTGGAGGCAGATAAGGGGAGCGTATGAGCTGTCTGCTCATCAGTAAGGAAATGCTGTTCTGAGGGATGTTATTATTTAGAACCCAGGAGGGAAAATCATAGCTGTTGTGATTTAAGTACAAGGCTGCAGGATGGGACTCCTGGGTCCTATCCCGTCACACTCACACTACCACTGTAAGGAGTCACATCTTCTGGGGACTGATGGTAATTTCTTCTGGCAGAAGCTGGAAATGACCCTCAACGTCAATGGACTTAGGCCAGCCTAAGGTGGGTAGAATAAGATTACGTGACTCAGTTTCTCTGAGGGCCTTCCCTGCCTCTGGGGGCTGTTCCCCAGCAGTGGGCTGTAAACCTCCCAGGTAGTCTGGAGGGGAGGCCATACCTGCAGAGAGCTGGGGGTGACTTCTCCTGCCAACTCCAAATGTTTGCATAAGAAAAGGAAAAAAAAATGAAATAAGAGAGACCAGGGCTTCCCCACTGGCCAGCTCACACCACTGGCCTCCCTCTGCTACCTGTGGTCCCCGTGTTCAAACAACACGTGCCTGATGCGGGCTCTGCACATGGTGGTCCTCACTTTAGTACTTCAAAGTTGCCAGGAGGTGTCTACCAGCCCTTGTTCATGTTTGGCCTGCAGAGCAGCCTTCTGAAGTGCCAGGCTGTCAGCGGCAGTGCCAGCACCTCACATCCTTTCGTCATCAAACAAAGGGGAGTCTCTTCAGATAACAGAGACTTCCCTGCACATGACAAGAGGAGCTGCAAGCAGGAGGCCTGATGAGGCTACAGGTAGGATCTGACATGCTGGAAACGGTAATTTCCTCCAGTCAGAGGGGGAGATGAAACGCTTCCTTTCTTCTCTGGTCCCACATCATCCTTGCTGTGCCTGATGTGCTTTAGAAAGTTAGCAGTTGGGCTCTGCCTTCCTTGCTGAGGAGGTCAAGGTAGTTCCCTGAGCCATGGGCTGGAGGAGAAGGTGACAGCAGAGGTGCAGATGTGGTCAGCAAAGAAAAGGGTGAAGAGGAAGCAGAGGGACTGCTGTGCATCACAAACTCATAGCAGTTGGCAGAGGGATGCCCTCAGGTTTGCGAGATGAACTTACAGCTGAGACATACAACCTTTGGCGTTAAGGAGCAGGATCTCATTTTATTTCTGCTGGAAATTAAAGAGGAAAGGTGTGTTTCCAAAGGGGAAGGCTGAAGATTTCCCTCCAGATGCCCGTGCCTTTAGAGTGAATTTCTTTCCCCTTGAAAGCCACGTTGTGGTGTAAATCTGGGCTTCTCCCACTTGCACAGGGCATGCAGAGCAGTGCAGCTTTCCCTTTTCCTCCAGGTCTGTCCCAAGCCAAGAGCCACGAGACTGCCCTGTACCGACTGCAGCTCCAGGACTCCCCGCTGCCAGCCCCTGCTTCACCCTGGTGTTTGCCTGGGGATGCTCTCCAAGGGGCAGAAGCATCTCGAGTTCAGCAATAGTCCTGGGCATTTCAGTCCATGGGCTGTAGCACCCAGCAATGGTGGCTCCAAGCATGGATGGCCAGATGTGCTCAGCCCTCATCACCCACTTAAATTGGGTACAGGTTTGGTAGTGAGGGCTCGGGGAGCTGCAGCTAGTGCTGCCTCCCCTCCTCCTAAACATCCACTTCTTACACAGCACTGAGTTAAATGCCAGGAAATTTCCACCATGGAAAAAAGGGTAGGCTCCCATGTCTTTTTTCTTTTTTTTAATGCAAGACTTTTATAAAAGTTAGTAAAATGCTCTTAAAGCCTTAAAAATTAGTAAAATGCTCTTAAAACCTTCCTTGGGTTTTGCTGGGAAGAGCTGTAAGTAAACTTAGTATTCCCAGGACTGTTCAACTGTTCAGTTCCCAGGACTTGCAGCAACCTGTCGGGTCCCTTGCAGAGGTGGAATAAGGCAAAAATAAACCTCACAAGCATCAGATGGAGAGCCAAGGTAAAATTTACCGCTCACTTGCACTAGCACACAAAAAAAAGTGTTCAGGTGAGGTCTAGTCCCTGTCTCCTGTACACAGAGTGAATTCACTGGCTACTGAGAAAGAAAAAGAAGCTGATGTGATCCAGAGGGGTCCTGGCCGCGGCTGTTTTTTGTAGTCCCTTGCTGAGCTCCTGCCTGTACTCAGGGAAAAGGTAAGAGGCGAATGTATTGTAAAGAGCTCGGTGCAAACTTAGAGCGCTGAAAAACTCTCACTGTGAATGAGAGGCTCCTCAGCTTGGATGTGTCCCTTTTAATGCACTGCTTTGTTACCTTTGTGAAGCGCTGGGAGTCCTTGAAAGCACCGCTCTCTAACGCTAATCACATCACATTGTAAGGCTTCTCCAGCCCCTGACCTTCTGATGAATGAGCACTTTCCTGCAGTCAAAAGTACAGTTGGGTTAAGAGTAAGGCTCTGACTTGAGGGAGGGGTTTTGCCCCTCCACCGGCGGGGACAGTGATTCTGCTGATAGTTCTGCTCTTTTCAGTCTCCTTCAGTTCAACTTTCGCCCTTCTTCTTGGATTGCCCCTTCTGTAGGGATGGGATGTTGCAGCCATGCTGTCTGCCTCTGCCTTGCTAATGATTGCATCTGGTGGTCTCTCTGGTCAATCAAACTTGACAGGAGGTTATTTCCTGGTGGCACGCAGCAGCTGGATAGAAGAGACAGACCCTATCAAATATGCTTTCTTGACTAAGGAAAGCTGCGGCAGGTGCTTTGATGTCTTATTAGACACCAAGGAAGCTGTGTTGGAAGGAGCCCTTGCAATGACCTCACTGCAGGAAGAATCTTCAGTCTGATGTGCCGAAGGCAATAGGGCACAAGTCCAAGGAAGTCGGGACACATCCGTGTGGGTGCTCACTAATTATTACTTCTTTTCTTCAGCTCCCGTCTGAAGGGAGAGCCTGGCCCTATGGACTGCATGGGGAGTGCTGAGGTGGCCAGACTCCTGGCTCTTTCCTGTGGCTGCCTGAGGAGGTGGAGGGCTGCACTGTGCTGGGGCACTTGGTGGTGGTGGCGGGGCTTCATCGGGGTACGGGGAAGGCAGGAATGCAGATGAAAAGGCAGAAAGAGGGAGGAGGGCTTTGAAGTGGAGGTGGAAGGTGGTTCTCAAGAGACCTTGCCCAGTGATGGAACCTCTGGGCTGCAAATATTATTGTATTTTACTCTAATTTCTCTATAAAGCACCAAATATGCTGGTTGGTTGGTTTATTATTGCTTTCTGTGTTGCTTCAGGAATCCCCAGTCCACAAGTAATTCTGTGCTCTGCTAGGACCATACTCACAATTCTTTTTCACAATGTAGACCTGATGTATTTTTGCAATGATCTCTGCCTTGTCTGAGTCTCGGCAGAGCTTTCCATCCCTGGTGACACATGCCTTTGGAAGATAACAGCTCCCCATCAGAGCATTCCAAGATCTCCAAAGTGTTTCAAGTTGTGCCTTGCCAGACACCTAGCAATGGAAACTAGCAATGCAAAGGTTTAGGAGGAGGAGGAGGAATCGTCCTCCAGCAACAACCAGAACTATCCCACATGCAGGAAGATAACAGAGAACTTGTCTGGACTCTGGGGTACTGAGCAAATTTATATCAGCAATCTTCTGTCTTCCCAAGAGGCCTTTGGGGCCACTTTTTGTCTGGAAAAGAGGTGGAGTAGCTCCATTTCCTATCCCCTGCTAGCCAAAGCACGGCAGCCCCAGGTCCTTTCCTTTGTAGCACTGACACAGAACTGCAGGACTGCCTCCTACCCGGGGTGATTATGGGCCACAAGAGAACTGCTTTTTGAACAAGCACACTATTTGAAGTTGTCTGTTTTTTTGTTTTGTTTTTATTTTTTATTTCTCTCTTTTATTTGAAGGCCTTTTAAACCTAGAGAAGTTGCTTCGGCAGTTCCTCATTTCCAAGGACACGCTCTCAGTGCGGATGCTGGATGACAGCCGAGACCCTACCCCTCTCCTAAAAGAGATCCGCGATGATAAAACAGCCACCATCATTGTACACGCCAACGCTTCCATGTCTCACACCATTTTGCAGAAGGTCAGTGTCTTCTTCCACTGCTGCTTCCCCTGACCACGATGCTGCGTGCGGTCAGTACCTGAGCTTGCACGTGCAGGGGTCGTGTGATAATGGAGTGTAAAAATTCCTGCAGCAGCACTGGAAATGGTCTCTGCCGAGAGGGGAAGTGCCACTGATGGCCTTTCTGGGGAAAATTATTTGCGCTCTCTTTCCAGGACTGCATCTGTGGGAACCAATGGTTTAATTGCTCTGAGCTGACGCGTTTGCTGTCTAAAAGCGGTGTGGGCTTGTGGCTCCTGTTGCTGTCAAACAGCTGTGGAGGGCTGCATAGCCCTCTGAAATTAGTCACTCAGTGCAATAGTTCTTTTTTTCTTTCTCTCTCCAAGTGTATTTCTAACTTTTTGCTTCCTTTTTTTTTATTGTCTTATTAACCAGGATTTTATTTGAATCATGTTTATTTTTAAATGGTCTCTTGCTGCAGTTTTTAGCGTTTGTTTTGATAGCCTACTTCAAAATTGAGCAATGGCTCCAGATGGAGTCTAAAGTTGTGTAGAGTTTCCCACATCCTGGAAGGAACGAGTGCTTTCCTCGATAGAAGCAGGATCCAAGAAGTGGGGTCCCCTCTGGGCTGTTGGTGGAGGCATTAAACAGGGTGTCCTGGCTGCGGTATCAGCGAGTCGGCCATTCAGAGCCCTTGATTGTATCAGATTTATCCCTGATGACAGCCAGCAGAAACCATTAGAGCTGCTTTGATTATTCCCCACCCACGACCCCAAAGATTTTTTCTTCCACTGCTTGCAACTTGCATTTTTAATAGGCAGGTTTGGGGGGTTTTGGGGTCCCCTCTATGCAAGAAGAGGAGTGGGGTTGTGGTCTTTTTTCTCTTTTTTTTTTTTTTTCCTCCTGGTCCCTGTTGCTGCCTGGCTGCTGAGGGCTGTCCCCCTCCTCTGTTGCTATAGTGACTTCCCACAGGCACACAGCAGCACTCTTCGGGCACCCGCAGCCTCCCTTCCCAGCTCGAGCATCCTTCTGCCACAACTGATAAAGATGTCAGAGATTGCTGCGATTTTTTCAGCAGCCCAGTAAAACCTAATGTAATCTTCCCGGCTAGAGGATTGTAGCAATGGAAGGTAATAAACAATGAGCTTCTGATCTGGCAACTTCTTGCACCTTGGGAGGCTGGAAAGTATTTTCTTTATAGAGGTGCAACCGCAGCGGGGAGTGATGTGTGAGCAAGTAGGTACCTCCTTGGCCCCTGCCCATGGGGCAGCAAAAGCGAGAAAAAAGAACTATTTGTTTTAAAGTGCCTTGTGTCAGACCTGTCTCAGGAGGCCACTGCTGGCCTCGGACAATGAGAGAAATTGCTATTTCTCATCTCTTACCCTCCACATATGGTCTGGAGACACATGGTTGCTTCCTCGATTACCAGCCTGTCCTGGCCGCCCACCTGCCAGCGGGCACGTTAAATGGATGGGAGCGATGCTCGCAGGAAGCGCTTTGTTGCTTGCTTTGATTTTCTGCCCTTGAAATCAAAGGCACTGACTTCAAAGTGGGTCAGAGGGAGAGCTGACATTATCGCTGTCCCCAGGAAGGGAAATGGGAAGGCAACGGGTGCCAGGTTTTATTGTGTAGGGACTTACAAATGTGGCAGCTCTCTGGGGAGCTGGCTGAAAGGCAGGTCGGTAGCCACCTCTGGAGTCGTGCTGCTCTTTTGGTCAAATGACTTTGCTGTGTCCATTTTGCCACCTGTGCAAGGGACAGGGTGACAATGTGCAACTGAAGGGCTGGGCACAGCCAGACCACCGTCAATCCTCCGCGGGCAGCCAGAGCTTTCCCTGCTGCCTGTGTCCACTCCTGCTGCAATGGTGGAGGCCTCTGTTTTGTGCAGAAATGGGTAAAATAAAGGGAGATGGAAAGGGACTAAAACTAGTTAAAGAGGTGCTGCCTTTGGTCCTTTCCTTCTCGCCTCCAGCTCCTCTGTGTGGTCAGGGGTGATGAGAAAACCTCTTTGCCAAGGTCCGGAAGCATGATTTGGGACCAGCTGTGCTTGGCAGTGAAGCATAGGCTTTCAGGAGGATCTGCAGATTAATCCCTCACTTTCCTGAGCATCTGTTCCCACAAACAACTCCTTGTTTACTGAGAATTTTGAATTTTGAGAACGGACTTCAATCATCCCGTCTGTGATAATCTCCAGAACATAACCANCTAAATTCTGGAGAACAGGCTGAGTTAGTAGGTTTCATTCATGCTAATTAATTTGTGGGACTGGAGCCCAAATCTGACTGATACATGTGGGAAAACAACCGCTGGGATGACTGTCCTTTTCCTGCAACTTCAGAAGAGCTTTTTCTCCCTTGCTTTCTGCCTCACAGTGTTTGCAGTGAATGGAGACAAGCCCTGAGCTCTCTCAGCTGCTGCTTTCCCTCATTACATTCAAAAAGGTGTTGGTAGTTGAACAGGAGAAAAGCAGAATTCTTTACAAAGCGGGGAAATCGCGCTTTCCTCCAAACCACGCAGCAACACCCAAGGAACTCTTCATCCCAATTTTCTCTGGAGGCCTTGGGTGCTGCTGTTGTTGCAGGTTGGGTACACCCGCAGGATGGGGTCAACCTGCTGAAAATTCCCCAAATACCATCTCTTACCGTGGCAGAGAGGGAGCAGGGATATGATCCCGGGGGCTTGAAGCTGCAGCCTGTGCAGGGTCCGGGTGGTTTCTCTCTGCCAGGCAGTCCCTGCGCAGATACTTCGTGGGTCCTGTTGCAGAGAGGAGACCTCAGAGGTAGGCTCGGTCCTGCTGAAAAATTGGTTCCCCAGACTTTAATTTCACAGGTCAAATTGTGTTGCCATGTCCCGTCTGTTCTGTCCCCGCCTGCAGGAAGACAGCAGCGCTTGCAGGGTGCGATAAGGATGAAAAAAGCAAACGTGGCCCAGTCTCTGCCTTGCCGGAGTGGAGATTGAAGATTGTCAGGCGCTGGTCTAATCTCTTTTCCTCTCCTTCACAGGCAGCTGAACTGGGAATGGCGTCTGCCTATTACACGTATATCTTCACTAATCTGGTAAGACGTTTCTCTCAGCTTTTCTCCCGTGTGCGTGTAGAGCCATGTTAATGGGAGCTGATCTCCCTGGCCCGTGGGGAGCGTTGGGAAGAGCCACGTGCTCGGGAAGCAGGGAAGTCACGATGGAGGAGGCGGGGAGGCAAAGAGGGGTTGTGCCCTGCATCCCTCAGGGCAAGTCTTGCCCTGCTCTTCGGGAGGTGGCACTGATGGATCCCGTGCAGCTGCCAAAGGCTGGATTTGCAGACATTGTGGTGGGAGCCAGTGCAATGAAATGTGTGGGTCCTTGGGAAGCATCTTCGGTCAGGAGGGTGACACCAGGGGTGTCAGCTCCCAAGCCCGTTCCCCGTGCTGGGAGAAGGACGGGCTGTGCTGGGATGAGGGCACCGTGGCCCCATGCTCTTCTGCTGTGCCTTTGAGAGCAGCTGTGCGAGACAAAGGAAGGATGATGCCATAAATGCTGAGAGAGGCAGAGCGGGGTATATCTTCAGCATGGCCCCTGGTGATTTGGCTTTTATAGCTACTAATAACATTAATGGGGGTATCGTGCGGTTAAATCCCCAAGTACTGTGCTAAACAAGGAGTAATGGGCTTAGGCAGCAGCAGGGGGAAACCCAAAATAAACATCAGAGAAACTTCTCTTGCTTGCAGCAGCTCCAAGGCTCTGGAACAGGCTGCCAAGTGGTGTGGTGGAAAAGCTACTGGTGGGGAGAGAAGATACCCTCCTATTAACGCTGGTGTGGGGAAGACGGCAACCTGAGTGCAGTGGGATGGGCTGGATGATTAAGCAGAGGTGCCTTCCAACCCCAAATGATACTCATATTCTCTAATTTCTATTAATATTTATGCCAGGGTGTGCGTGTGCCAGGAAAGCCGAGAGCTGAATCACGCTTTGTGTTTGGGTGGGAGACAGACGGGAATGGATGGAGCCAAACGTGTAGGCAGGAGAGCTGGAGTGGAGAGGAGGAGGGGAAAGGAGTGAAATGGAGGGGTTGAAAGCCAAGAGAGCAATTGGGACAGAGAATGGAAAAGGGATAAGGAAAGTAGATGTCAGATAGAAAAAAAAAAATGAAAAAAAAAAAAAAAGAATGAAAAAGATACAACCTTCCTGCCTGAACTAATAGCATTCTGTTTCCTGCTTAGCACTTGATCCATAGATCCCAACCTTGCTCAGTATCAGTCCAGCAAGAACAAGCTTCACTGCTCTTGATTATCCCCATGCAAATGGCCGGCGCAGGGCAGGAAAGCCAAGGGAGGGCTTGTACCTGGAGGGGAGCAGCCAGTGATGGATGCTGAGGGAAGAGCTGTGCTCTCGGGAGGTGAAGGTCCCTTGTTTTAAGGCAGTGGTGGCTGCTTTATGATTTCTCCACCCCATCAAGAGTGTAGCTGTGCTGGTGCTGCTGGCAGAGCTAAGGGATGCCCGTCCCCAGCAGATCCTGCTCACAGGGCTAAACCACTTCTCAGTCGTTTCCCAGTAGCAGCAAGTAGTGTTCTTGTTGCCCAGTGGTCCCAACAACTGTTCCTTCTTCCACTTGCCCTACCCAGTCCCGCACGGACCAGGACTATGCCCATAGTAAGGGATTTGTGTTTGCACATCACCAGCGCAGCAGGGTCCGTGTTCCTGGGTGGTACTGGGGCAACAGAAATAGCTATAAAAATTAAGCTCCCCTCTTCTGCCGCTACCACCACCAGACTGGTTTGAGCCATGGGTGTGATTAAGCATTCGCTCGAGGTCAGGAGGTGGAATATGTCTTTGAAACCCATTCGTCTCGTGTAATGCAGTTACGGCAGGTGAGAAAGAAATGAATTCTGTTGCCATTCACTCTCCCAGGATATTAATCTGTTTACCCAGGCTATTTTACCACTTTGTCAAAAAAAAAAAAACCAACCCAGCCCTCAGCAGAACTGGATTTTTGGCAGGGACCATTAAAGAAAGGTGACATCGGGCAAAACCTGGGCAGATGGAAGAGATGTTTAAGGAAATTAGTAATATTTAAATGGGGATGAGAGATGGGAATGAGCAATTTAGACTAATAAATCTGGAGGGATTATCAAGCTTCTAATGAACCCTCTGAGGTTTCACAATCACTGCCTAATAGAAAAGATAAAATCAGAGTGAACCACTGACAAGGAAAGCAAGCAAAAAGATGGCTTTAAATGGAGGGAGAAGCCATCAGAAGGGGAATAGACAGTCTGTATAGCATTAAGCTGCTTGGAGATGGAAAAATATTTCAGGAAAAAAAAAAAAAAAGTGAAAAGGGGATAAAATGCTGAATTAAACACCTGCCCTGCGGCACTAGAGGGGAATTCTGTTTCTGTCTTCTAGCATTAATTTTATTTAATAAGCACATCCCAGTCGACAGCCGGTTGCGTGTCGCAGCTCCTCTCTCTGCGGGGCCTTAGATGGAGGCGAGTTGCTGTGACTCCCCTGGTGCCGGTCCACGGGGAGAGGGATTTTGGGGGCAACGGCTCCTCCGTAACCAGCCCGATGACTGCAGATAGCCCCGGCGGGGAGGCAGATGCCAGCCTTTGGCAGGAGATTGCGGGAGCAATCGAGGAGGAAGTCCTCGGCCCCCAGTGCATTTCCATTCGAGCTGGGGCCGAGGCGAGCAGCCTGATGTAAAAATATCCACAGGCTAATTTACTGTGTGTGAATTCATTATCGGCTTCCTTCAGCCAGCTCGAGGGACCCTTTTTGTCAGCAGCTCAACAAATTTTCCAGGGTCCTAGTGAAACTTGCACGACAGAGGTCTGTTGGTCTGTCCCTGTCCCCCCCAGCCCCATCCATTATCTGCGCACAGGGTACTCGTGGCAACCGAGCACCCTTCCGTCCTCAGTCCCCTTGCAGAAAATCTCAGTTAGGCTCAAGTCTCTTTAAGGCCACCTCCACATGGAGACAAACTCCCCTGCTGTGGGGCTTACCCTTCTGGGAGGGCTGAGATTTAATGGAAAACCCCGGCCCGGGTGGCCAGGTGCTTCCTGCACTGTGGTTGGTGTGACACCGAGATGAGCTCAGTGCTGTTCCTCGTCCCTTCCCTGCTCCCTGTCAGGGCACGGCGTTCTGTGTGTCCTCACATTTTATCACTGCGTAAGGGTCAATAGCGTGCTCCATAATAATAGTAATAATAATAGTAGTAGCAATACTAATAAAGCCAGGGCATCAATAGAGCATTCCAAGCCGGCTGTTGTGCATAGAAAAATTGTTCCTCCTAGTGCTTGAAATGAGCAGCGCAGAGCAGGAGGGGTTGTTGGATGCCTCCAAAATCCTGCACTGCAATTAATTCTTTTAGTCTTGTTAATTCTGTGTAGCTTATTGATGGTTTTGGCTTGGGGTTTTTTTCCCCTCCCTCCCTGTTGGTTTTGTTTTGGTTTTGGTTTTTTTTTTAAGACAATGTATGGACCTCAGGCTGGGTTTAAATTTAAAAAAAAATTATCAAGGAGATTAGATGGAAATAATTGAAACGATTAAAATTATTACCATAAGAAGGAAGGTGTAAAGGAGTTTTACTGGTGCCTTGAGTCAGACGCTCCATTCATTGGACGCAGGTTTGTTCCCTGACAATATTGTGTGGAGGTGTTGTTGCTGATAAAACAGCTGCTGTATTCAATTTCCAGAGACCAGATAAATCAGTTTTCTTTGTTTGATTCCTGTTTCTTCTTCTTTGTTAGTGGTTTGTGAAGAGGTTGGTTTGTCTTCATATAGGATGAAGGTTTTCAAAGCTGAACTGTCACTCTGGATGCCCTGTTGGAATTGGAAGGAAAAGTAGTGTCCAAATCCCCCAGGCCAGCATCACATGTTTCAGCAGTAGCTTGTCCTTCTGGTGACATCCTTTGGAAGGAAGGAATGATGTGAAGTAAAGCAGAGGGAAAGTGGACTGCAGATCAGTTCATGGCTGGAGCTTAGAGTTTTAGCCCTGCTTTGTGAAATACCTTCTCGTGGTGAAATGACCATCTTTTTCTGTGGCTGGTTGTGTGGTGTGAGCTCCAGCACAGGCCGTGGGGTTGGGCCCAGCTGCACCAGGTTCTCTCCCTTGCGCTCTAGAACAAGTGAAGAACATGGACTCTCTTATTAGACTTGGAAAAAAGTTACCTTGCATTCCAGCCAGCCTTCCTGATTCCCAGTAGCCGATGCAAACCTTTTTGTAGAGCCCCCCATCATTTTCTGGATTTATGGGTCCTATTTTCAGTGGCATTTGGTAGTGGGGCAACCTAATCAGGTTCTTGCAAGGATGCGAAAGCAATTTCTCCTCATTCTAGTTAGCGTGAGGAAAAGGAGGATTTAGACAAAGCAATAACTGTGCCTCCCTGTGTTTTGCTGCCCGTTCTACCTTACCTGTCTTGGGTCCTCTTTATGCGTTGTTCAGAGTCTATCCTGTGCTTGATTCCCAGGTGTTGAGTAAATCGTTCTCTCGGATACAACCCAGGCTCTCTGCTGTGAGGGCAAACCTCTCTCTTTTCCTCTGTTCTTGTGGTGTCTCATCCTATTTGTCTTTCAGACTTTCTAGCCCTTGTTTTCCAAGAGCTGTACTTCTCTGGTCCCAACATTAGCACCTGACCTCTTTGCTCTTTGAGGATTTGTCACTCTTCAAACCGCAGACTCCCTGCAGATAAGTTGAAGTAAATTGCTTTTACTAAGGAAGTGGGCAATGTATTTTCCTAAATTGCTCTCTCGTTGGAAGATCAACCTCCAAAATGTAGTAGCTCTCCTTGCATGAGGAGCTAAAAGACCCATCCTTAGGAGCATGTGGCACACTCTGATGCTTTTGTGATGTGTCAGCTTTGTAAGAGCAACTGGATTATACAAGGACAGTTCCCCTGAATTGTCCCAAAGTTCACTGAGACCACAGTTCCTCTTTTCCTCCCTGAATGGCTGACTAACAGTGCTTTGGGAAGATCTCCCACATCCACTTACCTACTCAAAAGGCCACAATTTGTTGCTGTGATGACTTTTTTTTCTTCCAGAGAAATTGATTTTTACATGTGGCCCATTATAAACTTATTGACTCTGTCAATACGTTATAAATAAACTGAGCTTTTCAAGAAAGCCATAAAGCACTTAACATAATATTGTCCACTTGAGTAAATAAATAAATGTGTTGTTAGAGGAGCTTAGGAATGATTAACAGACTCGGAAGCTCAGCCCTGAGGGTGACAGGATCCTGAGAGGCAAAGGCAGGTATTTTCTCCACTGCTCCATCTAAGCAGAGGAGGTTCGACCATCTCTGGGGAGAAATTGGTCACTGGTGACAGATTGTGAAGGACTGACTATTGCATGAGCCAAATGTCCCAGTCATGTAAGGAGCACGTTGTCACACACAAAGCTGGTTGGGGATGCTTGGGTGGCAGTCCCTGGCACGCTTCTGTTATGGAGGAGGATGCGAGGTACTCCCAGTCTCCTGGGAAAGTCATTCACTTCACTCTGTGTTATGTATTCCTTTGTTGGTTTGCACGTTGTTCTTCCTTCTTGTATTCTTGCTGCTGTTAATGGTCTCCATCAGTATGAGAGCGCTGTAAGGGATCTTGGTGACACGGGAGCCTCAAAGTCTTTTCAAGCTTCTTGTCGCAGAATCTGCATTTTAGCCATTATGTTCGGGTGTCCTGGAAGAAGAGTAGTTCTTCTGCTTCCCTCTCTGTTGGTGAGTCTTGTTCAGGACTCAACACGTTGTTTGTGCCTGAGCTGTGAAAACTGGTGTAACTGCAGAGCGGTTGCACCGGATCCATTCAGTGTAAAGGGGACCAGGATGGTACCTTCTGCCCCTTTGGACTAAGTGTACTGGTCCTGCTACCCGCGGCCTGGGTGACTCCCTGGGGAGAGTTTTGTTTCCCAAAGAACCAAGAGCTGAGATACTTTATCTCCTCTGCTCAACCCTAAAATTGTGAATAGTGATGCACACTGGCGTCCAAGTGATGTCAGCAGTGAAGTCACTACAGACGTGCTGACTTTGCACTAGCTGAAGGTTTGGCTCTTGCATAAAAGCTGCCAGACCATCTCGGGCTGGGAACTGCAAGCCTGTGTTTGGAAGGTGACAGCTTTTCTAAGCACCAACTACTCTTGAAATGGAAGTTTTTGCCAGGCTGAGGGCTTAATAGAGAAATGGAAACCTTGGCCCAGCATTCTCCTTCCCATCCCACGTTAAAAGAGAGAAGGAACAGTACAGTGTGTCCTGGAGCCACAGCCTGGTGTAAATCAGCCTTCACCGCCATCTGAGAGCTGGACCCTTGGCTGGGACTGGGGGGGGGTGAAACGGGGTCAGTACAGGCTGCTGAGCTTACAGCACCAGGGTTTTCTCCTGCTGAGCAGTGGGCAATGACAGCATCAGAGGGTGTTTTGGAGGCTGCTAATCAGCAGATCCAAAAATCCAATAAAGCCCTTGCAGTAGTTAAGAGAGGAACATACCACGTGTGTGTGTGAGCAAGAAAGAGGAAGGTAGGAGGGAAAGGGAGGGGGGGATGACATATCTTGCTGTCAGTGCAGATTGAGCAAATCCTGTGTCTTGCAGGGGCTTGGGGTGGGGTGAGGTCGAGGAGGGTGTGTGGGAAGGTCTCGGGGTCACTAAAAATGACAGGAGCCCATCTTTGTACTTGTGTTTCCAGTGTGCAGGTGGTGTTTGCCGTCTCCCTGCTTCCCGGGCGATCTAGGTTATTAAAAATGTGATAAGAATCGAGTCGGGGAGCGAGGTTCTGCGCACACAAAATGGGATGCAGAACACTATCACCAGCTAAATCGATAAAGCTGGAAGGAGCTCAATAGCTGGTGCAGAGGGCTGAATAGCAAACTGGCCGCCTCGCCGCTGCGGGGAGAGCAATTACCAGCAGCCACTCGCTGAGGTGAGACCACAGCGTGGCAGTGCAGGGGAGTCTCCAGGGTTCGCAGCTCCGCGCTTTATAAAACATTTGCTCATCAGGCAGCCTGTTATGGCACTAATAATCAATCCCCTCCTTGACTCCCGGCCCTTGCCATCCAGAAGTCTCCAGCCTTTTCCCGGAGGTGGGAGGGGAGGTTGTGATGGGTCGTGGTGGGTCCAGTAGCGAGGGATGATCTGGCTGTGGTTTGTGGGGTCTACTTTAGGCTGGGAGCGGATCACTTAGGTGCAGGTTTCGAGAGGATATTTCGTTAGTTACATGCTTAAATACAAACCCTGGCTGTGATGTTTTGCCTTGTGAGGTGTCTTGTTTAATTCCTGTCTCTCCCGAGCTGAATCGTGCTGGCAGGTTTTTAATTACCTGCATTTTGGGGGGTGGGTTGTTTTTTTCGCTCCGTGCCTCAGTTTACCCCTCTGTATTGTGGGCAGGATTATTTCCTGGCAAGAGTCCCCACCGAGGCCAGGCGGCAGTGACTTTGTACGTTCTCTGTGACAGTGTGAGGAGCCAGCGTGTGCTCCAGAGCCAGAGTGAAAGGGGCAGGGCAGGAGGGGGGTTTCCGTCAGAAAATTAAGTTGTGGGAGACCCGTGGCTGAGGCAGGAGCTGGGTCCCTGTCAGGATCAGCTGGCACGTGATCCAAACGTGGGAGCTGAGGGACTTGCACTGAGTAATGCCAGTGCACCTCACGGGTTTATCTTCCTGATGGAATGGAAACCACAGCCTGTAAATCTCCCCGGCGTAACTCTACAGCTGGGCGACACCAGAAAAATCCAAGCCCATGGCTTTAAAATTGTGAATTACAGAGCTCAGACACACAGCTTTTATTAGCCAGGTTCTCCCCACGGTCTAAATGTCGGGGTCACTCCACAGGTTTTGTCTGCTGCTCTAAAGTGAGAACGCAGGTCGAGTGCCGCATGAAGCACAGAAACCCAAGAGTGACTTCATCCTCTAATAACTCCTCCAGTGCTTGTCTCCCAGGGAACCCCTTTGTATTCAATTAGCTAATGTGTGCCTTGCACTTGGAAAATATAGAGTGCCATAGAATTGCTAAGTGTTGTTACTTAACAGCACGTATTTAGTGGTTGCAGCTCTGTAGTAGAAGTCAGAAAATCTACGCTGTAATTGCCTGGTGCTGCTGCAGAATTTGTGGTGATTCGAGCAAAGCCTGGGGATTTTTCCTCTGTAAAAGTTCATTAATTTTGGCTGCAGACCCCCAAGGCCTACCTTTTCTGAGATTTCATCAAACAGAATATTGACTTTTGGTGGGTGCTTTAAAAAGCGGACTGAGAAGAGGGGAAAGAATTGAGGCAGCCAGGATCGGTGTACCTGAAATTAGCCTTGGTGTGATTTTTTGCTGGTTTTCGCCGTGCCTCAGGTTGCACTGGTTGGCATAAAGGAGCTGGACGGAGGTGGAGGGCAACGTGTTGGTCTGCTATTCCAATTGTCCCAGTGTAAGGCAGGGTGGTGGGAAAAAAAAAAAATCATTGGCAGTGGAATAGGAGGCTTGCCACTCACCTCTTGGATTCATGCCCTCTTGGGCTCACTGGGAACCCTAATCTTGCCTGAAAGTACGTGGCTACAAAGCTGTATTTGCACAGGAGGAGGAGGAGGCTAAGGGAAGGCACACCAGGGCTTGGAGCCCCCATTAAGCAGAACCTGCTGACATGTGTGAGCTTCCTCCTTATAGCTTTCCAAGGCAATAAGAGCAAGGAGCCACCTTCTAGCCTGCAAAAGCACCAGCCAGCACTGCAGATAAGGAAGGAAGAGTAACTAACTACAGGAGGAGAGAAGAGCACAGGCGGCTGTGAAACTGTTCTGTATAAGCCCCAGCCCAACCAGCTCTGTCTAGCAGTCAAGGCAAGGTCAGGTATGTGTGCCATAGTTGTGCTGGGGCGGCTTGAAATTTTTTCCCTAGCTTAGGCAAAAAGTCAGCTTTGGTACGTCTCGATGAGAAATCCTTGGATCTGACAGCAAATCCCCATGCACCCCCTACAGAGCCATTCCTGGGTCTGAGTCCCGCTTCTCAAACGCAAGTGGTGTTTCTCTGATCTTTGGAAAGGGCAATGTGCATGCGGACACACGGCAGGAGGAGCCATCTGAGAATATCCCCAGGAGGACAGGGTTTTCCATCCCTTTTCCTGACTTGCTGGGAGGCTTGGCCGTCGCTTGCCATTGGAAGGGGCAGGATGGGGAGGTAGGACTGGGGCTGACAGATGGGGCGTCAAGCACTGGAAATCAGCTGCATGGTGCAGGCCTTGAATAGGAAATGGGTTTGTGTTTACAGAAGGTGGGTTTGGAAATGTCAAGCGTGGTGAATGACCGTGTAGGAACGGAAAAAAAATCCAAGTAGGGACAGCAGCTGCACTGGCAGCTGCTGGAGTATCCGGATGCTCTCACCCCTTTGCCCTCCATAGCAAGCCTGGCCTTACCAAATCTCTCTCATCCCATTGCAAACAGAGTGTGTCCCCCAAGGATGCTTTATCTCCATCTCCGTGCATAGGCAGCTCACGGCTCATTTACTTGTTTCTGACCTGGGTCCACAAAATGCTCTTCTGCACGTCTGATGGAAAAACATTCCCAGGTGGAGGATTGGAGCTGGAGCAGAGAGAAGGGACGGGGAGCAGTGCAGGGAAAGGGGTCGTGTCCGGGCCATGCAATCCTCCTGTGTTACAGGGACAGAACGCTTTATGAGCATGACAGCTACAGAAAAGGTGGGTTTTTTCTGCAGCTGGAGGCTTGCCTAGGAAAAGATGGAGAGTGTTGGCTGCAGAAAAAGAGCAAAGCTTGCAGTGACCAGCCACCACTTAATGGGAGCTGGGAAAAAGCTGCTGTTAACATCTGAACCAGGGCAAATCTTTGACACTGGGGGAAGCATGTCCAGGTCTGCCTGCCACTTTTGTCAGACAGCAAGCTGCCTCCATCCTCAGCAGGGTGCTGGAATTTCCCCAGAGAAACTGGGGTGGAGTGGGCAGGGATCCCTCCTGAAAGCTGCTTGGGGAGCTGAGCCCGGGGGCTGGGACTGACCCTGTCACCCAGCCAGACCAAGCAGACAGTACCCGTGGGTTCAGCCTCGAGATTGCTGCATGGACCATGGCAGATCACGCCTCTGCCTCAGTTTCCCCCGTGCAAATTGAGACCAGTGGGGCTCATTCCCTCACCCAGTAATAGCCAATTTAAGGAGCAGAGCGTAACAAACCTGCCAGGGCCTGAGCAGAAGCTTAAAAATGTTTTGAGGGGAGAAAAGGTGTAATAAATAAAGGCACTAATTTCAGCTGCCTTGAGACTGGGGCGGTCTGACCTGAGACTGCAGCCTTGGACTCTGTGGCTGATTTGGTATGTAACGTCTCCTTTTCCTTCTGCATATAACGAAGCCAAGAGGGCAGTCGGGCAGCTGCCCATGTTGTACCCCGTGCAATTTGCCTCCTGGCCCTGGCTGGGGGCAGGTAGTATTTTTCAGGGGCTCAACACATTTCCTGCTGCTCTACTTGCATCTGGGATCTCCTCAGGTCCAGGTCCTCATTAGCCATCTGCCCTCATTGCGCGGGTTGACAGGATGCTGTGGGTAAATGGATAACCTGTCAGGAAGGCAGCAGGATAATATCATTCAAATGAATCAATAGTTCACAGGCAATTTCATGTTACCTAACGTTAATGCGGTTGTGTCCAAAATGCACTTAATCCTGTGTCTGATCACATCCTCGTGGGAGTTTGCCGTGCTGGAATAGTCTTGTAACTCCATGTTTCAGAGATTTACAGACATTGTTCCTACGTGCACATATACGCAGGAAAGATAAAAAATTACTTGACTTGCTGAAATCTCATAGTCCATGGAGCCAAAAGACATCCGTATTAGTGATGGAAGAGAATGGGTATCCAGCAGTTTCTGAAACTATTACTCCCACCTTCTCACTCCATTTTAGCAATTAGCAAAAGAGAAATTAGTGAGGAAGGCACCATTATTTCCTGCTAATAGGACAAGGAGGGCTGGACTCTTCTCCAGGAAACTGGCTTTGTTGTGTAACTGCTTCCATTCATGTGAGTAGCAAAGTAGAGCTCTCTTTTTGCTTTTAATTTTTTTTTTTTTATGCAGTCATTTTTATACATCTTGCCACTTTACTTTTCAGAAATGCAAGAGGATGGGCCTGACTCCAAAGCCCTCAGTCAAAGCACCTTCTCACCCTCCACAGGGCATTAGGATGTCCCATGAGTGACATCCCCTCCTGGTACCAGATGGCAGAAAGGAGCTGTGTAGGATTGCCCTGTGGGGAGGAACTGATTTAACGACTAAAACTTGGTGTCACCAAATTAGATATGGTGTTGGGTAGAGCAGCTTCACTCAGCACATGTTTGCTGTCCAGGGTCGGGTCCAGTTCAGCACGCTCTGAGGAAATTAAGAATAGTAGAGAAAAGGATATTAGTTTCTCTCCGGACATCGGTCTTCACAGTGGCCTGGGGATCCCTCCTGTCCCAGGTTTGGATGGACAACCATTGCCCGTGTGCTCACGCCGTCTGGGGCTCTGAGCCCTAGCGATACCCAGGCACAGCACTGTTTTCATGGTGAACAAAGTAGAGCAATATTTCTGCGAGTGCCCTGGAGAGAACGTTGCTTGGGAAGTAGAAATCTGCTAAGGAGCTCTGTGCTCTGGACCTCCCACAGCAGAGCTGACCTCCTCTGGCCAGTTATAGAAGGTTACTGGCTTCATCTGAAAAATATCATCCACCTCCCTCCTCTGCTGTAACCCCTGCAGTACAGGGAACCTCCTGTCAGAAGAGTTTATAAGCTGTGAAGAACAACAGGGCACTCAGGTGTGGTTGGCAGGAACCACAGCGCAGAAGTTAAAGGTTCCCTGAACCCGCTTTGGAGGGTTACTGGTCTTTTTGTGGAACTTGGTCCAATAAAGTGCTGGGCTTGCCTGACATCATTATGAAAGGCCTGAGACGGGCAGCACGCTGAGTCGAACCATGGTTAGCCCCCAGCTCTTCCTTGCTGGCCAGGGGGTGGATTTCAGCCCCAGCTTGGAGATGGTGGGTTCAATGTGCAGATTCTTGTAGCTGTATGGTCCCATCTTTCCTTCAAGGGTATTGAGTGGTTTTGAAGCTTTTGGTGTCTGTTTTCTTCCCTAATCCTGTTTTTCTGTTCTGGGCTGGTTTAGGAGTTTTCCCTCCAGCGCCTGGACAGCCTGCTGGATGACCGAGTCAACATCCTGGGATTTTCCATTTTCAACCAGTCTCATGCTTTCTTCCAAGAGTTTGTCCAGAGCCTCAACCAGTCCTGGCAGGAGAACTGCGACCACGCTCCTTTTACTGGGCCAGCAGTAAGTAAAATTCACTCTCCCTTGTCTGCATCCTCTGTGTGTCCCATCAGGAAAAACTTGTGAAAAGAGCTTTGGGCTGGTTCTGGGCAAACACTGAACAGTGTAAAGACCTTGCAGAGGTAGAAACCCTGGTCTCAAAAGTATGGCTGCATGGTATTGACTAATTATTTGATCCAGGTAACCCCTGTGTTAAAGAGCTTGGGCACATCACCAGGCTGTGAAAGCCAATCTTGGGGAGAGATGGCAGTCCGAGAGTGGGAAGGATGAACCAGACAGAGCATCTTAGTTGAGTTAAGGAGAGGACTTGGGGTGTCAAGCTGTGACTGACAGGGGAGCCTCCTGTTCCTGAGAGTATGAAAGTGATCCTGAAAGCCTGTGGTTTCCCAAAGGGACCCTAGGGAGCCATGTGGGTGTAGAGCTTTAGAGGGGTTGTCTGTGCTTGAATGGCTGTACAGCTTTACATTCAAGTCTAATCTTAATTTGAATTACATTTGTATGTGAGTGCAGGAGATGATGCGGCCCTGATTCAGTGTTTCCCTTGTGAAATTTGTCCATGTGTGTTTACCTGTAGGAAAAATGGCTTGAAAAGAAAAGAGGGAGTCTGGATTGCAAATAGCACAGGAAGGGCTGGGCTTAAGCAGATGCCAAGGGGCTGTGTTGCTTGCTCTGACATCTCCCTGATGAGAGTGCAGATCAGCACCCAGGTCTTCCCTAGGGGCTCTTCATAACTGGGAAGGTTTGCAAAGCAGATTTGCCACATCATGGGTGCAGGAGGCCACGGCTGGAGCTGGGGGAGGAGAGAGAGAGAGAGAAAGAGAGAAAATGCCATCATTGGAACCCTTTGCCTCATTTTTAATGAACATGCAGTCCCCTTGACAAGCCGAAGCAGTTGTGTGCTGCTGAAAACCTCCTTATTGTCACTACAAAGTGATCTTAAGCAGGCAAAATAAGGAGCTTTCTGCCCTTTGTGTCCACATCCTATTGGCTTGACACGGAGCTCAGCCCGTGGTTATTGTGTGCCTGGGACCACCCTGCTGTCCCTCCTGCCGGCCCTCCCACGCAGAGGCAGTGAGCTTGCTGTCTGCCCTGCTGAGTCTCTCCAGAATTGCTACCGGGAAGCTTCCTGTCTGGATGACAGTTGCAGAGATTGTTCTGACTCACTAAAAATGAATTTCCTTCTAATAGTACAAACAGAAGACAGTAGGAACAGGAGCGTAGCAGGCATGATGGGGAAATAACTGATCTCATTGTGGCTTCTTACTCTGTGTTGTCTTAAACCACCAGCAAAATCTGTAGGTGGGAGGAGGCAAGACTATGCCCCTATTGCAGCAGGTTTTTGGGGGTTTTTTGTTTGTGGTTTTTGGGTGTATTTTTTTTTTAAAGAGTGAAGGAGTTCAGAGCTGAATGAAGCTGTTTGATTTGTGAGTCTGAGCCCAAATCACCCATCAGTTTAATATTAAGCCAGCTGGACACTCCTTTCATTCATTCATAAAGCACAATACAGCAGGCTTCCTCCTGAAGGGAAGTGCCTTTCCCTGTTATATCAGAGTCAGGGAATCTACCGCACGGTTGGAAAATGGCTTCAGTTCTTCCAAATCCTAGTGTAGAGTCTTAACCAAAAGAGGAGTTCTCTCTGATGATGCCAACGTTCGCTCTGCATTCATAGCAAGGCTCCCACCACCAATATCAGCAGATGATGAGAAAAGTGCCTTGCCCCGGGTGGTGGAGGTACAGAGCAGAGGTGAAGGGAAATATTCCCAGGGAGGGCATGTGTTTCCTCACCTGCATCTGCAAGGGAAATCCAGTGCCATTTTGCCATACCTTGTCTCTGCTGCTGGAAATCTGCCAGGTCTCATCTCCCAGAGAGCATCTCTCTGTGTAAGAATTTTCCTTTTAGTGCTGGGAAGCAGATATCTCATGGGATAACTCATACTAAAAAGAAAAGGAAGCTCAACAGCTGGAAGTGACAGGAGGGAGGTTTCCTGTGAGCTGCAAAATCCCAGGGCTTTCTTGCTGGCACTGAGAAAGCGTCTGAGGAAGGAGGAGGGGGATGCTTGCTCTAATGCCATTCTCATTAATCACATTGCAAAGAAAGGAAATCAGAGAAAATCATTCAAATTACAGATGGCTAGATTAGGTAATTAGAATTTAGGCTAAAACAGATGTTTGTAATTAAGTGTTTATGTCATTGAATAAAATCCAGATTGTAAAGTCTATTCCAGAGAATTTTAATGGCTTTAATTCTCTGTGTTATGTTTGGGGGCAAAGATACAGAGGATAATGGTTTAGGAAGAAGAGAAAAAAACCCACATGGCAAAACTCAGACCAGCCAAACCTGTTCGTATTCCCCTGGGTGTCAGTCTACCTTTAAGTATGGTCTTTATGTGGGAGATTTCTGTAAATATAAAAAAACAAACAAACCAACAGTGGAATCTTCTACTCGGGTATGCTTTAACCTGCTGATAGTTTCTAGAAGGGCTGATGTGGTGTTGGAGGAAGGTGTGCGCCCGCCAAGTTGTCATTTTTATCAGCAGCTTTTGTTGTCAAAAATTAGGCTTTAGGGATAGAGGGAAGTGCCCCGTGACCTGTGAACCTGGGAGGGGAGGACCAGCGCTGAGCTTAGCAAGTCTCTGGCATGCAGCCTGTCACGGCGCTGTCACACTGCAGAGAAGGGTACAAAGGCAACAGGGATCTGCACAAATCGGGTGATGCACATGAGGAAGAGAACCAATTTGTTAACAGGCAAATTGGCTTTTTGTGACAGAGTGACAAAGCTGTGGTTTAAAATGAGAACATAAAAGGTAGTGAGAGATTTTATAGGCGGCATGAAGGAAGTTGAGGCGACGCACACAAGAGCAGTGACAGATCCCGCTTGCTGAATCTGTGTTGAGGAAACTAAAAAGGCACTGCTTCCAGCTGTCTCTGCTGAAGGTTATGGCCCCAAGGCATGAGAGACTGTGGCTGCTCTGCATCTCCACATCTCTCCTGCTGCAAAGTCAGGCAGCTTCACTTAGCGCACCAGTAACTTACCAGAGCCTGCAGGGAAGCAGAGTAGGGGTGCTAAAGTGACCCAGTGCTCATCTGTACTTTCTGGGCCACAGGAGATAGCTGGAAGCAGCAAGCTTCTGTTAACGCCCCCAGTTAACCTTGTGAGAAGACACTTGCCTACCTACAAAAGCCAGATCCCAAAGCAGCAACCTCGGGAAGATTTGGAGTGCCGTAGGGGATTCTGATACCAGAGGAGTGAAGGCCTCCCTAGGTCTGAGTCCTGGTGGCTGCTCAAGAGAGACTGGAGAGGGAATGGAGGTAGGTAAGTATTTAAAAGGAGGGCTGTGGGTCTGTTTACTGACATGTTGCTCCGTTGCCAGGCTCCCTTGTGTCATGCTCCAGGGCGCGCAGTATTGAGAGGAGCTGGGTTTTGAGCCCTATGGTTGGCAAAAATGATAAGCAGGATCAGGAATGGAAATGTGGTGCTTCTGAGGAAAGTCATGATTTTTATTTTTTAGAAAGGAAAGAGGTATGTTGAGAGTATGGGGGGGTTGGAGCCAGGGGAACGACTCTCATTCCATACTGAGACGATTGATCCTGCGCAGTGCATTGCACCTCTCTCCCCAGTCCTTAAATTGCTTGAAGTCATAAGGGGGCTGCCAGAAACCCTAACAGATTGTTCGAAGCAAAGGAGTAAAATATTCCAATCAATAATGTCAAATGCTTCACTAAGATCTACAAGTCTCTTGCTCACCAGCTAATAAGAGATCATTAACTGCTCAGGAAAAAAGGGAAATGAAAACCCAACAGGAGAAAATTAAAAATGCCGGGCCAATATTCTGATTTGTTATGAGATTGTGAACCTTTAGGGTCATGGGGTGTGTGTGTGTGCTCTCAATACATTTTCCTTTGGTCAACTGCTTCCTGATTCAGGAAAGCAACTATTAATTGTGTATGGTATTCTGTAACCTGAGGGGGATTCAGTCCACGATTTAAATTATGTATATGCTAAAGAGCTTCATGGAACAAGAGGCAAAGACAGGACAGGCTGGAGAGGTCCTGTCAGGAAAGGAATTTCTGTGGTATCTCATCGCTGTGGCAGGACAGGACCAGAATGCCCAGTTTCTGTTCCCACTCTGCCACCAGTTCCTTGTGTGCCCTCCGGCCGCTCAGCTCCTCCAGTGTTACAGTTTACCTCCTGCTAAACAGCTGTAATAGAACTTCACAGCTCTGGAGCCAGTCAAGCCTTATTACTAGCAGAAAGCTCTCAAGACAGATGGCCAAAGGTGCTGCCTGTTGCACTGGAGAAGCGTTAGATGCAAGACTGACTGGTTGCCAGTTAAGTTGCTCAGTGCTCCCGGGGAAGTCCCTGGATGCTATCTGTGTAAAGCAGATTAAACTGGTACGTGCAGGAGGAACGCAACAGAGCCAATGCGAGGTTGTGAAAGGGAAAGTGAGGGTTACTGGTGCCGTTAGAGCTGGTGTTTGGGGTTTTCAGCACTAAGCTGGAATCGTGCCTTTTAACTTGTGCCAGCTTGTACATTTTAAGGTCTCGTGCTGCTTGTTAACTGACGAATCCTGGGCCGTTGTGGTCAATGAGGTCTCACCGTTGATCAGAGTAAGATCAAACAGGGTTAAGTCCAGCTCACTCTCTTCCAATTAGTGAGGTGACTGAAGCCAAAGGTTTGTTGGGATGATTGAACTGGCCGAGATTGTCCCTGCAGGGCCGCAGGCAGAAGTGGATAAACCCACTCGGGCTTTGCGAGGAAGAGGGGATGCAGCCGCTGCTGAAGTGCCCTAAGTCACAAGCAGCGTAAGGTCGGGCCAAGGAGCCCCAGGCTGGAGACTGACCCCCTTTGCCAGGAGCTGGGGTGAGAAGAGGGTGGTCTCGAAAGTAGCCACAAGGAAAATGTAGCCTTGATAGTAATGAACTGCAACGGCTTAATTCCAGCAGTCAGGAGGTGACAGTAATTAGAAGTGAAATCTTAGTCACAACAGTGAACACGAGAGAGCGAAGGGCTGATTATTAACTAGATCAAAAACATTGAAACGGTTGCGAATGGGCGAAAAACATGGTTTGTAAGGCTTGATGGGCAAAGAAATCTGATTAAAGGCAAACAAAGCAAAAATGAGAAAGAGAGGAGATGAGCTGTGTGATTTTGGACATTCCTTCAGCAATGCCATTACAGAGCAGGTAACAGCTGACAAGAAACTGGTGGTGGTAGCAAGGGACCAGATGGTCTCTATGGGGTCTGAAAGCCAGGACTTAAAATACTGCTTAATGGCTGCTTAAAAAAACAGGTGTAGTAGAACCTCACTTCTCGTGGATCTGCCTTTCCAAGCAGTGTTCAAAAGAAGGGCTCTGTGGTGCCCAGTGAAGGCTGAAGCAGAACAGTCATCTTTCCTTCTCTGGGTGCAGACACAGGATCTTTATTCTGCCCAGCTGCCCATTTTAGGAACTTCACAAACTTGATGCTCTCAGGAGTGATACCTCTGGCCAGCAGGTTGATCAGAGGTCACCAAGGCACCAAAAAAACCCCAGCCCACACCTTGATTAGAAAGGGTTAGTTACTTTAGGAAACTGAGATAGAAAAGGATGGGAAGAGATGGGGACAAATAGAAATGGAAGGATGACAACGATGGAAGAAATCCTGTGGGACAAGCAAGCAGAGACATAAAAGGTAAGGAGGGAGGAACGTGGGGCTGGCAATGGGATTGCACTTACCCTAGTGATGCCTACACAGTGACACCATTGCTTTTGTCTCCGTGTCCTCGGGTGGATGCAGACAGGATGTTGCTGGATGGATGGATGTCTACCTTGCTGGTAAACAAGGAGGAGACCAAGGATTTTACTCCTTCCTGACCCCAGCTGAAGCTGTGGATAGAGCACTCTTCTGCTCTTTCCACAAGGTCCTGAAGGTGCAGCAGGAGGCTCCAGTGGTGTCTTCCCATCTCAGTTTCTTTGTCTTCCTTTCCCCCACAGCTCTCTTCTGCCCTGCTGTTCGATGCTGTGTACGCTGTGGTGACTGCCGTGCAGGAGCTGAACCGGAGCCAGGAGATCGGCGTGAAGCCCCTGTCCTGTGGGTCTGCCCAGATCTGGCAGCACGGCACCAGCCTGATGAACTACCTGAGAATGGTGAGAAGGGACTGAAGTTTGCTGGGGTGCTAGGAGACAGTGCTTGTCACTGCCGGGAGCAAAAGACGTGTATGTACACACCGGTGCTGGCACAGTTTCCAAGCCCAGAGTGTCGATCTGTTTGAAGGTAGCAGTGGGAATGAAAAGAGAAGGAGATCTGAGGGTTGGTTTGTCACTGGCCTTGGAACAACATGAAACTCTCAATTTTTCAGGCTTTGCTGCAGAAAAACTGGAATTCAATGGAGTTTTTTAAAAAGTGTGAATGCTTCTAAGTGATTTGAGCTCTGTTTTGAGTGAACTTGAGTTGATATAGGGTCATGCAGTACAATTGCTCAGAGCTCAGTGGCATGATGTGAGTTTCCCTGCGAAGGGGTTTACGCTCCTTTGAACCCAAAAGTGTGGTTGCTGGAACCGACCAAGCCTAGCTCTGGCAGGAGAACAGACCCTGAAACTTCAGCCTTGGGAAATAGTTTGTCAATGTGATTTCTCAGAGCCGAGCTTGACCGTACAGGAGGAGTGTGTGTGTTTTCTGAGTCTTTTTGGGCTGCATTTAAAATGTTTTGTGGCTTCCCCCCACCCAAAGGAAGGCTCAGCTCAACCTGAGCCTTGTATCGCTTTGGTCCATGCATGTGAACCCCACTTTAAATCTCACCCTTAGACAGAAACAACAAAATCCTGAGGCTTCCCTTGGCTCTGCTCCTAGGAGGCCCAGTAGCCTGCCCTTGCTGCTGAAGAGGTGCTCCAGCAGCCGGTGAGCAGTGGTTAATCCACACAGTGAGGCCAGACGCTCATCCTGGCTCTGTTGCAACATGCTCTTGTGTTTAAACGCTGTGAAACAGGACACGATGGATGGTTCGCAGATGAGGATTCGGTGCGGTGCAGCAAAGAGTTCGTGCCAGCCCCAGGGCAAGCGTGGTGGTAGCCCAGGGATGAGGGGGGCAATGAAGGGCTGTGGAGGGGATTGCTCCAAAGCAGTTGGAGCAAAGAAATTTGAGAGGCCCTGCATTTAATTTTGCTCGTTCTCCTGCTCTCCTCCACCTCTTTCTGCTACCCCAGCCATACTCCGGAAGCGATTAGGACTGAGACACGAGGACAGCAGTGCTCTACCTGCTGGGAAGCGTACATGGCCGGTGCATGGGGCGAGTGGCCCACCACCCTCAGCACCTCGATGGGCGCTGTAACTCATTCTCTCTTGGACAGGTAGAATTGGAAGGTCTCACCGGCCACATCGAATTCAACAGCAAAGGCCAGCGGTCCAACTACGCCCTGAAAATCCTGCAGCACACACGCAGCGGCTTTCGGCAGGTAAGAGCGACCGCGCTGCCCCGGGGACGGTCTGTGCATGGCCTGGTTAGAGCTGGGCTTAGGCTGCTGCTGCAGGGGATCAGGAGATAAAGAGGGTTGCAGAACACTCCCCTCCCACCCCACCCCCCTTTTTTTTTTTTTTGCAAGACGAGGTGTTGAGCAAGTGACAAGTGTGGCGTGGATGTCACTGTGCCTCTGGCTGGCGAGCGCAGCACGTTTCGCTTCATCAAGAAAGTGTCTCGAGATAATTTAGATTTGTCTTAATGTATCAGGCCGCTGAGGTGGTGATGGTAGAGCCAATATCTGTCCTGTCACAGTAACCCTCCTTTGCAGGAGGGAATTCAGGGCATAAACTGTGTGCTGTAGATACAAGCTCACGCTCAAGACACTTTGGTTCTTAAGCAAGTGGAGACACATTGGACTCAAAACTATTTGGATAGGGGAAAAATGGAGAATTCTCATGAAAAGGGAAAATGAACAAAAAAAGGATCCGATGAACCTTTCCAAAGAGCTGTTTCTGGGAGGGAAAGTGGAGGGGGGCAATCCTGTGTCAGGAGCTCCCCACTGTCTCTCCCCAGCGTGGCATGTAGGAGGAAGTGCAGGATAATTTACCTTGCAGTTTATGGTTCCTCTGTAAGGGGTTCACCGAGCTCAGACTCTCACTTGATTTTCTTCTTGGTGCTGGTGGGTTCCTCACATGCTGCTCCTTTGTCTGCTTGTTACCCTCTTTCTGTCCAAGGAGTATTTTCTGGCTTCAGCTAAAGTTAAGGATAATCATGTCAGGCCACAGGTGTCAAACCGTGGGATTACATGACACAAGCCCAAGGAATTAGGGTTTTACTGGTAAATCCAAACCTCCTTCAGGGAAAAAAACCCAAACCAAAACAAAACAAACCTCTCCCCCTCGCCCCCCAAAACAGGAGAACCAGAAAACAGAAAAAAGGGGTTTCATCTGTCTTATTTCCACTGACAGCTCCACACCTGCCCTTTTCTCGGAGATTGCCACTTCTCCAGAGATGCTAGCAGAGAACAAAAGCTATTGTATCCTACCCCATACCGAGCATTTTGGCATTAGGAAAATCTCTCTCCTGGTCTGGCAGCAGTGAATTGTAGCCTTGGCAAGGATGTTGCCTGCCAGTTCTTTACCTGTCAAGTGACAGCTTTGATGCTGCCGATCGCTGAGTGAGCAGGGGATCAGGATGGCATTTTCCCCACAGTAAGATCTCTCATAGCACCAATGCCCTTTGAATCATTTCCCAAACCCATCATACTCTGAGCAAAAGTGACAGATCCAAGCCCATCTGCATTAATAAGAGCATGCATTCAGCTGGAGCAAAAGAAACAAAATGCTGTAAACCTCACTATGACAGCTATGGTTTTGATGTGTTTAAACGTGGCAGGGAGCTCACGTTAAACGCATGGGTCCTCTTGGAGCTCCACAGTGAGCTCTGACTGCAGCCTAATCTGCCCTCAGACAAAAGTCCCTGCTCTTCTCCACAAACCCAGTTTGACAGGGGAAAACCTTTTTTTGACCGGTTGCAACAGCTGGAGAAATAAGCAGCTTTCAAGGGAAAGCTGTGCTGGGACTAAGCTTTCCCAGTTCCCCCATCAGAGGATGGTGGTGATGAAGCACTTCCAAGTCACAGTGACACGATGCTGGAAGGATGGGGCAGCCCCTTGGCGTGCACAGCTCCCTGCTTCCTGGGGGTCTATCTGTGATGGCTGGGAGCCTTCTCCTGCCAGAAACCTACCAGGGAGGAGTTTGTCTTTGTAAAACTGCTCTGTGTGACTGTGGCAGCCTCTCTGCTCTCTGTTCTCCCCTTCTCAGGCAGCCCCCTCTTGGGAGGGGGCTATCATTGCCCGACTGAGAGCCATGCCCAGAGGGGGGTGAGGTGACGTGCCAGGCTGAGAAGGGCATCCCTGGACAGAGTAGTGGAACCTGCCCGATCCTGCCCACCACTCTGCTCTGCCTATGGATGGTTGTTTTCTTCTCACCAGCCCAGCTTCGTGGAATAAAAAGGAAAAAAACCCACATTAGAAATCATTTAATTAAACCTACCGTGAAGGGTCGGGGTAAGGAACAGGTATTCACATCCTGAAGACAGTCTTGTTCCCGGGGGTTATATTAACTGATTTGCTCAGACTCTTGTTTGAAACACTCCTATTCCCTCCTTATTTTTAATCAAGCTCACGCTCTTTGCCTGTTCCCCTCTTTCTCTCTTTCTCTGCCCACCCCCCCGCCACCTCCTTCCATCTATCGAAGCCACAGGGACTTCCAGCTCATCAGCTTTGATAGAGAATTCACTGAATTTTGCAGCTGATCCAGCCAGCAAACAAATTAGAGACACTTAGATTTTCTAACTTGCTGTTGCTTTTGGGCAAGGAGAGACAGGGCTTTTTGACATCCAATTTTTAATACATTTATGTAACACACCAAACGTGTCTTTTCCTGATTTAGCTTAACTAGTGGAAATTTTTCCCCAGCCATATGAGGGCTGCTCTCTGTTCATAGGATGTGCGATAAAGTACAGGCTCATTAATGTGTTGGTGATCCATAGATCTGACAAGGACTGAGTTTGTAAATGTCATCTTTTTATTTTTTCCCTTTCTTTGCCCCTTTAATAAAAAAAAAAAGCCACACATTGCAGCACACCCCTCCGGTTTCAGCGCAGTGATTTGCAGTAAACCATGATCTAGGGTTTGGCAGCTTAACAGGAGAAGGGAATGAAGAGGGGCAGTGATTTATACAACCCCAGAGAAGGCAAGTGTGCAGAGCAGAGGCAGGAGAAGCCGCTGTCGGGGCTGGAGCCCCACTGTGGGCACGTTGTCCCCAGCTGTCTTTGTGACCCCCTGCTCTCGCCCAGGCCTAGGTGCGGCCAATTAGTCGCCGTTTAGCTAAAGGCTCTGAGACAGGGCGGTGGAAGTATTGGGGTTGTCTAATTGGTATGTTGATGAGATACAGATGAGTTACCAGCCGATAGCTCTGAGACCCTCTGCAATCCCTGCCACATCAAACCTTTTTAACTTAGAAGCGGCTAATCAGTCCCGATGGGACTTGTTCCTCTTTTGCTGCTGCCCCCAGCAAGAGTTCAGGGACAGATCCTGCCGAGAGCTGGATGTCTTGTGCCCTCCCCAGGACTCAGTGAACTCGGTGCGTGCCACCATCAGGTCCTGCCTGGACTATGCCAGTGCCTATGGTGTTGTCTGAAGGGGACATCTGGGGAGGAAAAGGATTGTGAGGGTTGCTTGCATGGCCTCAGGGGGGGGTTGTGTGTGTGTGTGTGTGTCGCCCTTGTACAGGTTTTAATACTTGATGCTAGCTCCTGTGGACAAAGCATTTGCCTGCTTGCCTTGCAAGCATCAGTCTTGCAGTAGTGTCCTTCAGGAGTGCCATGTGGCAGACCTGTGCAGTGTCCCCTGAGGGCTTTCCTTTATTTCTTTGCTTTATTTCCTTTCCCATCCCTCAGACACCCCTAATTTCCCTCCTGTTTGGGCCACTGAAGGCGTAACATATAGCAAGTACCAAATTAGTAGCATCTCCTCTGGCACAGGGTCTTTCCGTTGGTGCTGACAGGGCTCTCCAAACGCGGACCTGAGAGATGGCAGCATTTTGCTCTCCTTCCTTTTCCTGGGGGCACAGGGGAAGGGGAGATGATGAATGCAGTCTGTAGGACAGTGCTTGCTAATCAGAGCCCAGAAGGTGTCTGGGTTTGTTGCAGTGATGGTCCCCTACTGGTTTCAAGGCACTCATATTCAGGACTGCTGGCTTTACCTTAATTTTTAGCTGGGGAGCAGGGGGTGGTAAGTACCTGTGGTGCCTCTGAAGGTTATAAAGAGGTCTTGCCATGTCATATCTCCCTGCCATTAGCTGCAGTGATGCAGGCCTGCGGGGCACTGAGCAGAAGACTTCATTAAAGTCATTAGCCTGAGTGGTATTTTGTCATCTCAAGCCACAAGGAGGTTGAAAGCCCAGGCGTCTTTACTGTGGCTGCATCTGAATGGAGGGGCTGAGGAACTGAAGGAGCAATGTGGGAATGCCCCACTTACATCCTGTTAACCACTGGTGATTCTCTGCCGAGATGAGAAATCTTGTAAGTGTCACCAATCTGAATAATGCCTTTTGCAGAGCCAGCTGACCTGAGGGACCTTGCCTGTGGGGATGGGGCAGTGCCACGAGCACTGGCACCTCCTGCTTCTTCCAGGCTCTTTGGGCTGGTTCGCACTGAAAAAAATCTGTGTTCGCTCCCTGCCTATAATGAGGACATATAGCAAGACAGACCTCGAGATGCCTGCTGGCAGGATGGGCCAAGCAGAGCTGGCTCTCCTTAGGGCAGAGGGGTGAGCCCAGGATGGTGAAGAGACAGGGGGGGATCTGTAGGGGAGGCCACACAGCATGAGGGCATGCAGGGACCTTTCTCCATCCATCCTACGGGCTGTCACCCACCACCAGGTCATATAATCCCTCTTGCAAAGATGTTGATCTCCAGCTTGCACCCAGATGGCTGTGTCACCCTCACTGCTCTTCTGGGAAAGGTATGCCATCGCTTCAGCTCCTCTGATCATTAGAAACCCTCCTCTGATTTTCAGCCTGTTTATTTCTGGCTGCTTTGTATCTATTTATTTTTGTGCCAACGCTATCATTTTAGCTTCAAAAGCTGTTCTACCTCTTTGCTATGGACCTCCTCCACCTGGTGTATTTATACAGACCAATCATATCCTCTACTAAAAACTCCCAAGTCCTAAAAAACTCTTAAGTCCCAGTTCAGAGCCTTAACAACAGGATCATCTTATCCATGTCCACATAGAGCACTTGATTGTTTTCTAACACATTTTGCAGATGAATATGTTTTCTATTTCTCAGAGGCTCTTCATATGTAGATAGAGATGATTAAAATCACCTTGACATCCATCTTGCAAGAGAGGGAGAGATCTGACGATCCCAGCCATCTTCTGACACATTACACTTCAGAAACGGCCAACAGAGTGAGGAGTTAATTAGTGGCTTTATCACACTGCGAGGGGGACGGTGGTGAGCTGGAAGAAGCCAGGACAGGATGGAAGTACCTTGGCACATTGGGAGTGTTTGGCTTTGGTGCTGTGTTAAAAGCAAGGTCAAACCCACTGCGCTGTCAGAGGAGGAGGCAGTCAATTAGTCTCAGCATGCCAGCAGGGGAGGGACAAATCTGAGAACAGTGAGGGCTGTTAAAATTAAAGTTAATCTGTCACTAATCTCTGGTTGTGAAATCAGGGGGGGGAAGTATAAAAAAACTTAGGCAATGTTTACGACTGATCGCTCTCTCCGAGAGGCAATTTCGGCAGAGGGTCTGTCGTTCAGCAATCACAGCGAGAACAAGCACCTTTGGGCAGAGCGGAGCAATACAGCTGGGCTAAATCCATCCCATTGCACCAATGCAGACCCTGCGCAGACCAGTCACAGCTGGGCTTCAAGGACTCCCTGTCCGTGAAGTACGTGGTAAATCTCCCAATCTGGGACTGGTGTTCCCGGAGATGAGTCCTGCACTACAGTGTCACCGTGATGCCAGGAGCCTGATGGTAGTTAAAGCCACAACAAGCTGTCAAGAGAACGGGATGCCCAAGATTTGCTGCCACCCTGCTCTGACACACCGTCGCTGTGCCTGGGTCTCCCTGGCTGTCTGGTGAGGGCTGTCTGTTCTGGAGTGCCTTTCCTCTTGGTGGGGAGCCTCCCCAGAGCTGATGCTTCCAGCGCACTCAGTGGTCCTTGCTGTGAGGGGTACTTTTAGCAGAGTGCTGTTAATGTTGGAGAAGGGGCTGGGCTGACAGCTCAGAGGAAGGATCTCTCTCGTAGCTGCCCATGCTACCACATCCCGGTGCCTCCATTCAGGCCAGGGAGGAGAGCAGAAGACATGGCTGGAGTAATGAGGTCTACCTCATTACTGCAGCGTGGCTGCAGTTTCAGGTCGTGTTTGGCTGGGATGCACGAGCTGGGAAGTGGCTCTGAAGTCCTCGAGCCATCAGTAATGCCAGAGGGGAAGCACAGCCAACAAAAACACCCAGGTGTGTGGAGTCAGTCCTGGGGCGGTGTAAATCAGTGTGGCTCCTGTCGTCCCTGCAGCAGAGCCACCCACCTGGCCCGTAGCTCTGCGTCACCTTCCACTCACCTCTTTGAACAGAATAAGATCACTCTTGGACGGGAGAGGAATCGGTTTGTTCCTACCACCCTGACAACCGTGGCATGGCCAAAAGGATAACCTGCCTTAGACCAACAGTGCCCGAGATGGCTTGTGTCAGCAGGAGGGAATCAGGAATGGATTTATGCTGTCATCATGGATATAGAGGAGTAGTGAAGACACCCCTGTGTTTTGGAGTGACCCACTACCTCCTGAGGTAGCAGCAGCTCAAGAGGGTGTCAAAGGACTTAGGGTGTGGCCAGCAAGCCAGCAGGCAGAGGGCTGAGACCTGGCGGGGGCAGAGACGGGGGGCAGGAGGAAAAAGAGGGAGAAGGGATCTCAGAGGGAGCTGGCCTCCCTCAGCTGCTGGTCTAATCCATGAGAAAATACTCTTTTAGGACTTTCAGGGAGCATGGGAGAGTGAGTGCCTAATTTGCATGCTCTGAACAAGCTGATGGAGGTGCTGATCTCCCTGCCCAGAGCTCTGAGGGAGGGAGATTAGGCTCTTGAAGTTAAAATTAGGTTTTGTTGAATATTCCTCCTCCTGGCTGGAGGCAGCGGCTGGTTGCATTGCAGCCACAGCTGAGTCACGATGTCCTCCCAAGCACTGGAGGACTGGTCCCTGCCACCAGCAGTGGGAATTAGGTTTGCTGCAGTGACACTGATGCTTGGACAGGTGAATTAGGCTGTCTGTGGAGCTGTTGGATGCGATGAGCCTGAAGCAAAGGGTTAGGAGGTACTTAACCACAGTATCTGATGAGGAGGTGAAGGAGGGCACCAAAATACACCAGGTTGATACCAAGGACCAAATCTTCACCCTGTGGCCGTGACTGTGCTGCTGTGCCTTAGTGTGAGGGATGGTAAAGGCTCCCAGCCACACCACACTGGGAGAGACAAGCATGCAGATTTGGCTGGTGGGCGCTGCTAGGTAAGATGGACCCAGTTTGGTGACATCTGGGGACAAAGCAGAAGGCTGCTTGGCCTTCGCGAGCCCCAGGATGCTGCCCACCGCACAGCTCTCTCCTGGTGTGGGGCTTTTGCATGGCTGCAGGGAGGATGCTGCCTCCACCGTGAGCAGGGACAGGCTTTTGGCGTTGTCACCTCGGTGGGGGTGTGCTGGAGCCATGCACCAGCAGGTTAATCTCTCCGCTGGCCTGTTGTGGGGGGGTGCATTGTAAAGGTAATGGAGCATTCATAAACACCTCTTCCAGGGCCAGCTCCATGGTTGTCAGTCACCGGAGCCATATGGCGGGTGTGTACAGTAATTTGCCCTGTAAATTCCCTTATTGTGCTGTTTATCTCTCCAGATCGGCCACTGGCACGTTTCTGAAGGACTCAGCATGGACAACAGGATCTTCTCCACCAACATATCAGACAGTCTGTTCAACACCACGCTCATTGTCACCACCATCCTGGTAAGTGAGGGGGGTCACCTACAGTTCCCATTAGCTCTTTGCCAGCCCAACGCTTAGGGGTGTCAATCAGCTAGAATATTATTCCCTCTCCTTACCCCCCTTGGCCCCCAGCATGCAGCATTGCACACTGATTTCATAAAGAACAGACGATCAAATCTCTAATTACAGCACTGAGGACAATTCATGACAGTGTAATTAAACTCAAGTTGATGTTTCATATGGAAATGATATTTGATGAGTTCAGAAGCAGCTGGGGAGAGGGCTGGGATGGGGATAAGTTGCCATTTAACATTCATCTCTGAATGATGTTCTTGTTTTGTGTACAGCTGCTAAGTTGGAAGGGACAGTTGTCTCTTCTACCCATAAAATTACCAAAATTGGCCAAGATAGGTACAACTTCTATGAACCAAGACTTCACATCTATAGGCACCACTGTCCGTATTCAACGAATTCCCTCCCCTTCCAGGTCCTGTCTGTCCCATGATTATTTTTGTTTTCCGGTGCCTCTGTTTTCCTCCCTTAAAGATGCTCAAAATCCTGAAGAGCTCTGGACACCATTTCCTCATGTCCCACAAAGTTAGTTGAAAAGGGGAACAAACTGGAGAAGTGGCTATATGCTAAAAGAGGCTGAGATCTATATGTCTTTGCTAGTAACTTGGAGCAGTCACTGGGCTGCTCTGGCATATGCCAGTTGGGGACAGCCCCCGGAGCATGATCCCTTAGCTCTGTTTCATATTCTAAACTGGGATTTATTTGCTGCACCTCAAAGGTACCCTGAACACAGCAGGGGCCAATGAATACCCGTGGAGAAAAGGTTCTGCTAGCTTTACACCACTTTGTGTTTCCAAGTGATCCGGCCAGCTTTCCCTATCTCTTGTCCCCGGGTGGAGAGGGATATATCGGGATAGGAGGTTGGCCTGGGTGCCCCTAATGCAGAGCTGCTGCCAGGGATGCCTCTGTGCCCCACGCTCAGCACTGTGCTGGTGGGATGCCTCGGCTAAGATGGGAATGACAGCTGCCCAGTTTCAATGCAGGAAAACCCTTACTTGATGCTGAAGTGGAACCATCAGGAGCTGGAAGGGAATGACCGCTACGAGGGCTTCTGCGTGGACATGCTGAAGGAGCTGGCAGAGATCCTGCGTTTCAACTATAAGATCCACCTCGTTGGCGATGGCGTGTATGGAGTCCCTGAGGCAAACGGCACGTGGACAGGGATGGTCGGGGAGCTGATTGCTCGGGTAAGTGAATTAGCTGCTCTTTTTAACTGTGCTCTAGTGGGACTTGGCAATGAAAAGCCCATGTGTGCTATTAAGTGCTCCAGGATGATAAGGATGGATGGGGGTTTTAGTCCATTTGTGAGACTTTGACCAGAGAATCTCCATTTAATGTGTTCTCCCAATGGCAAATGTACTTGTGTTGATGTGACAGCATGGGAAGTAGAGCAGGAGTCAGGGCCCATGGGTGCCCCCAGGGGTGCTTGCTTTGTTGGAAGGGAAGTCAGAACTCTGGGGTCCCTGCGTAAGAGCTCGATACAGAATGGGGTATTTTTGTTTTGTTTTGTTTTTTCCAGTGGAAAAATTAATGACAACTTGAAACAGGAAAGTATGTGGGCTCTGGCAGGGGGTGGTAGAAGCTGAAGAAAACTTACAAAACCACACTGTTTGGGAGGGAAGAAAGTAAGAATGACGTTTCCACCCAGAAAAGTTTTGGCAGATTGATTTCAGCTCTTTGACTTTGAGTATTGTTTGTTGGAGAGGAACATTTTATTTTTATTTTTTTTTGTTTGCTTGAAGTGCGTGGATCGAGGTCTTTTTGTGGTGCTGCTGCAGAGCAGCCAGACTGAAAGCTGAATGCTTTTGTTGGGTTTGACAAGACTTCTGCGTACGTGTGTGCTCAGTCAGCCTCTCTTTGTTTTCCTCCGCAGCTAAAGGTAGTCCTTCCCCAGGGATCCTGAAGCTTAAATAGAGTTCATGAAGTGTTCTGAGATCCTTAGTAAAATAGGCTTAGCCAAAGCTAACATTAAGACTGATGTTATTTAAACCAATACTTCCTCACTCAGTGATTTCTACCTGCCTTGTTATTACTGAAGCGCCTGTGAGAACCCAGTGACGGTTTCCCAGCTGGTGGGAAACTCACAGTGAGGTGTATTTATGATGATCCACGACACTGTGGGAGAGGAGCCCTTAAGCCACCCCATCATTATCCTCACAACAGTGGCGTGTTCTCCTGCAAAGCAGAGGAACGAGGGCCCAAATCCATCCCCTGTGGCTCCAGGGCTCCTGCCACAGCTTTTCCCCTGGCTGCGGGAGATGACTGAGCATCTCTACATGTCCTCCAGCCTCCAGATGGCAAAGGGGAGCTGGGTGATGCTTGTCCAACCTTAGGAGATTCAGCTGAGTGTCTCAAGTCAGGTGGGACAACTTGAAGTCTAAAAGACTTGCTGAGGATCAGAAACAGGGCAAGGTACAGACTGGAGATCCCTCCTGAACTAGCACCTTGTCTCCTGGGTCACGCTTCCCCAGCGGAGTGATAGCTCTCGACGCCAGCTGAGATCCCACCTCCATCTGCTTCTTCTAAAGAGCCTTCTGCACGGTTGTTTGCAAATGCTCTGGGCTATTGGCATAGTTTTTATAGGTACCTCTGTGTGTGTGTGTGTGTACATATATATATACACACACACAGTTACAGTTCTGCAAGGTTTCTTTTGGGAGGCACGAAGGAAGGCGCAGAGAGCAGTGTGTGATCTGTGCAAACAAAGGAAGGGAACAGCCATCAGATTTTTGGCCTACTAACCTTGGCAGTGCCTCTCTGTTAAATGGGAGCTTCTGGAGGGTTGTTTTTCTTCAGTAATAAGTGTTTTAACTCCATCTTCACATAGAAACCATTTGTTTCTTCTGCAGCTCGAGCCTTATTTAGGAGGATTTTTACTTTTGCTTCAGCAGGGCAGAGCTGGCAAAGCCTGTTGTGAGGCTGAATCAAAAACTGGAAAAGAGAGAAAGCTTTCTCTGCTTTGTTCTTCCTAGGCCCTTTAGAGTCTGTGTAATGGTTTCTGCCAGTTTTTGATCAGTCCCAGGGACTGGCACTTTGGACCAGGTCAGCCAGGACAGAGCTTGGGACAGTGCTTCCGGGGGTCATTTCACCACCCAAGTGCTTCTTCTTCTTCCTTGACAGTCAGCCCCCATAGGGCTTTATCCTCGGTGCCAGTCCCTTGTTCACCCCCTGTCACCCTTCAGGACCACTCAAATCAGAAGAGCCAGCCAACGTGTTGGGCACACACATTCCTCTCTCATGGGTTTTTTATCGCTCTGTACAGCTATCAGTGCAAAGTGAGCACCGGTTGGGGCACAGAACTGTCTCAGGGGTCAAAACTTCCCAAATCCTACACGAAATAAAAGCTCTGCACCTGTCTCTTCTCATGCAATGCCGTATAATGGCAGGAAAGTGATTTCCCCCTTGCCCCTGACCAGCCATCAGAAAGTAAAGTTTGACTCACATGCACTTAACGTGCAGGACCAGAAGGTCAGGAAGTTATCCAGCTCCGTGCAATACCTTTCTAGTTTTGGGGATTATTTTGTTTTCAGACCTGTTTTTCCCTCTGTGGCATTGAAGCTTCTCAGAGCAGCTGTAGGCTGTATGGGAAAAGTGTTTCATTTTACTGCTTCTAAATTAACCAGCTATTGATTTATTCTTAAGTGCTGAAAATGCTATTACAGCTAATTGTGCACTATGATATGATTGAGAAGGATGCTATATAAACATAAATTTGTTGTTGACCCAAATTCACCATCTTACCAACCTGCTCCCAAAACTAATCAAGAGCTAAGGAAGAGGGGGACTGGGATGGCTTGGAGGATTCGTGGAAGAGCTCGTAGAGACTCCTGCGTCTAGGTCAGCAGGCTGACTCCTTGTCAGATGAGGAAACCTCTACGCTCTGTGATCAGCCGATGGAGATTTGGCTTGGGAGAAATCACTTGGAAGGACTCGAGCCCATTCTTTAGTGAAAGATGTCACAAACTCACAAAACCCTGAGCTAATTGGTCCCTCTGTGTGTACGGGGCAGAGAGGCTGAACACCCTGCTCATTCCTGGACTGAGCAGGGGAGTGAAGCAGTTCTCTGGCCAGGCCAGATTCCCCCTGACAGCCTTGCAGGGTCTGGCATGGATGACCACAATCGCCAGCAGTTCGTCTGACACCGTATACACGGGTGCTATCTGTAACAAGTGAAAAAGGGGGAACAGCAGATCTTCCTCTCTCCTATTTTTTGGCATCAGAGCCTTAGGGGATAATAGGGCTGAAAGAATTATGTCTTGCTCCTTCCAGCTGCAGTAGATTCTCTGGCTCAGAGTCCCTGCTGGTTGTCTGGTCTTCCCTTTCCCTCTCTCTCCAGCACATCCTGGAGCTGAAATGCAATTGCTAGCCTGATACAAGCCAACAAATGTATTTTCACAGCAACGTGACAGCCTTCCCCTTGTTCCATCATGCCTGCATTTGCTGTCTTGGTAGCGTAGTGCTGTGGTGGCTGTGCTTGGGGGCCTCTACATCGGCTCACAGTGAGCCATTGGCACTTGGCTCCCTTGCTCCTCCCTGAAGAGATGGCCTTGTGTCCGAGACATCCCTCAGCAACAGTTTCTGAATATGCTCATCTTGGGAGTGCCCCTGGAGAATCAAGCTGAGCTTACAGGATCGGTGTGCTTTGGTTTTGCAGAAAGGAAGCTTTGTTGGCAGTAACCTGCTGCTGCAGTTTTGCTGTAAGAGCTCCCAGAAACCTCCCTCTGATGCAGCTGAGAGGTTCCAGCACTAGGGAACGGTCCCCTCTGCAGAGGACTCGTGTGACTCACCTGCGGCAGGGTGAGCAGAGAAGCTCCTGCTCCTTCCTTCTGCCCAGCATCATTTGGGGAGTGAGAAATTGTGGCATAATGCTAGACTTTTGGTGTCTGTGTCAGTGGTTTGAACCTGGCTGGGATCAGTGGTAATCAAAGCTCTTTTCCAAGTGAGGGAGATGAAGCTGTCCATCTGGTGGAAGGGTCTGGCCTCAGGAACAGCAACACAAGGAACTGAAAGGACCTTAAAGCTGTGGAGTAATGGTTTTCCCAGCTTCCTTGCTGGCGTCCAAGTGGCGATTTACAATCAGAGGCCCTCTCCCTTCAGCTGCTCCAAAGACAGGGAATGGCAGGAAGGGGAAAGGAGGGAGAAGATTTTTCAAGATTGGCAGAGTCCTGCTCTCCGCTCAGCAGTGGGTGTTGGTGTTCAGTGAGAAAAGCTGTGCGTGGGTGAGGGGAGGGAGGGGGAGTCTGTTTGCACGCTATCGTGCTGGCAAGTGTGACATGGCAGGGCTTGAGAGGGTGGGAAGTGAGGGAGTTGGGGGGGTGTGGAGCAAAGACAGTGAGGGTATGGGCAGAGAGGCTGGCATCACGCTGCTGAGTTTGCCCAAATCATGTACAAGATGCTGGGTGTGATGGGAGCTGCTCTTCCCTATGGGTTTAGGGTCCCCGTTCCCAGTGCTTCACATTTAACTGGCTTTGCCATGGCATGGTGAACATCTGGCACAGAGTTTTTCCTCCCACCCCTGGAGATAGTCCAGGGGAGGAAGCACGAGTGAAGGCAGACTTGAGGCTGACATCTGCACTGATTGCTGGTCATCCCATCCCTGACTGTGGCTTAAATGGAGAGTTGCAGCCTTTGGGGCTTTCAGGCTGTTGCTATTCATACAGCAGAATTCGTGCACGTCCTTAAAAAAACCCCAAACACCAGCTTTGAGTGACCCCTGTCTGGCCCTGCTTTTAAATGCAAGAATATGCATCTGAGCGCACAACCTGGCTGCCGCTCACTCCGGCAGGAGGAGCTGCTCAGCCTGAAATAGCTGCTCCTGTCAGCTCAGATGGGCAGCCGGAGCAGAAGCAATTAGGACATTGATCCGGCAGCCCAGCCATCCCCGTTGTGCCGTGGGACAGACCTGGGGATGCAGGGAGATGGCTCTGTCGCTGCTGCAGCAGTGCGGGAGCCGCTTGCCCAGGTGAGGAGTCCGCAGCCGAGCTGCCCTGCGGTGGTTCCTGCTTGTTTCACAGGGTTGTACAGAACAGCAGAGGTTGGAAGAGGTGGTCAGGAGACCGTCCAGTCCAACCTCCTGTGCAAAGCAAGGGTCCCCTCCAACCAGGTACTCAATACTGCATCTGGATGGGTTTCCAGCAGGACAAGCATCTGCTGATGCCAACAGGTCTGTAGCGAGCATACGAGTTGGTGGTCCTGAAGGTTGAACACTGATTTCAGCTTTCTGGAAGGCCCTCTAAGCACAGGGGCAGGGGAAGAAGTCTCTTTCCCTGAACTTGGCCGTTCTGTCATCGCTGATGAGAAGAGTGCTCTCATTTGCACCCAGGGGATGCAGCATCCAAGGTGCTGCTCAAGGCAGGGGCTCCCACTTCTGGAAGAAATCCCAGCCTTGCTCTCCCAGAGCTGTCCTTTGGGCTTCTTTGCCCTGTGTTTGACACAGAGACAGCGCAAAGCCTTACGCCGCTTGGGCTTTCTCGCTGTGTTTTCTGTCGGTGCAGTGACAGGAGGTTGTGAATCACTGCGGGGCCGGTCTCCAGTGCTGCGGGTAAGCTTCGGCGGGATCCTCTCTACCCGGGCTGGGGGCTGACGTCAGGCCCCATTCATCACCATTAGCGCCGAGATGAGCCTTGTCAGCATCCGCAGCGAGGAGGCGGCCGCCTCCTCCGGACTGGCAGTCCCTGCAATTTGCTTCTTCAGGCTGCTTAATTGTTGTTCCTCTTCAGGAGCCCGGCTCAGCCCCCGTGTTTAAAGTCCTTCCCGGTGGCAGCGTGAGCCTGTCTGCTGACGCAGGCAGATCCCACGGTTCGTGCCAGGTACGGTGGTGGCAGCTCAGGCTTTTATCTCAGCCACCAACCCACCTGGGCTTCCTCTCGCTTAGCAAGAGTTTGCCTTGTTTAAGCAGTGTTTTGTTAAAGAAGTGTCAGTCTCTACTCCCCAAATGCCGCGGGTCTTTTCCTAAGCCGATTTCACGCTGACATTTATAGCTGCAACTGTGCTGGGAGGGTGGAAATCAAGCAGTGGTTGCCCCCCTTTTCCCTCCATCCTTTGCCTCCTGTTTTCCCTTTGCCCAGGGCCCGATCGCAGACAGAGTGTGGGAGCACAAAGAGAAAGCCATTTCTTCCCCCAGTGTACCGTGTAGCCTATAAAATGCCAACTCCTACCTGTGCTCAGGTGGGGAGGGCTGGAGAGCTCTCGGCTTTGCAGAGAGCTCCTCCGTAACTAAGATACGCCGGCCTCGGTGAATCACCAGAAGTTTGGTGAACATCAGGAAGATGAGCCGAAAGCATGAAATGGATGATTCCGAGGCAGAGGACAGACTGCACGCCATTCCCAGATCAAAGTTTCTTGCTGCCAGAAATCAGCTCTTAACTCGCATGACTTCTGGGCCGGCGGAGAGAGAGTGAGTTGTTGGAAGAGAGGAGTCCCAGCTAAAGTGGCAAGGAGCTGGGTCTTTGCTGGGAGCTCTGGCCCAAGAGAAGGCAGATGAATGAGTGGAAGGAAATCAATGCTAATGGAACGGGAGGATCCTTTGAAGGCAAGAGAAAGGGGCCTGGGCACAGAACCTGTGTGCCCAGGGAAGGCAGTTCTGCTGTGCTGAGTTTCTGCTCTGCAGGCAAAGGGATGGGGGATGGATTTGCATTATATTTTGTGCAGCTTTTGAGATGTTGCTGCCTCCATTATCTGGAAAGGTCCTGAAGGATGATAGTTGTGGGAATAACTGGAGTGCACAAGTTCCCTGACGGCATCTGCGTCCCACACCTGAGAAGGTGGGAGCAGGCGAGGGATGGTGACTTGTCTGGATAAACCTGGGGGCTGTGCCTTTGAATCAGCCCCTGGGTGGGAATGGAAACGTCTTTAGAGCTTTTGCATGAAACACCTTTGATGCAGCGTATTTACAGTCTATTTAGTCTCTGACTTTGCTGCTAGAACTGTATTCAGTTTGGAGGACCGGGAGAAGAAATCCAAGGGGCTTTGCTAGGAGAGCTCTCCCCAGGACAGCAGTACCTGCAAACCCTTTTAAGTATAGACAGAGGTTTCCTGTGGATAAAATTCCTCACATGCCATGTTCCACAGATAACTGATCCCATTTTAATCATCTGCTGGTGTTTGCATAGGGCTCAACGGCTCACACACCACGTTGTGGTGATTGGTGCCTTTTAAAAACCCAGTGGGTAAATGTCTGGCTAGGCAGAAATTCTCCCTAACTCGTAATTCATTCCAGCCTCAGCCTCCTAGGGATCTGTAATAGCTGCTTGGAAACAATTGCAAAGATCTGGCACTGGGCTTGTCCAATAAAGCAGTTCTGCATGGACTGTGAAATACCACCTTCTCCATGACACACACACCTCCCCTCCCCTTACTGGGCAGGTTTGCAGATCACCTTATCTTTCTTTTACCTTCTCCTTCTTCCTGCAGGTTCCAGCAGTGCTGCCCCTGGCTCCTGCAACCCCAGCCTTTCCCTGGCCCTCCCTCCCTCCCTGCCTTGAAGTGGGGAATCTGTTGGTTGTGAGGGCAGTGGGAGAGTGTGAAAGACACTCACCTCCCCCCCAGCAAAACTCTGCCAGGATGTGATTAGTCCTTTTTTAAGGAAAATGATGTGCGAGCAGCAGGGTCAGAGAGCATGGTAAGAGTGATGCACCCACTAATTTCCTTTTTTTTTTTGTGTGGTGCATTTGCAACCAGGACTTGGATCCAGGGAGATGAGCTGCATATTTTACTGGGTCTTCAGGCCTGAAGGTGCCTTGGCTTCTGCACAGACCTTATGAAACTTAGAGACAACAAGTGCAAATAGCTTTTCTTCCCCCCACCTCTCCTCTTTTTCCACTTGCATAATCATCATCCTGCAAAGCAGGCAAACAAACGTATAAGGGAACGGAGGAGGTTTCATTTTTACAGAAAGCAATTACAGACATTAAAAGAGCTATAGCAATAAAAATAATATTTAAAATTCAAATCCCTTATCTATATTACAAGGGTATTAACATTGGAATAAGTTTTTATTCCGTGTGTGTCCTCCCCCCCCCGCCCCTTAATCTCATTTGCTTTGCCAGTCAATCTGGAAATTTTTATGGCAGCCCTCTGCATTTTTTTGGAGACCGATCTGCAGTTCTGGAAGCCTGGGGTTGGCAGGTTTGCAAACTTCCTGACAAGGGGGTAAGGGGGTAAAGGCGCTGCTTTGTTATGCTTTCCTGCCTGAGGCACTCACAGGTAACAGCGTGGTCTGGAAGGGGGCAGCTGTGTCCAGGAGGGGCTTTGGAAGGGGAAGGTTGTGTCTTATTAGAATAGTACAGTATTTATTGCCTCGATGGCTCTGGTTTTGCCAGGTCTTAAAGCATTAAAGGAGTAGAGGTGGCCATCAGGCTGTGAGCACCTGGGGACAGGGGCTGCTGTGCTTTCACTGTTAGCACAGCCCCCAGCGCCGCCAGCTTTGTGCTTTTCCAGCCTGCAAGCATGGAGATAAGAACGCCCCCGGGGAAGGGAAGGAAAAATGGGGAGAATGGTCCAGAGCACAAGGTGGGTTAAAATTTAGAGTGTGTCTGAGCAGGGTTTATGTGAAACCCACCTGGGGAAGAGGGGTGGAGGAGCACAGTCTGAACTCATGGGTATCACTGGCAAAACTCCCGCAGTTTCCACAGAGCCTGGGGTTTGCCCCACAGCCAACACGCCCTCCACCAGAAAGGTGGGACATCCATCCTCCAGGATGTCCTGTGTGGCCCTGACCATGGCTCTGCTGCTTTTCCTGCCCCATGTCTTTCCCAGGCTCAGAGTCCTGATCTTCTCTGTTCTCCTTTCTCTCCAGAAAGCCGATTTGGCCGTGGCAGGGCTGACGATTACTGCGGAGCGGGAGAAGGTGATTGATTTCTCTAAGCCATTCATGACTTTGGGAATTAGCATTCTCTACCGAGTTCATATGGTAAGAGACTTATTTTATAACCGTTTATGTCCCTCCATTATTTGCATGCAAACGTGCCTAGTTATAGAAGAAAAATGAATGACTCATAAAAATATTTTGGTTTCTTATTTAAAGGCAAATGTGCTCGATCTTTATTTCCTTCTTTTCTCTGTCTTTCTGCCTTGTGTCACCTTGGTGGATCCAACTCCCGTTGTTCAACCCTCCAGCTCTGTTGGCTCCCCTTCCCCGTCTTCCCCAGGCACACAGCGCTTCCAGGCATGAGCAGAGCCCTGTCAGATGGGGGCTACCAGGGGAAGTGTGGGTAGATGCCAGCTTGTCAGGTTCTGCTTCAGGCCCAGTAAAAGCCATAGGATGGCTTTAGGGAGGCTTTTGAGGCTGCTGTGGCGAGATGAGAAGGGCAGGCTGGGTTGGATGGGTGCAGCAGCCCAGCGGTGTGTCTGGGTGGCTCCACAGCCGCAGCAAACCTGGTTTGGAGCCACCATCCATGTGTACTTAGTGGGGAGACTGTCTGGGAGGCTGACTAGGACGCCTGTGGGTGCACCTAGCTGTGTTCCCAAGCCCCCAGGGTGTGCAGCCTTGGTGCCTTCTCATATCTGAGAGTAGGATCATGCTTGGAAGATCGCTGGGAACCTACAGGGTGTTGTGTCATGTCTTTGCTTAGACATCACTTGTTTTAAATTCTCGTAGATTCTCTTGCATTCCCATTTCCCCTTATTCTGGCTCCTTGCTGAAGCTCAGGACAGGGTAGACTTTCCATATGGGCCAGGCAAAGCCCCTGGTGCCACAGGAGGCAGGCAAGCTCTGGCCACAGGATGTCGTGTTATTCCCAATCTGCGTTTTGGGAATGTGCTCTGTGCGGTGCCGAGCACGATGCAAATTGTGGTCTTGGTTTCCCACCAGCTCTACAGTAGCAGCCAAAAGGCTAGAACAATTAAAGCTGCCTCTCCCTGTCATCATTGTGTCCCCCCCCTTCCCGCCTCCCCGATCGCAAGGCTGTTAAGGATGCAGCGTTTGGTACGAACATAAACAAACTTGCACACACGTCTCTCTGTGCTGAGTGGCTCCTGCCAAGAACAAACAAGTAATTAAAATGTAGTTAAAATTCCGTTTCCTCTGGTACGTGCAGAATTTAGGATCAATGACTTAACTATCAAATTGGGTCAGATTCTTCAGGCTCCCGGGAAATCAAATGGAACTGTCCCTTCCCTGCTACTCTTGCTTTCTCACACCACCAACCAGCCGTGAATCCGGGAGGTGTTTCTGCCAGTGTCTCTTGGCTGGGATTATAATCGAGTTTCTTGCTTTCTCACATGCTTTTTTGAAGTTTGGGGATTGAGTACTGTGCGTGCTCTGCCTCCGATTTACACCATAACCTTCAGCAAGTCCCTTAACAAGGCATCATTCCCTGAACAGCGTGAGGCTGATGTCACTCCCTCCAGAGGAAACACAGGGATATTGGTGCGGGGTTTGCATGTGATCTGCTCTATAAACGCGAGGCATTTGCTGCTGCCTCTGTGCAAGCTCGATAGAAATGTGTCTGACACATCCACTTAGAGTGTAGGTTCTTCAGGGCTGGGACCATCTGCTGCTCGTGCCGGTACCAGAGTAACACAGCACAGCCATGTTCCAGCCTGCCCTCTGGGCATTTACCAAACCAAACAGGATTAATAATTACAGTCTTAAGAAGCGTTGGGCAAGTAATTCCCTGCCATTGGTCAGGACTTGGTCTTCAGTTGCCTGATGAAGGACGCAGTTAGGACTTTGAGGCGGGGAGCTGCCCAGGGACCCAGGTGGGCTTGCAAGGGAGATGCGGGGCATCTCCCAGGTCAGGTCACCCTGCTCTGCTGCATCCCAGCCACAGGAGGGATGGCAGGGGCAGGCTGGACTCGTGCCCTTCCCAGGAGCAGGGAGGTCTTCCAGCAGAGAAGCTCAGACCCCCTTTTTCCCTCCACAGAACTTGGCCCCTCTTTGGACAGACTTTTCCTGCTTAGCTTGAGGAGAGTTTCTGAGTGCTGTGTGGCAATTAAATAATTAAACTGGTAAATATTTATTTTAAGGCAAGATAGCTGATTTGCCCTGGTTTTCCTTTATGGATGTTGGTTTGCAGAGCAGCGGAAGGCAGCCCCACAGCCCCATCTGCTCCTGTCCCCTCCTGTCCCTTCCCCACCCCGACAAACTTCTCTGCAATGTCAAAAATCACGGCCTACGTACGGTAATCTCTCAGCGCTGATCAGATGTCGCCTAATAAATAACCACAAATAAATCTCTTGCTGAGGAGTCGCCTCCACACCCTGGTCTCCTTCCAGTGTGATATTTGATTTTAATTTCCATGTAACTCCAGTGGCAAATGGTTCCCCCTCCCCTTTCTCCTCCCCACCCCGCCAACCCAGCCGCCACAGTGCGTGTCTCTTATCACGCATAACCAAATATGGCAGCTGTAAATGGGGCTGTCATTTTTCTCAATTTCACTTGTTGTGATATAATCAAGTATGAATTTCTGACATGGGGACTCTAATAGGCTTTCTGACTTGCAGGCTGTTAAGAGAAAAGGCTTGTTTTGTCTTATTACGTTCCCATTCTGACCAGCTGGTGTGACCTGTGGAAGGCAGGAGATGGATGACGAGCCCTGAGCAGTCGTTCTGCTTGGCAGGGGGCTGGAATCAGGTGCCCAGTGCCATTTCTGTGCAGAGGGATGTTGGAAGTCAGGTTTATTTGTAGTCTGCACATGCTTTTGCTCACATACCTGCATCTGCGTCAGACGTGGTCGTCCTATGATATACATGCTTTGTTTTAGTGAGACTCGGTGATTGCAGCTATACCTAGCACGCATCAACATTTCTGCCTTGCCAGGCTGAGTTTTCTTGCTTTCCTTCTGACTTACAGGGAACAGGAGTGAGTTCTTGCCTTTTTTAGGGACACACGCCTGTGAGAAATGAACATCGGTAGGGGTGACCATTTCTGCGAGAGGGAGCACTGGGGTCCCTTCAGACTCGGTGTGTGCAGGGCAGGCAGGGTGTAAGCTGTCTTACAGACCTGGATACAGATGGATGCAGGACCATGCCCTATAGCTCTGCTTCTCCTCCTCTTCCCGAGTGTCCTGCACATTCAGGGTCTTCCATCATGGGTACCTGCCCAGAAAACTGGTTCTCTCTGGCTGAAAATGAAGACTTCCAAGAACGACTGAGGAGGGTAAGTGAATCTCTTCTGCTTCCATCTGAGGATTTGCAGGATGCCTTCATCAATTATTGGACATTTTGAACATTTCTATTCCAGGAAAAATAGCTCTTCCAATTAACAAAGCTGTATTGGGACCGCCTAAAAATATCTGACAGACTCCAGATACTGTCATTCCCATCTTCAAAACAGACAGATAAGAGAGAGTTTGTGCCCTCCGTGGGAACAGAATATCTTTATTCTTATCCACAACTGTGAATGAAAAGAATATGTGGCAGCAGCCTGAAAATGACTGTAGCTGAAAAGAACCAGAACTACTACTACTGTAAAGTCACAGGAGAGAGTCATTGCCAAGCCTGAGACTTAAAGCTTCCAACGCAATTTCCTTAATGAGTGTAATTTATTGACAAACTGCCCCAGAAACATGGAGAAGACATCAAGGCCTTAATTACAGAAGGGAACTTTGTTAGAGGAGCATCTCATGAAGAGAGTCTGAGCCAAGGCACCATCAGCGTCTGGGAGCTTTCTGGCAGCTCTGGGATGCCAGGCAGGGATAAGCTGCCTGGAATGGTCTTCTGCTTGAGAAGCTCCAGTTTGTTTGGCTGAGGGCAGATGGTGCCCTTCACACCTTACAGGTTCCCATTGCCTCGATTCATTCTTGAGTGGGTCAACACCTGTGGGAGAAGAGAGTCAGCTGAGCCAGTTTAATTCTAGATGATAAAGGGAACTGGAGGCCTGTGGGGCATCCAGGAGAGCCATGTAATTGCTAAAGAGCTTTGAGATCGCCTACTTTTGACTTCCCGTTGGCATCATAAAGTCCATAATCCTCTGGATGAGGTCAGCAAGAAGTGCAGAGGGAGCATACCTCGGAGCCTGCAGGCTTGTGAGACGGTCTCACAGCTTGCAACTAGTGAGAGGGCTCCAGCAAGGTGAGCAAAGGATGTTACTGGAGATGTGCATCCCTCTGGGATGCTGGGGATGTAGTTTTCCAGCAGTGCCTGTGTGTCTGAATCCCCTTGGTTTGCGCCCAGATGCTGGCTGTAGCAGTCATTTGTCCCTCTCTCTGAGTTTCTGGGAGGAGTATAAGGAAGAGCAGAACACAGCAGCAAATGACCAAAAAAAGGGAAAGGACAAAAGAAGAACGTAATGTATTTCACTGATTGTACCTCACCTGCTTATACCAAACACAGAGCCATAACCTGGCATGGAAGAGAGACCTTGTCTTAAAGAGGAGACTCTGGAATTACACCCAGGAGAAGGTGAACCTTTGCATGGGAGGTGACTATAAATTCATCTGAAAGTGGACACAGGACGGTCTGAACCACTGGTTCTTAACTCCTCTGTTTGTTAAAAGGCTTAATAAGCCAGATTCTCTAAAAATGTTAGCATAGAACCCAAGCTCAATCTCGCCTTGCCCTTCAGGATACAGGGATGGGATGTCATGGTGCAGTGGTTCTTTGCTTTATGAAGGACAGACTTTGTTCTAGAAGGTTTCTGAGATTTTACGGTCCCAGCTGGTGACTGGAGCTGAGAATATCACAGTATCCTAGATATTTTTAGTAGAGGAAAATTTTTGTGCAACAACTCTTGCTTTTTCTAGCAACAATTTAGTCTTCAGAAGAACTACCAAGACCTTGTGAAATTCAGGTTTTGCATACGATTAGATGTATTTCAGTAGTAAAACAGTGGGCTGTTTAAATGGAAATGGAATTTAAAGTGCTGCTCTGATTCTGGAGAAGGAAAAAAATGCTGTGTTTCATGGGGACATTGTTCACCACCTTTAGATTAACCACAGCTCAAAATATTAGGACTCTGGTCTTTGATGCTCTGGGTGTCCTATGGCAATTGAGGTGAGGTGTTATTTATTGCTAGCGGTTATTGGTTTATGTGGTGTCACAGATGGGCAGGGTAAGGCAGTGGACATGGGGAAAATGAGGGCTCTGTGTGTCAAAGCTGATCCCCGGCAGCAGCTTTTGTGTGAAGTGAGAGATCTACAGCGGAGCAGCCGCCGTGCTGGGAAACGGCTGCTGGGGTGAGCAGCATTGAGCAAGCAGCGATAGGCGTTTTGGGCACACAATGGAGCAAGGTGCCGGCAAGAAATACGCTGACAGCCTGGCCGAGTGTGATAAAAAGGCTGTTTCCACTCTGACTTTGACAGTAAAAGCCTTCGCGGGAGCTCTGACTTGTGGGCAGCTTCCCCGCTCACAGGTGTTTTGGGGAAATGGTAGAGCTGGAAGTTTCGTGGTGCCAGGGACTGACTTTGTGGTTTGGGGCAGAAGATACAGGCTCCTGTGAGCAAAAGGCTCACGTTGCTGTGGAGTGAATGCAACCCTTTAGCCCTGCAATTGGGAGTCCGTGTTTTTTCTGGGAGTCTTTCGGAGGAGAGGGTAAGGAAAGAAGATGGTGCCTGAGGCAGGTAAGTATTGCAGTGTTTCAGGCTGGGAGCAGTGTGGTGGTGGCACACACTGCTGAAACTAAGAGTTTTCTCCTCCACACCGCTCTTAAAAATCACACAGGGAGCAAAAGAGCCCTTCTGGTGGCTTGTGTGCCATACATTTTCATACAGTCATACAACCACAGAATGGTTAGAGTTGGAAGGGACCTTAAAGATAATCCAGTTCCAACCCACTGCCCTGGGCAGGGACACTTCCCACCAGACCAGGTTGCTCAAAGCCCCATCCAGCCTGGCCTTAAACATCTCCAGGGATGGGGCATCAACAGCTTCTCTGAGCAGCCTGTTCTAGTGCCTCACCATCTTCACAGTAAAGAACTTTTTTCTGGTACCTAATCTCAACTTCCCTTCAATTTAAAACCATTACCCCGTGTCCTGTCACTCCATTTCCTGACAAAGAGTCCCTCTCCAGCTCTCCTGTAGCTTCCTTCAGATCCTGGAAGGCTGCTCTAAGGTCTCCCCGGAGCCTTCTCTTCTCCAGGCTGAACAACCCCAGCTCTCTCAGCCTGTCTTCACAGGAGAGGTGCTTCAGCCCTCTGAGCATCTTCATGGCCCTCCTCTGTACCCGTTCCAATGGGTCCATGTCCTTTCTATGTTGAGGACTCCAGAGCTGGACACAGTGCTGCAGGTGAGGTCTCACGAGTACCAGAGCAGGGGGGTAGAATCACCTCCCCTGACCTGTTGGCCACGCTTCTTTTGATGCAGCCCAGGGTGCGGATGGCTTTCTGAGCTGCCAGTGTGCACTGCGCTGGTGGTGCATCTCCCCCTGCCCTCCGTGCTGGCGTTGGGTGTGCTTGGAGGGCAAACAGCGGCTGCCCCCTTCCCAACCTGGAGAAGGCTGTGTTGCAGAGGGGCAGCGTGCGCAGGGCTGGCGGCTGGTGGGAAAAATACCTTCACTGGTACGGCAGGTGTGCAGCTTTTGAGAGGCTTCTAGAAATTAATCCTCCCTTTGCATGACTTTAGCTAAATTTGGTACAATTACAGTGCTAGCGGTGTCCTGTTGAAAATTTAAGGTACTTTGAGAGAAGATCAGCCTGGGGTTGTTTTTTTTTTTTCTTTTGTTTTTTAATGGTTTTTTTTCTAGCAGTCTGGCCTTACTTTTCAAGGAAAGGTGGTTTGCTGAGAAAAAAAACAGGAAATTCTGACGCATCCTGGAGATAAAAATATCATGTTCCCTGAGATAAAAGTAATAATTTTATTGAGTTTTGTAGAGAAGGAGCGTTTCAAGGCTGAAGAAAGAAAAACAGAAATATTGCAAACTCCCCCTCCACCCTCCCCCCCTGCCTTTTCTGCATAAATATATATTTTTAGTTTTTTTTCCACTCTGCGTCGTGCTCAGGGGTTCTCTCCCAGGGGAACCCCTTCTTGCCCAGCAAGCGTGGTGTGCAGCCTGCTCTGGTGGCCCAGGGCTCCAGAGGGGGACCAGGCGAGGGGTGCAGCACAGCCTGCCACGCTGAGGGCAGAGCCCCTGCCGTTGTCTCAGTTTTTCTATCAATTCACCTCTGTGTTTGCTTGGAGGAACAAAAGTGGTAGAGACGGGGTGAAAAATAGCCTTAGGAGATGAATCCCAGCAGGGAGGTGCTGCTGGACCTGGTCATTTGTGGCATTTGCTGCCACCTGAATCCTCTGTGAAGCTTTGGCAAAGCCCCGCTTATTTTATTTCCCTTCTGTTGCTCCCACCCGTTGTCAGCGTGAGGGCAGGTGTGTTTCGTTGTGTCGCTTTCAGAACGGACTACCTAATTTGCAGAAATGCAAGCAGCTCAAACTCCTTTTCCTTTCCCTTCCAGGGCCGCAAACCTGGCTACTTCTCGTTCCTGGATCCCTTCTCCCCTGGCGTCTGGCTCTTCATGCTGCTCGCTTACCTGGCCGTCAGCTGCGTCCTCTTCTTGGTTGCTCGGTAATGTGGCTGGCGGTGCCTTTTCCTTCCTCGAGGTGCCACCTAGCGTCACGCTCCCACAGCCGTTGGGGAGGGGGGATGCATGGTGAGGGGCTGGGCAGAGGGACATCCCCCAGGCCACCAGTTTGGAGGGTGCAGTAAGGAGGACAGAAGCATCCCCTCTGCCTGCTGGAGACTGGGGCTTTGCTGCTGAGTGCCTGCACAGGCACGTCACCGATGCATACGGCAGCCCCGGTTAACGGTTAGGCTTGATGACCTTAGAGGCGTCTTCCAACCAAAATGATTCTATGATTCAGTGGCTGGGATTCTAGGCAGGATGTAGAGCCTTGATCTGCAGCAGATAAACCAACTGCTTTTCTTGAACAGGAAGGGTGGAGATTGGCAGGTGCTGGCAAAGGCATTCAGAGATATTAACACAAATTCCAGTAGTAGTGCTTGCTTCCTCTGGCCCTGTAAGACCCAGCGTGTACAGAAAAAGAAAGTTCATTAATAGCTTTCAACAGCCTCTTGGTTGATGTGCAGAGCCTCCCTTTGACAGCTCTCAGTTGCATTTCCCCAGGACTAATTTAAATCAGCCTTAAAATACATCACTGAGTGCTTGTCTGCAGTGGGTCTCCCGGTGAGGCCCAGGGTATGGGCTCTGTTGCCATTTTTCTTGACCTCCTACCAAACTGCTTATCGTTGGTGGCACAGTCAGGCCTTTTCAGACAGAGCTGAACTGTGTCCTGGCAATATGTACCCAAGGCGTGCTCAGGGCTTGAAGGCTGTTTCGTGACACGGTTAATACCCAATTCTCATTACAAAAAAAAATTGGAATGGTGCTGTCACTCGGTCCCTTAGCATGGCTAAAGTTGTCATCCTGACAGGGCTTTAGTAGCCCCTTCAAATGCTGTTACAGCCTCAGGAAGGCAGTTCTGAGGAAACCGCTGAATAATGCAGTCTGGCCTCTCTGCAGACTGAGAACTGGTGCCCCTTTAGCCCCCTCCTCATGTTTTAAACATGATCCTCCAAAAAGGTGCCTTCCCATGGCTTCCCACTGGAGATTCGAGGTTTGGACACTGCTCTCTGCCTTGCTCAGCAATAAGGAGCTTTTGACCCTGTGAGTTACGGAAGACTCTCCCAGAGCAGTTTTTTTGCTGCCTGGGTTTGATCCAAGCAGAGAAAGTCTTCAGGAAATAACCTCCACTTCACTGGCATCACAGTGAGGTAGGAAAGGTGGAAAGGAAACTAAACACCTCCTTTTGGTGAAATGGTGCATAAGCTGGCAGAGCCCTGCAGCTGTATTGGCAGTATCCCCCAAATGACCCTCCCAGGCACCAGCTTTGTTAACCATTAGCGATATAATGAACTGTACAGTAGGCATTAGAAGACTTTCTTAGCAACCACTTAGCAAAAAGTGAGAGCTAGGCCATGGTCACGTTAGTGACAGGCTGGCAGTTATTTCAGATTTCCACCTCCGTCCTGGCCCCGTGAGCACTGAAAGTGTGTGATGCTTTGAAACACCAGCACTTGGCTTCAAACTAGATCTGAGACCTAGACCTTGCTGGGGCAATCACACCTTCTCAGAGCAACCATTGACAGTTATTTTTATTTCTTGATGGTGTCGTGCAGTCAGGTCTCACACGCTTGGCTTTTGAACCTTCCCATTGATGCTTATTCTCCAGCAGGGAGCGGAACCCAAGAGGTTTGTTTTCAATTTCACATCAAGTCTGTGCACATCTGGAGTGACTGTTGCCGCTGTTGTCTGCAGTACAAATCTACACACAGGGCTCCAGTCTCCCCGCAGCCCGTGCCCAGCTTTTCAGAAGAGCCTCTCAAAACTTTTGCAAATCTTTACAAGAAAGCCTCTGGCTTCTGAGCCGTAGAGCAAGCATTTCACACAGCTCTGAGCCCTGGGCATCAACTGACAGCAAAGAGTTTCCTCCTCAGAAAAATCTGCCTCCAGGACAGTTAGGGCTTCACAGCTTTGCTTTTTTTACTTTTTTTTTTTTTTTTTTTTTTTTTTTTTTCTCCAAAGCATCCTGCTTCCCAGAGAATTACCTGATCTACCTGTTTCTTGTCATTTTAGGCTGACACCATACGAGTGGTACAGCCCCCACCCCTGCTCGCAAGGCCGATGCAATCTCCTGGTGAACCAGTACTCTCTCGGCAACAGCTTGTGGTTTCCAGTAGGGGGATTCATGCAGCAAGGCTCCACCATTGCCCCCCAAGCATTATCCACACGCTGTGTCAGCGGAGTCTGGTAAGGAAGGCAGCCCCTGCCCCTAATGGGAGGCTTCTCTGTGGGTGTTTTCTGGGCAGGAGCAGATGGATAGGTGGAGGGTGGGGATGGTGATCAGATTCAGTCTGTGGGTAAATCTCAAGTCTGCATTTTTGCTTCCCCTTTCTGCAGGTGGGCGTTCACCTTGATCATCATCTCCTCCTACACAGCCAATCTGGCAGCCTTCCTCACCGTGCAGAGGATGGACGTCCCCATCGAATCTGTAGATGACCTGGCTGACCAGACAGCCATCGAGTATGGCACCATTCACGGCGGCTCCAGCATGACCTTCTTCCAAGTAAACCCCATTCTTTTGCTAACTGGGGCAGGGGGTGCAGAAGGCACCCTTTATTCAGATTGGGCCTGTCATGCCAGTTTCATTCCAGTTTCTGGACCTTTGGAGTCCAGAAACTTTGGTGACCTTTGGAGAGAACTCCTGGCTGCTTGATTGCACAGGACTGGGCAGATCCATAGTGGGTGATGGTGGGAGGAGTGGTGGGGGAGGCATGGTGAAGGACAGGGAAGGCAGGATTTTGTAACACAATGGCTGGCATGCTCTTGGGATGCTGGAGGACTAGCATCAACCCCATACATCACTGCAGGCTTGGGAAAGGGTGGCTGGAAAGATGCATGGCAGAAAAGGACCTGGGGATTCTATTTGACAAGCAGCTGAATGAGCCATCAGTGTGCCCAGCTGGCCAAGAAAGCCCACGGCCTCCTGGATTGTATTAGAAATAGTGTGACCAGGGAGGGGGTTGAGTCCCCATCCCTGAATGTATTTAAGAGTCGTTGAGATGTGGTGTTGGGGAACGGGGTGTAGGGGAGAACTTTGTAGAATGGGGCTGATGATTGGACTCGATGATCCCAAGGGTCTTTTCCAACCTGAATGATTCTATGATTCTATGACAAGGGTCAGGAGATCCGTGCTGGACCCTGGGGGAGCAGACTTTCCTGCTTGGACTTAGACAGCAACTTAACACTTTAGAGTGTCACCATGTGGGTGGGAAAGTGGTGCACATCCCTGATGTCACAGCGACAATACAATATATGGTCTTCAGGAGGGGAGCATTTGCTTTCTGTGGGTCTCTATGCGATTTTAATGTGATCTTAGCTCTTCTAGGAGGGTCCCTGGGGTTGGGTAAGCAAAGGAATGTTTGCAGACCCCAGGTAGGCTGGTGTATGTCAAATGCTGGCATCTGTGTGCGGTCAGTGGCACTGAAAAGAGATAAGTCAAGTGTATGCAAACTTATGTGCACCACTTAGCCCAATTCAATTTTTATCTTCCCTGCTCTATTCAGAAGGGAAATAAATGAGTGGATCTTTTCTGCGGTGTTCTGAATGCACGAAGAACTGCTTGAGGATTATTTATTTATTACTGTTGAAATTCTGCGAGGAGAGAAAGCTTTTCACACTTTTTCCCACCTCTGAGTCTGAACTGATTTGGGAAGGCTGAGAAATCTCTTGAGGGAGCCTGAGCTTTTCAGCCCAACTTTACACCCTTTAGGGTTTGGCATAAAGCTACATTAAAAAGCAGAACGTTATATCTGAAATGAGCTGAACAGTGCCCAAGTGACTAAGGTAGTTGTGTGCGAGGCACTCAGTTCTTTTCAGGAAGGCTTTCAAGTTTAAAATCCCGACTGTGGCTGTGTGCTGCCTGGCGGGTGCCTGGAGTCGTGGGTACCAGAGAAGGAATTAGCAAAAGATGTTCCATTTGCAGTGTTTAAACTATGTTGGGATCCATTTGCCTCTGGTTGTAGCGGTGGTGGGTCAAACGCAGTGATGGATTAAGCAGATATTGGCTGAGGCTGTTCTCATCACCCTTCAGCTCCCGGCTATGTGAGACGTGTGTCCACTGCTGAAACACCTTACCATGTACCCCATCCTGGCAGCGGTTTCCCCTTATGCTAACACATGGGATTGTGGTTTGAAAGGGCAGTGGGTCAGGAACAAACGTGCCCCCCCTATTCATCTGTCCCTTATCCAAGTGACTGCACCCAGAGGACAGCCACTAGGTCAGCAGCAGGTTCCCTGAGGCTTTCCAGTGTTGCTCACCAGCCAAAGAAAAGGAGCCCTGGAAAGTGCGATGGTGGGGGGGTGCCTGGCAGCACGTCCTGTACCTGCTGCCCTGGCTGGGAAGGGAGGTGGTGTAAGGGATTCCATATGTCACAGAAATAGGAGCATGAAGGGAAAAGGGCAAACCCAGAATCTCCAGGGCGTGTTTGTTTTCAGTCTTTGTGCAAGCAGGTTTCACTCTTCACCCAGCACAGGCAAGAGAGATTAACCACAGACGGCTTTTCCCTCAGTCAAACCAAGGTGGGTTCAACCACCAACACAGTCTGAGGATTTGGGGCTGGTTGAGCCTTCCTTTACTCAGTCAGTGGAAAGACACCAGTTCTCTTAAGCAGTTTTTCTGAGTTGCCTTATGAGGGGGTGAATCAAAGTCTGGATTCGGGGAGCAACAAACTTCAAAGAGCTTTGGTGCTGCCCCCAGCCCTCAGTGCCCTTCTCAGGGTGATGGTGTTTGCCCCTAATGCTGGTGAATTGATAAGCACAAGTGACAGATGATAGGATGTGAGCTCTGCAGGGAGCATTCGGTGGCTTAAATCAGCCATGCACGAGCTATTTGTTCTGGTTTGGTTTTTTGTTTGCTTTTTTCTGTGTGTGTGTGTGGTTTTTTGATATACTGTTACGGAAAATCTGTATTTTTCTCAAAATGAATTTATGCAAAGAGCTTTGCTGGAACCTATTGGAATTAGGTATGCAAACTAAGTCTCACATCCACCAAGATGTTTGGGCCTCTAAATCCCATTGGAATAAGTGGAGGTTGGGCATCTAAATCCTTCTTGAGTCTGGCACCAAATCTGCTTTGACTCCTTCCCCCGTCGCGGCCTTTCCACAGCGGTGTCTGGTTTTGGGGTTTATGTTAGAGCAGGGTGGCTCCCACCTTAGCTGTGCTTCACCTCCTTTCTCCTGCAGAACTCCCGCTACCAGACGTACCAGCGGATGTGGAACTACATGTACTCCAAGCAGCCGAGCGTCTTTGTGAAGAGCACGGAGGAAGGGATCGCACGGGTGCTGAACTCCAATTACGCCTTCCTGCTGGAATCCACCATGAACGAGTATTATCGTCAGCGCAATTGCAACCTCACGCAGGTCGGGGGCCTTCTGGACACCAAGGGCTACGGGATTGGCATGCCCGTCGGTAGGCAGTGAAGAAAAATTCTAGTCCTTCTCAGCTGTCGGCAGAGGACCGGAGCATTTGAAAGGCTGAACCGGCTCTAAAGCCCATGTCACGTTTCACAGCTCTGCCCAGGGTCGTTTGTTTTGTTGGGGTTTTTTTTTCGTATCTTGAGAGGAAAATCAAACGCATTTGAATTGCCCAAGATGCCCGCTCAGAGACAGATGTGCAAGACCCTGCTCTGGTCCAGAGCCATGTGACACGCGACTGCGGCTCTTTAAATAATTCATGTGAAAGATGTTTCAAAAATTGCTGCTTGTTTTCTGCGTATATGCTCTTTGCTGACTGCTTCCCTTTTGAACCAGTGCTTTTGAATGGCTTTGTGCTCCTCGTTTTATCTCCAAAGTGCTGTAAAAGTAATGCTGTTTCAACTCTTGGAGTTTTTAGCATGAGTTTCTTAACAGCTGGTGGTTCTTAAAACTCCAGGACGGAGAATTAGGCAATTGAGTGACTATCTCAACTAATAATCGGGTTTAACAAACGGAGGGTTTTTGTCTTTCAAATGTGAGAGCTAGCAACAGAACATATCTCCCAGGGCAGCAGAGAAAAAGGGAAGTAGTGTTTGTTATTCCAAGCAATCGGACGATCTTCCAGCCAGTCTCACCTTTAAGCACCTGCGCTTGGCAATACAGAGTTAAGCTGAATTGCATAAGGCCCATCACACAGACACTCACTATAGTTTAGTCAACATGCGTCAGCTTGTAAAGTCACAGTAACCTGATCGGGAGTACAAATCCCTACTTTCAGGACTAAATTTGTTCTGACATTGTCTTGTTAAACAGTTGAAACGGTAGCAGATAAGAAGAGCAGAAAGCTGCCTGGCTGGGACAATAGTGCAGAGTTACCGGGAGAGCTGAGGTCTTTCCCACGGCCCTGCTTTGGGATCTCGGATCACAGGCGTCCTGAGGAACTGGGTAGAGCTCAGTACCAAGCATGGGGGTGAGCCTCCACCAGGAACTTTTGGGCTTGCGTGCAGGTTGAACTCGCTGCTGTTGCAGCGCCACCGGTTTGAGGGAAAGAGCGTTAGAGCAAGGTTGAAGTTGGAGGTGGAATGGGAGGAGAAGGGACCTGAGTGGCCTGGAGGAGCAGTGGTGTGGTATTCAAACTTGCCTGTTCAGAACCCTGCCCATGAAGCCAAAGCTCTCTCTTGTCATGGACCTCTTTAAATGCCCGATGTGAGATTTGTTGGACAGGCAAAATGACCATCTGCAAGTGATGTTAAGTAGTTCATAGTCCCAGTTGACAGTCCCAACAGGGAGGCAGCAGGTTCCAAGGGACTGAAGTCCCTTCCAAACCATTCAGAGATGAGCTTTTATAGTTGGGCACACTGGTAGGGCACCGTGGCGGGGAGGAAGGCTGGCCAAGGTGGTACCTTACCATCTGCCTCTTGGTGTTGCAGGCTCTGTATTTCGTGATGAGTTTGACTTAGCCATTCTCCAGTTGCAAGAGAACAACCGCCTGGAGATCCTGAAGAGGAAGTGGTGGGAAGGAGGAAAATGCCCCAAAGAGGAGGACCACAGAGCCAAAGGTAAGCCACGCCACTCTCTGGTAGCATGCTGAAAGGACCAGGCAGAAGAAGCATCCTTGCCAGCAGTGGGAGGATGAAGGTCCATCTGCACATGAGCGCTGCCAGGTTTTCTGCCTGAGAACTACTTTTTCCCCTTCTTCTGACCTGAGATTCGTTCCTTCGCCACTCAAGGAGAAAGCCAAACAGCTCTGCTGTGCCTCATGCTGTGTGTTTTTGCCTGGGGCAAAGATAGCTGGAACAACCAAATGACAAATATTGGAGGCATATGGAGGGTAAATTAGCTTCTAATGAATGTCTGCAGCATTACTTGGGAAAATAGATGGTTAAAGGGATCAGACCAAAATCCTGGGTTCCTTCAAGGGAGATGGATCTCCACCACAGGCCCGCTGGTTAATGGCTCCAAGTGAAAGCGCCTTTTCAACAGCCGAGGGAAGGGACACAAGGACTTTATTAGTACATCTGTAAACTGAGGAGCAAATTCTTTTGGGTAATGCTATGCAAATTGCCATGAAAGCTACCACATTAGGCTGATGTCCCAGCGTGAGAGCAGTTGCCAGCTTAACACAGTTTACTGCATTTTTTTTTTTCCAGTTTTGGCAGTCGCCCTTTCCTCAGCAAGTGCTTTTGGGGCGGCGGGGGGGGCAGCAGGTCCCCTAGTTGTGAAAAGACAGCCTTCAGATCTTTCTGAGCCAAGCCGGGTTCCTGGAAGCTCGCTTCTTTCCCTGGCATTGCAGCAGGCGTAGTGAGCCAGGCTGGATGTGACCCTGCGGGGACCGTGAGCCTTGTTTCCCTCTTGGGCAGTGCTGGTGGTCTCCAGAAGCAGAAGGTGTTGGACCCCTGTAAGACATCAGGCCTCAGGGCATGGTGTTTAGCAGTCAAAGAAGTTATTTGTGAAGGCGAGCAGGCACTTTCGAGAGTCTTTTACTCCACTGGGCTGTGCAAAAAGCAACTCTGGAGGGGAATCGAGTCTGTGGGCTGGTTGGAGATGGCTTTGGAAGGGGGCGGCTGGGAAGCAGGCTCCTGGGCTGTTTTTTGGTGCTACCCACCAGAAGCAGTGCTTTGTGACCCTGCACAAGTTTTTCCTGCTGCTTTGTGCCCTCTTTCGTGGTTCGCTGTCTCACTTTGGGAAATGGAGAAGGCTGTAGCTTGCTGGTATGTGTATTTGGAAGAAGGAAATACCTCTCAGGTGAGCCTGGGAATGGATGTCTATCTAATGTGGCACCCAGACAGAATGGTAGAAGGATGTAGAAAGTTACTGACTCTAAAGTTAAAAATTGAGAACTGCTGGGAGGAGAGGATGGCCTTTATCTTGGGTTGAACTGTGATCATGGGCTGCGTTTTCTGCCCTGCAATTGCTGTCTTAGCAGAAGCATCTCTCTGCAAAAGGCTGATTTACAGAGTCACTAGATTGCTCCAGAGGCAGTGCCAAAAGAATGACGGAGGAGGAGGGAGAAATGTGACCTCCTAAGTTTTAGAACAAAACAGGTCAGCGATTTACAAGGATTTTGGTGAGATTTTATGTCTAAAAGCCACGCAGAGACTAAGTCAATAAATCATTGATTCTTACACTTTGATTTAATGTTACAGAGGGGAGAGGAAGATGTTTTTTATAGATGTTCTTGTTGACTAATGGCCTCATACAGTCACCTCAGTGCGGAGCACCACGTGCTTTTTGGTAATCAATCCACTCACAGTGGCCCTGTCCACTCGAGACCCCAAGTGCAACAAGCAGAGGAGAAAAGAGCCATTTCTTGGACAGCGTGTGCCAAGGCCAGCACTGCTCCCCAGCTCCTCTCAGGGGTCCTGTTCTGAAGGGGTTGGAGGGCTGGACCTCCAGGTTGGAGGCACTGGCTGCGGTTTTGGGGACATGAGGCACAGCGGGAAGCAGGGTGACAGCCTCAGCACACAGAAAGTTCATGCCAGGTTCTTGAGGGGTGGATTTTCCTTTCAACTGGGGAGCTTTCTCAAGTGGAAACTGTATAGGACAGGGTTGGCAGCTGCTGTGCAAGGGATTTAGTCCCTCCCCTACGTGAAGCTGTCTGCACGTGGGGCATTTGTGGGGTGAATGAAGTGGGAGGGGGGGCTGAATGGCTCCTACCATCAGTCACCCCTTTGTAAGCAGTACATCCAAGGGAGGTGAGATGAGACATGCCATAGAAGGGGCTGGTTGCTCCTCAAAGGCCAGAGGGTGCTGGGCAGAGAGCACCCAGCCCATATAACCAGGTACCCCTGGGTGCCAAAGACCCTGCTTGGTCACCATATAGTGTCAGACAGCAGTGGGTCCCGGTTTTGTTTGGAGCCTCTCCTTGCTACTGCAATACAAGCAGCTGTAATCATTTTTCACCAGTGCTTTGTAATATAATCAAAGGAGCTTTTCTTGGTGCCAGCTTCCTTTAAAGCCCTTTCTTGTCTTCTTCATCTCTGCTCCTTTAACAACATTGCTCATCTGCCTCTGTGAAGTTCAAAGCAACTAGAGATGGGTGAATAATTTGCAGGGATTAATGTGCCCGATTGATCTCTCATTTTTTTCCCCCTGTTTTCAGTTTGTCCACAAATTGCTTTGTACTTCCCTCCGATGTACGCGCTGTTTATCTGCAAAATCATCATTTCTTGAGAGTGCGTCTTCGATCGTGCGGTTACTGCAAGTCATCCAGTTTGCCATCCGAGTCATGCAGTTAGCTATTAATAGGAGAGTGCTGGCTATGTGGTTTTTTGGTCCCTGGCTGGGTCTATGCAATGCCAAACTAAACAGCAAAGAGTTGGGTTTCCTGCACAGCGATGCTTGCCACTCATGTCGTGTCTGCCCCCTCCACAGCATTGTCTCTTCTGCTTTATTGTAGGCCTGGGGATGGAGAATATTGGTGGGATCTTCGTGGTGCTCATCTGTGGCTTAATCGTAGCAATTTTTATGGCAATGCTGGAATTTTTGTGGAGCCTTCGGCACTCTGAGCAGTCAGAGGTAGGACCTGAAAGTGTCCTGAGGGGATAGTGTTGTGCTTATTGCTATCTGCGGGGCGCTTGGGAGCAAGTAGTGCACCCTGGCTGAGATGAGCATTTCTAGTAACGAGAAGGTGCATTGAGTAGGGTCTGACATGCATGAGCTTCTTGGGCTCTTCTGTTAAGATTGAGGCTGTAGGGATGCTCCAAGGGCATTTTGAAAGGATCAAGGATGTGTACAATGTCCAGATACCTCTCCTGGAGACAGGATCATCTGCAGATTTCTACCTGCCGTGGGTTCGGGTCTCGTGTGCATTTGGGGATCCAGAAAACAGGAGGGTCTCTGACGAGGTGGAATCTGTTGTGCTAAATCAAGCATGAATATCCAAGCATTGTTTTCAAAATCCAGTGGCCTGATTAACGACCGAGTCCCAAACACCTTGGCGCCAGAATCCAGAGCAGATTCAGCGCTGCCGGGCTCATGCTTTACGTAGGTGAGCAGTATGTCTCGGGTCTGCCTTCCAGGTGTCGGTGTGCCAAGAAATGGTGACGGAGCTGCGCAACATCATTCTCTGCAAGGACAGTTTCCACCCTCGTCGGAGGCGAGGGGGAATGATACGGACTCGCCCCATTATCCCGGAGGAACGCCGAGCCCGCAGCACAACCACGCTCAGCAACGGGAAGCTGTGCAGCGGGGGCGAGCCAGATCCCCTGGCACAAAGACTGGCCCAAGAAGCCGCCCTGGTCGCCCGAGGGTGCACGCACATCCGAGTGTGCCCCGAGTGTCGCAGGTTTCAGGGGCTCCGGGCACGGCCGTCTGCGGGCTCGCCTGCACAGAGCGAGGAGAGCTTGGAGTGGGAGAAGACCACCAACAGCAGCGAGCCCGAGTAATGCTGGGGCAGGGGGGCATCGGGGTGGGCCGAGAGGGTCCTGTTCCATTTTACAGAACATGGGCTTGTACAATGTCAACTCGTTTTTTAAATTAAAAGCAGTTACCCAGCTTCTCCAGAGCAAGGCAGACCTTTGGGCTGACGCGCAGGCCTGGCTGGAGGGAAGGCTTTGGATTCGGCATCCCAGAGGAGCTGACGCAGCAGGAGCGAGCTCTTCCGGCTGGCCTGGCTCCAGCGGTTGTCCCCGTGCCACCATGCAGCTCCAAGGCAAGATGGAGGGGATGTGGTGGGTGACTGGGGTACCAGATGTTGCCCACCCAAGGGAACTTGGAACTTCTCCACCCCGGGCCAGGAGAAAGGATGCTGGCACTGTCTCCCCATCATGTAGACTTAACCAGGGGATGTTCTCAAAGGGTGGGAGGGAGGGTCTTTTTCTTTGACACGG
>VXBJ01003870.1:96855-173236 GCA_013400055.1 Nycticryphes semicollaris | reverse complement strand
AAGGATGGGACACACTCCCTGCGAGAAGCAGCATTTGCTGAAAGTCCGTTTGAGGAGTTGTTAAAATACATATATATATAAATATATATATACATAGATATATATATATTGCAATGCCAAAAACCAACCAACGAACACAGTGAACTCAAAGAGGCCTTGATACGCCTGGAATTTCAGGGGTTCTGTGTCTTTTGTTTAGTTCTGGGGTTATCTTTTGCTTTATTTTTTTCTTCCTTTCTGTTTTTGGGATGTGGGTGGGGGGAGCCTTTTGAGGAAGGTGGGGTGGGCGCAGGTGAGAGGGAGGAGTGCTGGGGAGGTGCTGGTCCCTTTCCCACCAGCCAAGGGAGGTGGTATTTGCTGCCCACTGTCGCTCCCCAAAGTGTCCATGGCACGTGCTCCGCATGTTCCTGAACAAGCGACTCTGAGCTCTGCCCCAGGCTCTCGAGCTCCCCTTGTCCGTGACCCACGGAGCACCCTCAGCTTGGAGGGTGACTTACAGCCCGTGTCAGGCAGCGGCGACGCTGCACAGCGTTTGAGAAAACCATTAGCCCGGGATCTGGTGTGAGGAAAATTTACTTCCCTAGCAACAGCAGCAGCTCACCCTCTGCTTGGTACAGACATGGGTTTTACACTGATGAGTTTAATTTTCTGATTGAAAAACAAATTCTATGCAATTTCTGATTGTAAAAGGAAAGAGACAACAATGGAGAGGGGCAGGGGAGATAGATAAAGCCTTGAGTTGAAGGTACATCCTGTTCTTGAATTGTTTTCTTTTCTTTTTGTCTTGAATGTACTGAAATAAAAGATGTCCTTGTATAATCACGCTTTCTTTTTTCCTCTTACCTTCCCTGTCCACACTCACAAAAGTCGTGAGACAGTTCAAGACCCATCTGCTGGGGGCGAAGCCCAGCTACTCCCCTGCTGAAAAGGGAAGAGGTGCTTTGTCTGTAACAGGGCTCTGCTGCCTGAGTGTGGCCGCACCCGTTATCTGTAGCTGAATGGAAACAGGAGAAAAACAGAAAAGGCCAAGAAAAGAAAGCCCAAGATCTGTGGTAGTAAAGGGGGAAAGAACCCGTAACCACCAGCAGTGCAGTTTGTCCAGGGTTCGGGGGCAGGTTTCTGTGTGATGAGGACCACGGCAGCTTTGCTGAGAACCCAGTTGACCAGGGGCTGAGGGTTCGAGTACAGTGGGTTAGACCCATATCCTCCTTGCAGGCAGCCACCCTGTCTCCAGCAGATGTTTCTGAGGAGGACGTGCAAGGAAGGGGACATGATGCCATGGCGATGGGCACCTTAGGGCTCTTCAAGTGTTTCCAGTGTGAAAAGAAACATCTGCTGCACAGCAACAGTAAAATGTGTGTGCTCAGAGAGCGCTCGTGCTATGAGTAGGAGAGAGGATTTAGAGCTTGTGCAGGATGTCGTATGAGATGTTCATAAAGTTCCTTTCTGGCCTTCGTATCTGTAAATCTGTGGGATGTTACCCTCTCCCTGACTAAACAGAGCAGTGAAGGTGCGAGCAGGAGATGAGGTAAGGCTTCACCAGAGCCCAGGAATCCGGTGCCATGGGATCGGAGGGGCAGACCCTCAGCTGAGGTAAGTCAGTAAAACCTCCATCCCTGCGCTCTGCTGGGAGCCAAGCTGGGGATTTCAAAGTACTGACAGCAACACCAGAGATACGAGCGTGCCTGTGCTGTGTTTAAAGGCTGACATGTTTTTACGAGCAGCAGAATATATTCATCAAAAAAAGAAGCTGCTTTTTAAAATTTATTTACAGATTAGCAGAAGAAAAGGCTCCATGAATCATTTATCAGACCTGATGTTTTTTTGCCCCTTCACGGCAGTGAATAAAGAGGGATCTTGACAGAGCCAGACATTATTCCTCTGCCTCGCCAAAGATCTTGCAGTCATCTGCTCAGACAGAGGATGTCAGAAAAAAAACTATGAGAAACCACCTGGTTTCTCACTGTCTTTGCTTTTTATCTCTGCTGTTAACCTTGCTCCACCCATGTGGTATTTTGTATCGGGGTCTGTATTTTAAAGAGATTATTTTTCATGTCCCTCTTCTCTCTTTGTAAATTTATTATTAGGGGGTTTTTTTGTTGTTTTTTAAATATTCAGGGCTTTTGCACTCAGAGCACAAACGGACCTCAGAAGGTGAGTGGATGGATAAAAGCTGCAGTCATTTGGATGCCTGCTTTTTCTAGTGTCTCTGTAGGCCCTGTATTTTCTGTAAATACCTGTCACTGGAGGGACACCCCGCAGCAAACAGCATTAAGTATCTGCCTGGCTGTGTGTACTGGTATGAATCTGTGCATCCCCAGGTGGGTTTACATGTTCTCATGTGTCCTCTCCCCCTCCCCAATTTTGCTCTCACCTTTGAAACTTTTGTGGGGGCTCTTTTGCTCAGCCGGTTCTGATGCTAATGGAGTTCGAGATCTGGAGTGGTTTGCCGTCCAAAAGGCACTTTCCCAGTATTGCCATCTCCTGATAAAACCTGAGTAACTCTAGTAATATATCTCTGCAAATTCCACCGGGAGCCAAAGATTAGATCAATTAAAACGGAATACTTTGCTTTATCCCCTCTAACTGTTTTGTTTGACCCTCCTGCTGTCTGGGGAGCCCGGCAGCGGGGCCGAAGGCTCGTGTCTCTCCCTGCGGTGACAGCCAGTTCTCCAGCCCCGGCTGGGTTGACAGCAGTCTGGCAGGTTCCTAACTAAAAGGCCTGGGATCTCTCCCCGTGTGCTAAAATCCTGTGTTTGCGTTGTTATTCCAGGCAGTTCCATTTTCGTCTAATGATAAAAAGCAACGTCCCTGCCCCCCCACCGCCCAGGGGTGGCACAGGTTGAAGGTTTTAACAAGGCTTGGACTTGTCTGGGGACATTGTCTGAACTGAGTGGCGTAAGTCAAATACAAAAGGGTTGTTCTGTCGACTGTGAGAGCCCACAGGACTTTGGGAAGAAAGAGGGGGAGGTATAAATTATAAAATGGAGACTGAACCCTTTGGACCGTAATGGTCCTGAGGCAGGAATCTTTTTAAGCATTGCAAAGCCACAGAAATCTTCTCAGCTTCTGCCCTGCCTAGTCCTCTTCTCTCCTTGAGCCCTAAGTGTCTCACCAGGTAAGCACCCCAAAAGGTGGAGGGAAGAGGCAAAAGGGGCTAGTTATTGTTTTGCTTTGCTTTTTTTATTTTTTTTTATTTAGAGATCCAGAATTACAGAAAGGGTCTGGAAGGGATGTGAGTCCCAGCAGTCATATGTAAGCTGTCAGAGATACCTACAGCACTGGTGACTACAGCTGTGGGCACAGAGTAGCTTGGCCAGGCACAGGGATGTAGGTAACTGGTTTTGATGGTTCTTGGGTGACGAATCTCTGAATGGTAAAGGAATCTCTCGGGAAAGGGAACAGTAGGTGAAGTCTGCTTTAGTGGAGGCTGGATGTTGACTGGTTTCTAAGCTTATGAAAGGGCACAGCAGCAAAGATGGACTGCTTTGGGGTGATACTGACTTTGAAATGAAAAAGCTATGAGCCGCTAGTTGTCTATGAGTAACCAAAGTCCTCTCCATAGGCTTTTGCTTCATGCGTCTCTGGGATTAATTACCTGCAAGGTAGGTAGTTCTCATCTCAACTTCGCTTGTGTATCCGTGAAGGCAATGAAGTTTCTTGTAGTGCATAATATGGCTTTGACTTGAGGGGAAAAAGTAGCCTGGCCCATCAGGTGGAGAGCCAGTCTCTGGAGGTCAGACCATAAAGCCTTCCAGTCACTGCTCCAAAGCAAGGGATGAGCCCCGATGACCTAGAGGCATTAAGTCGGAGGCAGAACCAGGCCAGCAATCTGCAAACTGCCATCAGAAAGGGTAAAAAGTAAGTCTGGGCTCACACTTGGCACTTGAAAGTCTGCTTAGATTTTTCCCTCTTTGCAGGATATCTGGCCGTGGAAGGGGCAGCACGAAGCGCGGAGCTGCACCTCGAATGGAGCCAGCAGAGCCACAGGCTCAGGGTGCCCAAACGTCCCCTGCACAGAGGATAAAGCACCCACGGTTCCAGAAACCCCATTAGAGTCTGAGGGCCGCCAACTGATTGAAAATACAGAGCTGAACTCTTCTGGGTACAAAGTAGCTCTGATGAATTCCGTATAAATAGGCTCCTCTGGAACTTGATACCACACTGGGAAAATCAGCCCCGTATCAGCGGGATGGGACAATGGGCAGGTTTATGCATCCTTCGGGGAGGTTGTTAGCTCTTTTTTTTCTCTCCGAGGGGAAATCTGCCATGCTCCAGTGGAGTTAATCGTCTGATTTGTGGCAGGGTTGCAACATTTCATCGCAGAAAGCGTCCCAGCTGGCAGATGAGGAGGGCCTGCCTCGCCACCAGTATGCAGCTCTCTGGGGAGGGGGACAGGGGATGTGCAGTGGTTCCATCACCAGCCCAAAGGGCCACACAGCTAGCTCTGCCAAGGCCAGGGCAGTAAGAAAACGAAGGAAACTCGCTTAATTAACAAGGGCTTTCTCCTCTGCTGTGGTTAGGTCTGCAGTTATCAACGTAGCTGGCAGTTCTGAAAAGACTGAAATGATAGTAGCCAGCTGTAAAAGAGATAACTGGCAGATTAGCCAGTACATATCTTCTGCCTGGGTTTTCTATATCATGCCTATCTTGAAGCATCTCCATGTATCAAAGGGACTAGCTGGCCATTTGCCTTTAAAAACTGCCCTTTCCAAAGTGATAAATAAAGGTCTATTACAATGGGAAGACCTAACAATTCTTGTTTCTTGACTTAGGCTGCTTTGGAATAGTGTTTTTTCATGCCTTGATCAATATGTACAGACTAATCCTTTCTGTTGTTTTTTGTTTTGTTTTGGTATTTTTTTTTTATTGTGGTGCTGGTGTTTTCGTGTTTCTCATGCACTGAGCTTAGGGTGTAAGGTGGGGAAAATGTCTGTTGGAGTCTAAAGGTGGGAGAAGGGCCCTTCCTGGCAGATGGAGGCTCTTCCCGTGGCCCGTCAGGACTCCTGCTGGAGGCACATCCTCAGCTCCCCTAAGTCAACCGGGAGCTGTGCTGGGCTGTGCCTGCTGGGGAGCTGGCCTGAAGTGGCTGCTAAAAATCCAGATTCGAGAGGACTTTGCTGCTTTGTTTGGGACAAAATGGTAACTGAGGTAAGGGGGAATTTCACTGACATCGGCGAGGAGAAGGCAATGTAGACCAGTATGGGTGAGACCCATGCTTTCTCAAGCCTGTTATCTTCTGGCTTTTCTCTGTCTCTGCCTTCCAAGCACCTTTCTCTTTCCTATTCATCCCCAAATATTTCTCCTTGTGTTGCTCAGTCTCAGAAAAAAAAAAGTCTCGCATTGGCTTTTGCCTGAACTCCCAGGAAATGTTCATGAATGTAGTCTTCTGGCTTTTCAGGCTTAGCTCTTGCTGAGCTGAGATTTAAAGCAATTTATTTCAAAGCCAAAAGTGAATGTAAATGAGGGGAAAGAACTAGGGGAGGAAAAGGGGAAAAAAAAGGAAAGAAAGAAGACCTCTTATTCCCAGGTGAGCACTAGGATGTCTGATCTGCCTGCCTATAACTGATTGTTCTTCCAGAGTCTACAGTAAATACCCTTGCACGTTAGAGAGCACCGCTGTAGAGGATGCTCTGATTATTGCTTGCTGAACTAAACTGGGACAAGGAAGTGAACATACAGCCTCTGGTCTTATTCCTGAGCCATTGATCAGCCACAACATCTTTAGCCCTCGGAAGACAGCTGAAATAGAGGTCACGACGTGGTAGGGAGCCAGACATTAGCAGAAGACTACCAAGTGTCCTCGCTCTGAGGTCCTGTGAGCCAGATTGCTCTCTTCTGCAAGGAAGGTTTGTTTGCTGGTTGTTTCAAATGGCCTTGGCAGGCTGCTGGCAATCTAACCAGGTCAAATGGTTGAGTATTTATGTTTGAAGCTAGACCTTGAACGTAAAACCGGAGTTTTGTAAGGGAGTGTCTTTGTGGGGGCAGTCTGCTGGTTTAGCTATCACTCTCCCAAGCTTGCCTCAGACTTTGGGCTAAGCCTGCACCCCTTTCCTGCTGGGGCTTTCTTGGCAGTGTGATTAGGGGATGAAGACCTGCCCAGCAGAGGAAGGCTGGTGCAGGGTCTGAGGGGCAGGGTGGGAGACCACAACCGCTCCCTAGTGCTGTGCTGTCAGCACTCACTGGGGCTCTGAGAATGTTCCTTTGCCACTCCGGGCCCACACTCTGCCTTGTAAAATGGGAATGACCCCAGTACTTCCCAACCTCGCCGTGTTTACTAAATTCCCTGTCAGAGAATAGAAGCAGAAGAAGTTCTTTGGATTGATATGTAGGACTGGAGGGGCTCTGGCAAGGTTTAATCTGTTCGTGTTTGCAAAGGGCTCTGAGAGCGGATGAAAGCGGGTGGAGATTTGCCAAGTGTTTGCTAACATTAATGGTTAATTATTATGAATACTGGCAGCCTATATACACAGCCAGCATCGTTCTTCCAAGTGGGATCCAGACCTGTAATGGAGTTGTTACACACACAAGACAGGAAGAGACAGCTCCTCACTCTGTTTTGTCCTGTTCTCCCAGCCAAAGTCCCATTCCAAAATCAGAGAGCAGTGGCACTCCCCTGTCTCATCCTAACAACTAGTTAGGGATCCAGAGCATTTGGCAGAGGAAGACCTAGCCATTTTCATGTCTGGACTAATTTCTGTCTGCTGGTGCCCTCGTTGTCTGACTGAACAGAAGGGAAATCATGGTCCAAAAGGAGATGTGTCCGGAATGAGGTAGCAGATGGGTGCTGGGCTGTGCTGTACGGCAGGGACAGATGATCCAGAGTCAGCTGGAGAAGGGCACGAGGCATAACCCGTGCCCAGGCCTGGGTCAGCAAGTGCCTGGCTGTGCTGCAGCACATCCCAGCGGGTGTGAGACACCGTGCTGGGGTGGGTTTGGGGCAGTCTCTGGAGTGCAGCAAACCAGCTGAAATAAAACAAAAGCCTGGTCAGCTTCATCCCACACCGCACGCCCAAGTTTGGGAGAGGAGCCACGTCATGATGGAGAGGGTGAGAAGGGGTGAGACGGCAGCCACCTGTGTGAACCCGGCCCTGAGTGTGTGGGATTGGATTTGCCAGACTTAATTTGACGGCCGGTACTGTTGCAGCGGTACCTGAGAAAGCTACCTTTATCTTACAGTCGTCATCCAGAAAATGAAATCAAATGAATAAAAGGCTCAAGGTCCATTTGGTCCCACGAACGTGCCCAGCAATTGCCAAATTATGAAAATCCAATAGATCTTCAGACCAACTGCACCGGTACTGATTTATTCTTTATTTCTACATTTGAATGTGCAGCCTGAATTTCTGAAGTTGATAGCAGCACTGTTCCTATCTTTTGGCTACTGATAATATTTTAGAATTATGACCGTGGAGTAATGTTTGCTCTAAAAGGTAGCTTCAAGGTGCATTAGTCTCGGATAATTGACAGAGACGGAAGAAGTGATTTGGGAAGCACTTATGCGGAACCAAAGATCTGAGTGAATTGTTACCTTAAATTAATGGTGTAGTGAGAAGCTGCTTGGAGTTATCAGCTGGTGGTAGCATTAAATGAAGTCGGGCTTTAAAGTTATTAGCAAAATATCTAGGAGACAGTGCTGCTGTGGATTTATAGGCTAGTGTTGTGTTTTAAGGGGTCCAAATCTGCAATGTGCTCTGTGTCCACGGGACTTCCCCGGCTGCGATGGGAGCAGGGAGCGCTCAGAATATCTCAGGATTGGGCTCTTTATCACGCTGGAGCTGGGGTTAGGGCAGCGTGGATAACAGGATTCACACCTTTAGCTCCCTTCTTAATCCCCAGATGAAATGAAAGGTCTTCTCTCAACACTTAGTAAATCTCCAATTTTATTTCTCATTATTAAATCATGAAATTGGCAGAAAATGTTTAAATTAAGTGAAAGGAAGAGAGATTTGTAAGAAAATTGAAGTCTCTTTGAGGAACTGAAGAATAATCTCCAAGGATGAAGAAAGTTGCGGTTGCCAAACCCAAAAAGCTAGAGAAAAGGAGAAAATTGCATACGTTTCAAATCCTCTCCCTCCCCCCCCCCTCCCCCGTCCTAAAAACTCTGCTGATTTGAATACAGGGAAAATTATTCTGATAAGCAGCTGAATTTACTAGATGCTCCTTCCTCTGCTGCTGCCACTGTCTCTGGGTGTGACCCGGAGAAATTGTGTGATCTTGGTGGGTCCGTGTCCCTGTGTGTGATGGTGACACTGCTTCCTGGAGAGCAGCGAGATCTGTTGAGCATTATTAGTGAGGGTTGGGAATTAATTTGGCTTAAGTNGTGTTTGATTCTTCACCTCAGCTAATTTTCCAGGAGAACATACATAATATTTAATATTTTATTTTTTTCCTGAAAGACCTGCTCCAGACAAAATGGGGGTGAAATTAGGGGATTCTGTGGCTTATATTCTGGACATTGAAAGGTTCCCTTCTGGCCTCAGTATGTGCAAATGGACGAACATGCTTGGACCCTGATAAGTGACCCCCTTGACAGTGGGTAATATTTATTTGTGGCTTATTAGAAGTGGAGTAATGAGCTTTTCCTGCTGAGGTTGATCAGCTCCGGCTCGAAAAGTATGAAAACAATGAACTTGGATTTTGGGCTGCTCTGTCACCTAAATGTGGACATGTCATGGGGTGAATGCCTCTAAGGTGGCATTTGTTCTGTAGGCGCGAACTAGCCCCAGCATTGCTGAGCATCATTGTTGGCGTCCTCTGTGAGGCCAGACAGGCAGGACGCAAGTAAAGAGGTGACTCGGGTTCCCATGGCCTTTTTAATCCCGGGGGAAGTAGCGGTGGGAAAGAGGGGAGCCTTCCAGCGAGGAGTCACTCAGCAAGGCCAACCCCAGTATAAGCTTTGGCAAGCAGATACTTACCTGCCCAGGGAGGAGTAGATTGAGACCCATCAAATGTATTCCACTTGAACAATGAGACAGCCAGCAGAAGATAAGCACATCCAATCAGCCCTGGCTTGGGATGAATTCAAACTGGCCTTTTCTGAAGTGAAAGCCTATATTGTGTTAACAATTCCCCGACTTGTCCCGTCTCCCTTGAAATGGGCTTTAATTCAGGCCAGGGGAGACACCGGTCACTTTCTCACACTTGCAGCACTGACCCAGCAGAGGTTAACACGGACATCTCTGGTATCCAGTTGATCTGTAACTATAGAAAGCAGCAACTGAAATGTATTTAAAATCAAAACGGAGCCTGCTGGTGCCAGTTACCAGCTACAGTGCGCTCTGTCTGCCTTCTAGCAACCAAATAGCACAGGTAAGCTGGGCAAAAACCATGAGGATTGTTAGTAAAAGAGCGTAGCCTCTGAATGCAATAGAGTTCTTTATCTCACTGAAACAGATACGAGAAGTAGGGGAGGGGAGGGGGGAAGGAAAACCAAAGAGAGACAAAGCTCTCTCCGGAATGCATTAAAAGAACCAAATAAGCCGTTCAGAGCGTGTGAGTAGATGTGGGTTTTTTGGGTTTTTTGTTGGTTTTTTTTTTTTTTTTAATGGAACATTAGCAAGGCAATGTTCATCTGTGCTGGCCCAGGCAGGAACAAAATAAAACCAATGTTGTGTCAACAGGGTAATAAGAAAGAACACCAAAGTGTTTTTCTCTCGGTTAAAGGGAAATCAGGCCCGTGAAAGCATGTATTTCAGTGCTGACACTTTGAGCTGCCAGGGCTCGATTGTGAGGAGTCCGGGGGTGACAAGGGGACCCAGAGCAGAATTACAAGGTGACTGTAATTTGGGCCATGTCAGCTGAAAACCTAAGCCCTTTCACACAGAGTGAGTTAGTAGAATGATAGAATTTGCCCCAGGGATGTACAGCATTGATGGGAATCTTTCCTAACCCTGTGTCAGGCAGGCTGGGAAGTCAGTCAGCCTTTGTCCACCAGTCTCTTGAACATACGTACCCAAACCCCCCAGGTTTGGTTTTGTTTTGTTTTTTGTTTTATTAAAAACCTGCTGTGTGTGAACCAAGTCCCAGCACCACGGAGAAGCAGGGACCAGGAGACAGAGTAGCTGAATTTTAGGAGCAGGAATAGGTTGGAGCAGTTCTCATTAAGCCTAGTACAGCTTTTAGATTTGCAGCTGGGGCTTGGGTAATGTGCTGAGGGCTCTAACTCTGCCAATGGCCTGACTGAGGCTCGCTCCGCTTCTTGGGCTGGATATTTTGTGCTGAGATGTCCCCGGTCAGACTGGTTGAGTGCCAAGGGTCCCAGAAGAATTGTCTCTTTGGCCTAGCAGGAGTTATATGCCTCCTGACCTGTGGGTGCAAGCCTACACCACCAGTCTGCAGTTGAGGCAGGCAGTACGTGGCAGAGCAGGAGTTAAACCGGTCTCTTCTCCTCCCCAGGGCTGTTGCTGAACACATTTTTCTTGTCCTCCACCTGGGGAGCACCCACAATGCCACCATTGTGTTCTGCCCAGGATAAAGTTGTCCCGATGATGATGTTACAGGCTGGGGAGAAGCACATAGATGCGCTGTGGCTATTCGGCCATGACTAATGCAGCTCTCCCCTAAACTTCCCTACCCGGGGGAGGAAGGAGAGGCCGCGTTTCATGCAGCTTCTGATTCTTATCATGTAACCCCGGCATGGGTACGGGGATAGGCAACAAGGCAGGCTCGTTGCTAGGCAGATTTGTCCCCTGTGGCCTTACTCCCCACATGATTTATCCTCTTCCCTTCCGAGGTCGTGGCCAGCCATCGCAGGGACAATGGTGCTGCCACTGAGCGAGTGAACAGGAGAGAAACAGACAAACTGTTAAAGAAGGGCCGGCAAAGGTTGGGGGGGAGGGGGCAGCTCCACGGAGGGGACATGACAGTGGTGTCACAAGTCAAGAACGCACAATATTTACCGATTTGCAACTTTTACATAGCACTTTGGGGACAGGCCTGCCCCTCCGGCCCCTCCAGCGTGGGATTCTGCTGGGGTCACTCGGCCGGCCTGGGAGGGACCCCTGCCCCATGGGAGACCCCAGCGCTGGGCCGGGGCTGGGAGAGGATTTTGGCTCCTGTCTCTCTCCCTGTCTGACGTCACTGAGAGGTCCGGTGACATCACAGGACGGTGCGGGGTACGGTGCATGCCGGGCCGCGGGAAGACCATGTCGCCGGAGGGGGGGAAGGGGGACGGGGGACGCGTCATCGTCTCCATGGCAATGGGGGGAGCCTCAGCTCCCCTCTGTCCAAGTCACCTCTCTGTCACGTGATCGGGACACCGGTCATGTGATGTTTGGCTGCCGCGGAGCTGCTTCCGGGTCAATGCGGGACGCGGCCGGCGGGCCTGGGTGAGCCGGGGCCGGGGGCAGCGTGGGGGGGGACGCGATCGCCACCGGCTGTCACCGATCGCCACGGGCTGTAACCGGCCTCCTGCGCTGCTCGGCGGTGGCGGCGTGGGGCAGGCGGGTGTCAGCCAGGGGCGAGCCAGGCCGGGCGGGCCGTGTGAGGGGCAGCCAGCGACAGTGTAAGGGTTATGGCGGGGACGGCAGCGCTCAGAGATTGGGAGTTGGGGTCCCCGATTTGTCGTACCCCGCCGTAGGGCCCGGCAGCAGAGGCAGGGACCGGCAGACGGGCTCCTCTGCAGCCGAGTTGGTTTCCCCAGCAGTCTCCGAGGGGGGATGCTGGTTCAGTAGCACAGCGTCAGGGTCCCAGCCAGAAGCACATCAAGTGACATGCCTTGGTGGCTCTCGTGGCGTGTCCAATCTCCTCGGCATAGTCCCTGCCATTGGCGTTGGCTGCTTCCAGAAGTGTGGTGCTGTGGTGGGTGAGCAATTAGCTGTGCTTGCTTTGATGGAGTCCTTGATGGCTTTTTGCATACTTGGGTAGCTTGCCCTGGTGGCTCTGAGGGTCAGTCTGACCACCCTGATGGGATTCATTCATCTGTCACTCAAGATCACTTTAAAAAAAATATAATTTCCCTGAATCATGTCTTTAGAGAAGGATGTGCCAGCGTCTTTTAGACAGATGTTTGTTTTGTATTTGTTTGTCTGTCTCTCAAGATCACTTAAAAAATAATGTCCCTGAATGATGTCTTAGGAGAAGGACGTGCCAGCATCTTTTAGACAGACGTTTGCTCTGTTGCATCCTTTCCTTGTGTTTTGCTTTTTGTGTGTACAGACACGTCGAAGTGCATTAGGTGTGTGACGGGTTAGGACCTCCTCTGAAGGCCTTTGGGTAGTGCTGGAATTCATTAGCATGTCATCAGTGATGTAATTCCCCTGAAGGGTCTCTTATTCTCCTTGTGGGCTTATAGCACGGTGATAGGAATATTTTTCATGTCATTTCTAGCGTCCTCCTTTCAGTTCACTCCACAGCTGCAGCAGCCCTCTGGCTTTCCCTTGGATCTCCAGTCAGGGTCATGCCCTTCTTTGCAGACACTTGCCATGTTGTGTGTCACCAGGGCTGCAGCCTTCCAGCAGAGCATTTAAATATAGACAACAAAGGCTGTTTGGTGACATCCTTTCAAAGACCGAGCACGTTCTTTTGCAATCTGTGCTGTCATTTAGAAAACCCAAAGTTATTTCAGGATGTGAATTGTTGCTTGTGCTGTCAGCAGGAAAGCATGCAGGAAGGCACACCTTGCAAAGCCATCCCGTCCTGCCCTTGTGCAGACAACATTCACTTGCAATGCGCCAGGCTTTCTTTGCATGCTCTGTCACTCCGTGCTCTCCAGCAATTGTAGTGATTCAGAGAAGCCACGTGTGTGACAGAGGATGATAGCCAATGGGAAATCTGATGAGAAGGGAAGTGGGAAAGGTGAAAAGGTGACTGCCCACCCCTTGGCATTTTTTTTTTTTGTCGTCTGACAATGGCGTTGGCTTGCAAAAGAAAAGCTTGAGAAAGAAAATGCCTGTGATTCAAAGTTGGTGAACGTGGATGTCATGAGGGTTTTGTCTCAGTTCTGGATTGCTCTGAAACTGAAAACGCAATTTTTTTGCCTCTTCTGTGATGTTCAGTTGACTTTCTGTTGTGGAATTTCTTGTGGATGTTTCCTCAGTGGGTAAAGAGGAATGGAGTTGATAGAAAAGCAATGTGAAGGACAGAAAGCTTGATTCATGGGAGAGTTCCAGAATTTCCAGAACGGGAGGTCTGAATGTGCATTGAGAAAGAAGTGTCTGTCTGTCCTACAGTACTGAGCTCCCAAATCGCTCTGGAGCGGGGCCTTTCAGCACAAAGCCTTGGCTGCCAATGCAAATTGTTCCTTCAGTGTGTGGAATGTTTTAGCATAAAACTAAATGGTGTGTTCCTAACACAGGCTTCGTTTTGAGGATTGGTTTTGTGTTTTTTTTTAATTCTGGATAGACTTGTGACACGAAGTTAAGTCAGAGATCTGAACCAGCGAAGTGGTTGAGGGCTGAGTGGGGTGTGTTATGGTTTTTTTTTTAAGACAGACATCCTTTAAGTCCATATTTGTGATGTGTAAACTTTATATATTATAACATGTATTATAAAACATATATATAACAATGTATTATAAAAGTTGTAACAGGCTTCAGTCAATTTGCTTCTTATTATAGGGGAATCCTTTGTGATAGAGTTGTTCTAGATAACCTGTTCAAGAAGTAAAGTAGAGCTTGTTACAGGTGATTCCCAGCAAAGGGAACCTGAACGTTAGGTAATTCACTTTAACTCAGGATTTTTTATCTATCCCTGCCTGTAATATATCTAAAGGAAAATTTATGGTAGCAGACAGAAAATTTAATACAACATTGGTTGGCAACTTCCAGCCGATGTGTGGCCCCCACCATGAAGTCAAAAGTATGAATTTCCACTGGGAGTGCTGGAGGTGCAGGTTGATGTGCAGAATTTCCATACCTGTGTGAGCTGGGGTTTGTTAGTATACTAAAAATACAATGTTGTGGTACTTAGTGAAAATGCTGCTCCGTGACTAATTGTGCCCTGTAGGAAATCTGCAGTTGATTCCTGCAAGTTCGTGCCTTTAGTTGTTAGAACGGGCGGCTGTGGATCTCTCCTCCGTGTCCGTGATGGGTGACAGGCCCTGCTTTGGAGGACAAGAACTCTGTGAAACCTGGGAGCGACGTGGCTCCCTTTCCTTGTGTGTTTTTCAAGCTCAGCTCCTTTATTATCCAGGAAGCCATAAAATACAAAGGTTGGAGGCCGTGAAGGAAAGTAGGGCAGATGAGCGTAGTTCCACCTAGGGTACAGCAGAACAGCCATCATCGGGCTATCTTTGTGCCAAATATACTTCAATATATATATATATATATATGTATATGTATATACACTCAGTATCTTTCTAGGCAGGTCACCAGCCCGCGATGCGACGAGTCCTTTTTCCTGTGCTGTTCTGTTCTGTGGCATGTGTAGATAGGAAGGGCACGTTTATCTTCCAGATGCATTAAGCAGCTGCAAAATTGAATTGGCAAAACTTGCTTTTAGGACTGGCCAAGTGATGTGCACATATGTGCTCGAGAGTGTTTCGTGACACAGCAGTTGTGTTCTAATTAGAAGCCTGGGTTTGGAAGCGGGAGGGAAGAGCTGGAGTTCTTTGCAAATGTCGGCAGAGAAACCATGATGCTCCTTCTGAGGCCAAAGTTTGCTTTGAGTGAGCCACTGCTGTCACTGAAGATGAGAACCCCGAGATACCCTGATGGTCAAACTCGAGTATTTCCATGGTACCCAGTGGGCCAACTGATGGAAGTCTTGTTTCAGAGGCTGTTGAGCTCTGGGCTGCTTATAGCATTGGCCTGATTTAAAAAAAAAAACCAAACAACAAACAAACCAACGAACCATAACCTGCTTTGCATGGTGTTCCTTTATAAATAGTTAGGGAGCTGTGGATACTTTATTTTTTTCTGTTTTTTTTTTTTTTTTTCCTACCCAAAAAGCTGATCTGGACCGAAAGTCCTTAGTGAAAAAGGAATTTACAGTGTGAAAACACCTGTTTGAGCAGTCTCTTGCTCCTAACGAGCTCTTTGCTCTTTGGCCTGCTTGCTTCCCTGGAAACGTGTTTGAGAATATCTACAAATATCTCTCAGTCCTTTTATGAGGGACAGAAGTAACCTTTGCAGCCTGGGGACTGTCCTGTAAGAGCAAGTGGGGCAGGGAGGTGTTGTACTCGGCCTGTAATGGTCTAACTGGAAGTGTGTTTGTGTAGCTCGGGCCCTCTCTTTGGTTTTGGTTTCCTTCCAGGTAATGTTTTCCCGTAATCTTGAATTTGAAATATGACCCGTTGGACTAATCTGCAGTTCAGGAGAAGGAAAACCCACGGCACAGCTGGTCACTTTCTGTCCTGTGTTCCCAAGGACTGCTGCTGGAGATGATGTTTGTTTGCTGTCTGTTTATGTGCTCTGGTTTTGTTCTGCCTTAACTAGAAGTCCAAGAAGGGAGCATGGACCAGCCCAGCGGAAGGAGTTTCATGCAAGTTCTTTGTGAGAAATACAGCCCCGAGAACTTCCCGTATCGTCGTGGACCTGGTATGGGGGTGCACGTCCCAGCAACTCCACAGGGTTCACCTATGAAAGGTAGGGTTCTGCTCTTCCTGAGCATCTGTGGGGTTCTGGGTGGGATCTGTTTCTTGATTTGTGGTTGCCTGTTTTTAAAGAAGAATTGACCTGAATTGACCAGAAAAAGAAACATCACCAAGTATTATAATGTGTTTCTTACTGAAGAGCCGAGAGTCTGGAATCTGGCAAAGACTGCAAGTTGATCTGGTGCCTGAACTAGTTGCTGTTAAAAACAAGTGTGTTTTCCTACCTCTGTCGTTGCCAGCATGGCAGAATTGGAATCCTGCTAATGAAAGTCGGAAATAAGGCCCTGTGCAGTGCTGAGTTTTGAGGGTTCAGCAGTCCCTGGAGCTTATTTTATTGGGGACTGGTGGTACTAACGATTTTCATAGTGGCTGCAGCAATGTGCATTTTGACAGAGATGTCTTAACCAATGCACAACACCTGGGTCTAAATTTGAGGGTGGTGCATGTAGCAGTGGTGTCACACAGGGCCATCAACCTGCATCAGTGCCTGCAGGTGCAGGAGGAGTCCAGTGTTGCTCTGGAGCAGACCGTGTTTCAAGCCAAGTGATAAGTTGTTGACTCTCCAGTGTGCTGCTTTTGTGACAAGTGACTCCTGTGAATGTGTGGGTTACTTCGGGTCTCTTCTCGAGGCATCAAATGCTCTCTGACCGTGCTTGTGCTCACCTAGTGGAGAAATCCCCTCTCTCCTTTGCCTCTGACCTTGCTGCCTTGAGGGAGCTGCAGACAGACGTGTGTCTGATGCGCTGTGCTGCTCATGGGTGTCCTTGAGCCTCCTTGACTGCAGAATCTGCATCGCTCTTCCCTGCTCTTTGAGCTGGATCCCTCTGTCACCCTGTAGTCTCCCCTCATACTCTGATGTCAGCATTAGGTTCGTGGTTGGTACAGATGAATCTGAGATTCGCATTTATCCCACCAGAACTGTCCCTTCTTTGTGTAATCTCTTGCCCATCTTGATCTGTAAGAGTAGTTTGAATTCCCGTCAGGTCAGTTTGTATCATAACCAGCCCCCAAGGGGAAAACAGCCACGGAAATCAGCTGGATGAAGTTTACAGTAACTGAGTTTGACAGAGGAGGAAAAAGGGCCTGAGTTCAGTTAAGGATAAAACTCCTGTGTGTCGCTCGAAATTAATGTGAACAGAAAATGGGCCTGATGGAATATTCAGTTAATGCCCTCTCTCCAGTGTTCAAGCACCCACTTACCTGAGCTGTTTGGATGCTGAAAAGAGGGCACAGGTTTCTAAGTCTTCCGATGTGACCGAGATGTGACTTTAAAGCACGTCATGACTGATTCCCAAAGTACAACACTATGCTGTAAAGAAGCTGCTAAGGAGCCAGGAAACTTGAAAACTCAGATCGCTCGCGTCTGCTGCGAGAATCCCTTTCTAGTTGGGGAGCTTTCCAGTATGAAGAAGGGAGAAAATGGGCCACCTTTTCAGGAAAAAGCTTGTTAAATTTTAACAGATTTTGGTACTCCACTGAGGTGGGGGAGCTGTACTGGATGTGAAAGAGTGTAAAACTGATAGCTTGTCCCGCCTAAATGTGGATTTCTTGTGTTAGAAATGGTTTCCTTGTACAAAACCCCAGCTTTAACTTTCTCGTGTTTTGGCCTTAGGAAATCAGGCTGTGACTGACATCCAAGTCCTTGTCTGTGAAATAGCTGTGAGAAGGTTTACCTGCATGAGCAGGCACTAGAGCAGAAACCAAAGCAGAAAATGTAAAAGGCAGAGCAGAGGCTTAAGTTTTTCCAGGATGTAAGAATGCTGAACGTTCTGTAGCGTTGAAAAGTGTAAGCTTAGAAAAGAAATGTATAAATGCATCCTCGCTGTTCCTAAGTGAGCTTAGTACAGGAGGGTGAGGGAGTCTGACTCTGTACAGCTAATGCTCCACCTAGTCCTGTACCCTATCGGCAGTAGCAGCTGCCTGGGGAAGAGGGTAAGTTCTGACAAGAGCTGATACGAGACATACTATAAACTGGAAAGGACTGACCCGCCCTCGCTGTGGGGTGGCCAGAAATACACGTCCTAACTGAAGAGCACTGATACCGAGTGGTACTTCATGTTTTGACACCAAAAGTCTTCCTGATTGATGTCAGGCGCTTGTCATAAAGTCCATGTTTATCCTAAGATCCTTAAATAGGTGTAAATTGTGGAATAACTGGTATTTCTTTCCTCTTGCCGAGTGTCACGCTTGTTTGTGCTCCCTGTTACCTTCATAGCTGAGCGATGCCACGCTGACTGGGGGGCATCTTTTCTCTTTCCCCGTTTCAGATCGCCTCAACCTTCCGAGCGTGCTCGTACTCAACAGCTGCGGCATAACCTGTGCCGGGGATGAGAACGAAATCGCCGCCTTCTGCGCCCACGTGTCTGAGCTGGATCTTTCTGACAATAAACTGGAAGACTGGCACGAGGTAAAACGCTTGCGTGTGCATTTTTTGTGAATATCTTTTATGGCTCTTACTGTGACTGCAAACGCTTTGCAGGTTATGAGAGTGCTTTATTCGTTTAAAGGAGAGAGATTTCAATTTTTCGTGGCTTCGTTCTCATCTTTGAAGCTGACGCTTATTTACTTTGACAACAACTGAGCAATGAGAGTGATTAATTTAATCCACTTGGGCACTTCACTCCATTTACCTCATGACTTATGATCTTGGCCTGCTGGTGACAAAGATATATATATATATTTACTTACTGTGCAAAGCACCAGACCTGCCATTTCTAAAGCCGAGAGGTTAATGGCCAGTGCAGTTTTTAACAGAGTGAGAACCGAGGAGGGTCCCAGTAATGGGAGTTGACTCCCAGCTTTGCCACTGATTGTGTGAATGCTGGGCAAGGTATTTATTCTCTCTCCGCTTTTGTTTCCCTATCTGCAAACCAGGCTTAATAACATTTACCTCCAAGGATGTTTCTGAGACTTCATTAATTAATGCTAAATGCTATTGTAAAATCCACTGAAGTGCTTGAATGAAATACACTAGGAAAGTGCCATGTAATGCGAGTAAAACCACCGCGGTCCATTGGAGTGTTGTTAACAGTTCCTCACCACCTTATGCTCTGCGTTTATGTTGTTGGAAATACGTGAAAAAAACCAGGATGAACAACATAAAAATGACCACGTGTTTGTGTTGCATCAAGCTCCTGTGTCTTTAAAGAGGTAGTTAGCACAGCGTTAGCCGAAATGCTCCAGCTCTGGCACTGGGTAGTTGGGGAGCAGTGTCAGAAGGGGGATGCCTTTGCCTGTTGCTGTTATTTCCTTCGTAGGTATTAGCTCTGCGGGTGGGACAGAGATCTGAGGCTTGCCTGTTGAGATGAGAGCTGGGGAAGACTGTTCTGTACTGATCTGCTAAGGTCTGGGAATCTCTCCACTCCCCGTTCAGCTTCTCGCTCTCTTGGTGGGGCTGAGCTCGCATCTGGAACGCAGCTGGGGGGGCTGCACGTACACTTGTGGCTCGCAAGCTGCTCTTTCTTCAGTCTCTTCCACCTGCCCTGGGCAGCACCATTTGCCAGCTTCTCCATGAGCTGCAGGAAAGCAGGAAATGAAAGGCTTTCCATGTGCTTTGGCCCCTTCTCCCGAGACGGGATTAAGTTTTCATAGCTCATCCGTGACAGATAGATACCTACCTGACTCTTAAAAACTGCCAGTGATGGAGATTCCAGGGATTCTCTAAATCCTGTGTTGGTTTTGTTGCTCTGATGTCGTTCTGGTTTGTCTACTTCATTCTTTGCTGTGGGGGTGGTGAGGCACTGGAACAGGTTGCCCAGAGAAGCTGTGGATGCCCCATCCCTGGAGGTGTTTAAGGTCAGGATGGGATGAGGCTTTGAGCAACCTGGTCTGGTGGGAGGTGTCTCTGCCCAGGGCAGGAGAGTTGGAACTGGATGATCTTTACGGTCCCTTCCAACTCTAACATTCTATGATTCCTAAGGCACAGTGCCCAAGGCATGACATCACCTGGGTTGAGGCTCCCCTGGCGTCACGTATGCAACACCATGAGACACTGCCCTTTGCTGGCAAGTGGTCTCTGTTACTGACCTCTGTGTGTCATGGTCTGCCCCTCCTCCTCCCAACCCAATTGCTCTCAAGCCAGGTGTTTTCAGACTCATAATTATTTTCAGGATAAGTGTCTTTTTTCCCCCCACAGGTGGCAGTTCTTTGACTGTCCTTGAAGTGAACTTCCATATTACAGGTTTCAGGTGGCTTTGCTTTGGTCTCTAGGCTCCCACCGCTCTTCGATGGCAGCCTTTCCCCACCTGGGTGTCACCCACAGGTTAAGAAAACACAGAGTGTTCAATTATTTGGATGATTGGAAACATAATGAGTAAGATTCTGCCAGAGCCCTCCCTTGGTATGTCTGCTGCCTTTTTATTGAAGTGATATCCCAGGCACTGTAAGTCCCCAGTTTGCCAACGTGACTGGTGTGTGACGGTGTTGGAAGCTGTCATTGCCTTTTGCTACTGCTTCCCTCTGAATCAGTTACCCAGTCGAAGAGGAAAATTAGGGTGCCGTGATGTGTTCTTAAGGAATTGATGCTGCCTGCCTGTTCTGTTTGCTTAATTGTTAGTAGGTGACTACAAATCCATCACCTAAATAACCTGTATCTTCCTGTGTATTGGTGGTATTGAGGTCAGCACCTACCCCCATCGCACAGCCCACCCCAGAGCTGGACAGTCACCGTCTCTGCCTTTTCTTTCTCTTCCTCGATCTTTTTTTCCCTTACCTCTCTGTTTCTCTGCCCTCAGGTGTGCATCTGTACAGGCAGAAAGAGAAAGTAGCCCCAAGTAGGGTTATCCGAGCCTTGGGATCGATTGTAAGAAAGCTGCTGTTTTCAGGCTAACGGAACAGAACCAGAAATCCATTGCATGTGGACAGTGAGCTTCTGTCTGTCTTTGACGCTGGGGAGCAGTGGGAAGCTGAGCAAGTGGTCAGACTGTTGGCCATAAACTCAGGAGATGTGCCTGCTGCCTCCCTGCTGAAGGAGGGGTAGGACATGCTGTGTCCTCTGGTGTGCTGCTGCTGCTGCAGCTTGGTCTTGAGGTGGATTTTATGACCTCTCCCAAGAGACCGGCTTTTCTCTTATCAAGCTGCTGGGAGAGTGTAATTAAATGAACTGTTGAGGTGAATGAGCAATTAACCAATCAATCTAGATCAGTGAATAGCTGGAGTATGAATTACAGGTAGTTATTCAGAAGCCCTATTTTTTTCTCCCCTATATCATTTCTTTGGCTTGTGGTGATTCCGAAGGGCCCCCTTTTAGGAGATGGGATATGATTGCATGAGGTCTGATTACTGCCTGATACACATGTCTTTCTTTCTCTTTTTTTTTTTTTTTCTTTTTTTTTCCCCTCCCCACTTAGGTCAGTAAAATTGTGTCCAACGTTCCCCACTTGGAGTTTCTAAACTTGAGTTCCAACCCTCTCAGTTTGTCCGTTTTAGAGAGAAGGTGCGCTGGGTCTTTCGCCGGCGTTCGCAAACTTGTGCTCAACAACAGCAAAGCTTCCTGGGAAACAGTCCACACGATCCTGCAGGAATTACCAGAGTAAGCACGGGGAGCTGGGCCTAAAAAAGGGGTGCTCGCTCCAGGCAGGTCAAACCTGACGTGGTGTGGGGTGTGAGATTGCAAGCAGAGCTGGTAGAGAAAAAGAAAAAGGGTTGGGTTTTGTTATTTTTTTTTTTTTTCTTTCATTTGGGAGCTTGGGAACTGGCCAGGGGAATGCTTTACACGGGCTTGAAAAGCTAAACTTCTGGGCTACAAAGCCCAGGGCTTCTGGTCCAAATCTAAATACCAGAGATGGATAATCACCCCGACAACGTAGGAGGTGACACGCTTCCCTCTGAGTCACTGCAGAAGGAATGGTGCAGCGCATACCTGTACTAATCACTTTTGGATGGGATGTAAGTCTGAGGGCCTGGCCACCTGTCAAGTGATATTTCATCATGCTTTTCTGTGCAAAAGTGTTGATTTCTGTGGCTTGGCTATGGTTCACCTTGGCAGTGGCCTTCTGCTTCCCCCAATGGCCTTGGTGGCTTCATTTTGATAACAGATTCCTCTTCATAGGGGTTTGTAAGTGGAGATGATGTCAGCAGTATTTCCTGCATGGCCAATGTACTCTTCTCTGGGAGGAAGGGAGCTGGGTTATCATCTGAAAAGTTAGTGGGGCTTGTTCTTTCTTTAATGGGAATCTTTGGCAGAACCAGCCAGGTAGGGAAAAAAGGGTCATTTGTGGTGTATAAACCCACCTTTTTAAGTGGTGAGCATGGAGAGTGCGGGTACCAGTCACCACTGGAGTTGCGTTGGTGGCTTGTTGGGCACAAATGTGGAACATCATCACCCTGAGTAACCTGTTAATACTGGGAGCCCAGGGCAACAATTAGAGTGTTTTTCACCCGTGAAGGGAGTTTATGGATGGAAGCAGAGACATAATTGAAACATTCCTTTGGAGTATTCAAAGGTCTTCTCTACACCAAGGTTTCAGAACTCACATTAAAATCACACACGCATGACCCGGTGTCTGAGATGGTTGCCATTTCTGAAGGTATATTGAGATGATGATATGCCTTTTCTTCCCCTGTGCAGCTTGGAGGAGCTCTTCCTGTGCCTTAATGACTACGAAACAGTGTCTTGTTCTCCGGTTTGCTGCCAGTCTCTCAAATTACTCCACATAACTGACAATAACCTTCAAGACTGGACTGAAATCCGAAAGTTGGGAATTATGTTTCCCTCCCTGGACACGCTTATTCTGGCTAACAACAACCTCACGACCATCGAAGAGTCGGAAGATTCCCTAGCGAGGCTGTTCCCCAACCTGCGGTCCATCAATTTGCACAAGTCAGGTGAGAGCCTTGGCAGCCAGCAGGCTTTTTGTTCTCATAAGCATAAAGTGACAGCGGGTGATCCCTCTGTCCTCCTCAGGAGGTGGAAAAAACACACTTGCTTTGTGCTCGTTGAAACTTGGGCCTTGGGGTTCTTAGCCCTGTGTTAGCAGGCGGATGCTTCCTGGAAAATAGGAGAGGGGGCAGGTGAAGGCGAGAGCCTGAACCTTTGGGGTGGTTCTGCTGCTGTAGCAGAGGTGAAAACGCCCCGTGACCTTTGTCCTGCTCTAATCTGGCTTCTCAGACAGAATCGAAAAGCCTGTTGATAAGGGCAAGTGCCAACAGACCTATGGTCTTGAGGTCCGGTTCCCTAAGGCTGGTGATGCAGGGTCACACAAGCGGACGTGCTGAGTGGCGCTGACCCGAGGAATGTAGCGCTCGGAGAGGAGAAGAGGAGAAAAAGCAACTTGTCTGTCTCTCTGGGCCCAACTCGCTGCTTTTGGTAGTTAGTCATTATCTAAAAGATGAGTCAGAGTAGCGTGGACTGGCAGTTATTCAAAATGAGCTGGCAAAAGGGTTTTTACGTTAGTCCCTGCCTCAGGTGCTCCTGGCTAGAGAAGGATAAATAAATGTCTGGCAGCGGAGGGGGTGAAAGAACCCCATTTGTGTTTTATCCTGGATGAAACGAGTGGTTTGGTAGGTACATGGCCTGTGAGGGCTGAGCATCCACCAGGAAAAGCTGTCTGTCATCTCTGTTACTGGTTACTGGAAGCTCACCACGGGTTTTCTCAAGGATGCTGTTACATTTCAGCCCCAGAGAATTTTCAGCCAACGCTACAGAGAGAGAAGAAGAAGAAGCATTTGACATATCGGGAAGGGCATCCTGAGAGGGACCCGCAGGGTGGGCTGTGAGCGCTGTGACATGTTTGTGAGGTGACACGTCCTCCAGAAGTTCTGCAGGAGTACTGCATGTATCATCAGCCTTTGTTCTTCACAGCTTTATAAGCTGTGCAAGTGATAGTTAAGTGTTAGCCAAGGTAGAAGGGACTTTATTAACGTGCTCTGCAATGTAAGCATCGAGGAATCCCTGTAATAAAAGCTTAAAGCTAAACTAGAGTAAGAAAAGCCAGTTAAGCTGGATTTGAAAGCGCTGTCTCACTGAGGAGTGAGTGCTCCTGTGGTAAGTAGTTCTGCAATTTTCATGCCAGGTATTTGAGAACTCTGGGTTTTGCATTGCATTTTGATGTTTTTGGGAGCTGAAAGTCAAACAGAAGTCCCAAGGAGCGTGCTAAGTTTTAAAATCTTTATTTATTTTAATTTAGGGATGTTACTTCGCTACAGAGAGAGATCACGTGAAGGCTCCAAACTGGCAGCACTTTTTGCAGGCTCTTTTAGGTTCGTGGAAGTTCAGGGATGAGCTAAAGATAATGGGTTTGGGCGAAGCTATAATGCAACAGGGTCACGAGGGGCTGAAAGGATTTTGCTGCCGAGATGGATGCCGGAGCTGACAGCAGTTTCTCCTCCAGAGAATGGTTCTGTGTCTGCACCAGCTCCCTCCCAGCCTCCCAGAGCTTTTGGCTCTTTCCCAGTGGCGTGACTGGGAGAGGTACTGGCACTCCCTGATAACATTGTGCCCCGGAGAGCAGGTGGCAGAGTTCTCCTCCTGTCACAAGCCTCTACTCGGTTAGTCTGTGAATGTGGTGGATGCTGATAGCTGGAGGATGGCTTTAGGCAGAGGTGACCCTGGCAGAGGTGTTTGGAGAGCTGTGGGGAAAGGGAACTCTCTGCCCCCCTCGTACCCGGTGCCGTGACACTGACGGGAGTTTTGTTTCTGCTCTGAAAAGAAGCCTCTTCTTCCAATTTGTGACACGTGCCTTGGGCTTGAACTTGGCATTTCCTGACAGGCTTAGCTTAAATGAGATCCCTGGTTTTGTTTAAACTGATAATTTTTCTGGGTTTGGTTTTGGGGGTTTTTTTTGGTTTTTTCGGGGTTTTTTTTCCCCACATTTTCTGTGGTGTGTCGGTGAAGCTGTCGAGTGTTGTTGGGAGAAGCCAGTTTTCTAACTCGTGGTGCTGGTATAAGCTTCTGGAACAGTCGTTGGAAAATTTTACCCTCTCTGCTTGCCTTGTTGTCCCAAACCTCAGGTCTTGAGGGGGCTGAAATGGAGTTAAAGCGTTTTTCATTGAGTGGCTGGACGGCTTCTGGGGCTGTTTTACCGTTGGGTTGTGAGTGGGAATAGGACCCAAAGTGGTCAGGTGTGCAACGTGATGCTGTGTGGTGGCTATTTAGGGGTGTCTAGAATGACACACGTCCTCGTGACTTTAATACTTGTTAAGGCAGCATCCCTTTGTAGATGCAGCCCTCGTAACTGATGCTAGTCCTTCCTCAGCGGTGAGGCCAAAGACCCAACGGTCCGTAAAAAACTAAGCTCCCTAATCAGCCATGGAGATCATCCTGCTAGACTGACAAAACAGCATGGGAGAATTTAAACTACTCTGTCTCATAAGCAAATGGAGGAGATTTTTTGCAGCACAACGTGAGCAAAGAGCCGGCTTCTCAAAGAAAACAGCAGCTGACGCTCGCCTGTCGCGTGTGTCTGATTATCTTGGATACATGATGCGTTATCTGTGTGTGTTTAAGCAAGTCTTTTCTTCTGAGCAGGTCTGCATTGCTGGGAAGACATTGACAAGTTAAATTCTTTTCCCAAGCTCGAGGAGGTGAAATTGCTGGGAATCCCTTTGCTGCAGTCCTACACCACCGAGGAACGCAGGAAGCTGCTAATAGCCAGGTCTGTTGCTTGTTTCTTCCGCTCATCGGGAGCGTTACGTGGCCATGGATGGCTGGGAGCAGGCAATGGGAGGAAGAGGCCGTTAGGAGATGGGGTTTTGTACAAATTCACCACTCGGGAAAAAAATTGAGCTTTATTTGTTGTTGTGTGGGAAGGTGGTCGCGGCGGAAATGTTCAGTCCAACTTCTCTCCTCAGAGAATTTTTTGAGTCTCCTACGTGCCTGTGCACGCGACGTGTATATTGTGGCAAAAGGAAAATGCTACATGGAATTTGCCCTTGCTCTCTCTCTCAGGGACTGAAGTGTGAGCTACCTGGCAGGATTCTCCTGGTGTTAACGTTGTGGCACGTAGCTTTTGATGGCGGCTGTCTTGTTGGTCACCCTCCCCGGGTCTCTATTCTCGCTGACTGTGTTTCTTGGTGTCTCCATGCAGGTTGCCATCTATCATCAAGCTCAACGGAAGCATCGTTGCTGATGGGGAGCGAGAGGACTCGGAGCGATTCTTCATCCGGTATTACATGGAGTTCCCGGAGGAGGAAGTTCCATTCAGGTACAAGTTCGTTGTCGTGAAAGGGAGAGCAGGGGCAAGAGGGCGGCGAGGCGGAAGGATGGATGACTGAACAGATGATGTTACCTGAGAAATCTGGGCTAGCTGTTCCGTGAAGAAACCATCCCTCGCCTTCCTCCTGCCTTGCCTTCCTCAATCTGTTTTAATTCACGTCGCTATATTAGAATGTTGTCTGATGACTTGTAGAATCACTTCTGAGTCGGATTCGGTCTTAAAGTGTCTGCGTCGAGTGCCGTTAAACAACGTGACTGTTCAGTTCATGATCCTCATTGCTTCCCGGCCTCCCCCATGGCTAGCTTCATCATCCACCTGTGTTTGGGATTGCCCAGAAGCTGGTGCAGATCGTGCTCTCTGGTGCCAGGCCGGGCCATCTAATTCTCTTGACCATCTGGTGTGTGGAATGCGAGTGGCAATGGGAAGCTGTCCCCTCGCTTTCCGGCCCGCAGATTGCAAGTCTGATGGTTTTTCTTTGCCAAAAAAAGTATGCCCAATGATCCGTTAATCTTGGTAAACTAATGAACTTTGACAGATGCTGTTCAGTTGGTAACTTCTCTGCGCCAGCATCTACTTACTGCTTCTTAATGGGCTGAGGAGGGATCACGGATAATCGAGCTACTGCATTTACGTGCCTTTTGCCCTAGAACCCTCGTGCAGACAACAAAGCTTCACAGCCTTGTCTTTCCCAAAAAGGGGTAGGGCAAAAGTGTGTCTGTGTGTCCCTGGGGGCACAGACAGAGGTAGGGACCAGTGAGATGGAGGAGGTCAAAGGTACAGATGACAGAGGTGCTTACGGAGTCTGCTCAGTGAGTACGTTGGCTGCTCAGTGTTTCCTCCAGCTTAACTCTTGGGTGAAATGTCTCTGGTTTTTTTTGTGAAAGCACTGTGTATGTGACCTGCCAGTATGGTAAGGGCAAGGGATGAGTGGAATGTGGAATGAGGGCACGGTGTTTTGTAGGAATACTAATAGTTCTGGTGATCGTAGTATTTGTTAAAGCCATCGTAGGGTCAGTTTGGAGGCGAAGGGTGCTAATGTAGCCAGGGAGACAGGACAGCTGGTGATTCCTCTTGTGCCTTTTTGTGAGGACAAGTCCTGGCTTGTAATTTTAGAAGCCCTTGAAGCGGAAAAATCGTAACAAATTTTGGAAGGAATAGCAGCAGAGGCGGAAAATGCAGAGGAGAGGAAGGGGAAGGGAAGACAGGAACTGCGAGCTCGTGTTGCCGCTCCTAAAATGGATTATTTTCCATAACGTTTTCTTTTTAAGAAAAGTGTTTCGTGCCTCTGTGTTCCTGGCTCCAGAAGGGGAGAAGGGCAGGGCAGCTGAGCCCAAAAGCTGCAGCCATGACCTGCCCTTTGGCAAACAGGGCTTGGGCTGACCTGGAAAACCAGCTGGGAGAAGGCGAGGCAGGTGAAAAACGCTGGGAGGGGAACTAAGGTGCCAGTAGCCCTTTGATGGTGCCGGAAGGGGTGTTTCAACGCTGCTACTGCCCTTCCTGTGGTCAATGGGCTCTTTGTCTGAATCCCTTCATCTGTGCAGCGTTTCCAAGAGACTGGGGCAGCTACTGAAGAGGGCTGTTGGGTTCTGGAGGAGTTGTGTGTCGCTACAGACGACATTCTAACGAGGCTGCAGATGGCTGAGAGTGTCCCTAGTGCCGAGGGCTGGGTTTCAGGTCCTGCATCCCTACGCAGCACCCCTTGTAGGAAGGGAAAACCTGTCGTTCTTCGCAGAGGGATTTTGTGTGGTGTCTGTTGCTAAAGCTTCTTTTTCTCTGCTCCCACATCCGGTGTGGTCTGTCCGAAGGTGGTTTGTAATTAGAATCTAATCAGGGCACAGGCGTTGCTTGTTGCTGGGGGTACGGCATCTGCATTGCAGCGCTGCCTCAAGCGGAGGGAGAAGACACGCTCGGGCACGGACAACTTAGGAGTGTGAGCAGCCCCTCTCCAGCCTGTTGCGGTGTAGCGTGCGGTTAAGCGAGCAGCACACTCTCCTGTGGCAAACGCCCCCCTCCCTGTGGCAAACGCCCCCCTCCCCGCTTGCTGTGCGTCTCTCCGTGGGCTGCAGCTCGAAGGGATCAGCAAGGGAGGGGAGCAGACAGCACAATCCCTCTCTCTGGATGTCATGGGTTAGGAAGAGCGCCGAGCGTACAATCCAATATTGGCTGTCTTCTTGAGTGACGTCTTTGTGTCTGCGGGTTTTTAATGAGTCCTCTGCTGGTCTGGTCCGCTGTTTATCTGCAGGGTATCAGAGACACTTGTAGCCAGGCTCAGTTCTTCAGCATCCTCTGCTCTGGCAGGCAGCGTCTGCCAGGCTGCGAGGGGTGATTATAAAAGTCTCCAGGGTGCCTGTTATCAGGGTACAAAAGGACCATGTAAGCGGTGTGCCCTCGTCCTTATTGATTTGAGGAAAGCCAGATATTCAGACTCCTCTAACTTTCTGTGGAGGCTGCAGCTGGCATACAAGGAGCAGGCTGCGAAGCTTCTTCTGCCTTTCCTCCGTGTGAGGAAACATAAGGCAACGTTGCCCGAACCTCCACGTCGTTACAGCAAGCGTTTGGGTGATCTCAGCTCCCTCACAGTAGTTCTGTCTCTCAGCTTGCTAGAAATTTGTCCTTTTCTTTATACTCTCTGCACTGTCAGCCCTGTTTGTTGCGTTTTCCCTTAGTGCGTGATTTGGGGCAGTGCTTCTGGTCGGCACGTGGTCTCTGGTGGAAAGTGCTTGCAAAGAAGTCCTCCCTGTCGGCCACAGGTTGGCCAGTGCTGGCTCTTACTGCAGACAGAAACCTGGTGGGTAAAACACGGGGAGTGCAGTGTCTCCTCTCCGCACTAATGGCTCTTCCAAATTAATGGGCCTGATCGTGTCGCTCAGGTGGTGGTGAGAGCAGGACACGGGGCCTGCCTTCAGTCACTCTGCCCCAGGGAAGACTCATTTTGTCCGTGAGACTGGGGAAATCCTAGTGCGTTGCGGCCCTTACCTCATTTCCCGGCAGACAGAGGGTCTGCTTGTTCTCCAGGAGCATTCCTGGATTCGGCAGGACTCCCTGGGGGTCACCCAGCCTGCCAGGTCCCATCATCTCTCGACAGGGGCTGCAGCACAGCACCGGTCTCATTCAGCTCAGACTCGGGTGGGAAACAAAAAGAGCTTTCTGTACGGCCTCTGAAACGTTACCTTTTCCCGGCAGCTCTCGGGCTTTGTCCTTTCAAATCGCATTGTGTTCTGTGTTGCTGTTTTGCCGCTTTCCCAGCCAGGCAGAGGAGATGCAGCTGTGTCCTATGGGAGAGATACCCACTGAAGGCAGCGGGAGGGTGAGACAGGCTTTCCATGGCAGGGGATGGATCCCCGGGACAGACCTGGTGAAGGGCAGTCAGAGAACTTGTCCCCGAGGAGAAAGTGGTGGTGGAGCGTGTGGCTCTGCTGGTAAAATTCCTGTGTGATGTTTGAGTAGAGAAACAGTTGGGGAGAAGTCCCCTGTTTGCTGGCAGCTTCCAAACCGTGCGGTAGCTCACCTTGATTCGGTGGTCTTGGTGATCCCATGCTCAATGGAGTGTAACGTCTGGGACCAGGTTGGCCTCTTGGAAAACAGCAAGAATGGCTGAAAATCAGTCAGGCCATGAAGCCATCGGTGCTGGGGAACGGAGGCTGAGGGTTGTGTGTTTTGTGTGGGCACTGGCTTGGTTCTGGTACTCTTTAGCAGAGTGTTTTCACCGGAGCAGGAGGTACAGAGTCTCGTGAGTGTAACATCTCTCTTCCTCCCAAATCCCGCTGCAGCCGTGGCTGGAGTTTCTGAAATTGTAGGACCGTAGTCTCTTTACTGGGCTTCACTGCTTAGTTGTGTTCAGGAATCTCTTTTGGGACCAGTCCACTCAAACATCTCGAGTTGGTGATAGCTTTCCCTTCCTCAGCCAGGTACCCCTTCCCCAGGTGGATGCTCAGTTGGGTTCACATCGGTGCCACGGTGCTGCTTGGGGGCCGTAAGACAAGGAGGCTGGAGTGGATGGACTTTCTGGGCATTACTTTCTCCTTTTAAGCTTCTTGCCTGAGAAACACCATGTGCTCCATGAAGCGTCACGCTGGCAGGGCAGAAAACAGGACTCCTGCCATCCAGACTTACTCCTGATGGATGTCTGTTCAGGTTGCTGGACTTGAATCAGAGTGAACGTTGTCTCATGTGGGAAACATCCACCTTCCCAAAGCGTGAGAGAGATGGTGGCACATGGAGAAGAAAGCTGGGGTTTCCTTCCGTCTCTGCAGGGCAGGAGACTGGTAGGGAAAGAGGGCATTTACTTACGGGCTTTGAGTGCCCGCTCGGCAGCGTTCCTTACTCGAGAGAGCCTCATCCACCCTTCCCCTCTTTGAGCGAAGTGTGTTCTGGTTTTAGCTCTCAGCAAAGAGTTCTGGGGCTTTAGAGGAATGGTGCCTTGGAATCTGCGCCACTCTACTCTCCCTGCAGATGTTCATTTGTCCTTTGGAGCCCGGTAGCATCCTTGGATCAAGTCTTGTAGAGTCATAATGTGAAACGTGCACTGGCCTCACGAGCCAATGTACCGTAACTCTGGACTTGTTTAATTTTCCAGGTATCACGAGCTGGTCACAAAATATGGGAAGCTGGAGCCTTTGGCAGTCGTGGACCTTCGGCCACAGAGCAGCGTGAAGGTGGAGGTTCACTTCCAGGATAAGGTGGAGGAGATGTCCATCCGTCTCGATCAGACTGTGGCGGAGTTGAAGAAGCACTTGAAAACTGTAGTGCAGCTGTCGACAAGCAACATGCTGCTCTTCTACTTGGACCAGGAAGCTCCCTTTGGTCCCGAGGAGATGAAATACAGCTCGCGAGCGCTTCATTCCTACGGCATTCGGGATGGGGATAAAATTTACGTGGAGCCCAGAATGAAATAGCCTCTTTTGACCCCGTGAGTGCACGGTGGTGCACGCACACGCCCCCACACACCCACACACATGCATCTTAAAGGGTTTTTGCAAGGTTTTTCTTTCGGTCGGTCGGTCGGTCGAGGTTTGGTTGCGTTTCTGTAGCAGGTAATTTCATAGCCCGGAGGGAGTGCCCTGATGTGAGAACCATGCCCGCCACCCGCTGCAGGTGACCTTGAGGTGACAACGGACTTCAGTGCGTGTGTTTCAGTGTGTGCCATACCTTGATGTTTTCTCTGACGCTCCGGTATACTCGTGATTTGGCAGGAAGGGTCAGTTGTTCAAGCTAAAGAACGCTAGGGCCTATAAGGGAGAGGGTAGCTCCAGGCAGAATTGGACTTGTTTGGGTGGGTTTTTTTATTCTTTTTCTAAATTTGTGGGGGTTTTGGTCCCACCAGAGCGCCCTTTGGCCTTGCTGTCCGACTGCAGCTCCGAGCTTGCTGAAGTCTCTTTTTTTTTCTTTGCAGCAAGGTGCTGTCTCAACCTTTTGTTGTGCTCGAGCTTAGGGGAAAATGATAGAAACCGGTATCCCGCTTGATTCTGAGCTCAGGTATTTAGTGCATCCACTTCGCTCCAGTGATCGGTTTGGTTCATACGAGTGCACAGCCTGGGGGAGGGAAAGGAGACCTTTAGTAGAGAGAAACCGATTTCCAAACGCACGCTCTATATCCACGCTGCCTTCTGCTGATTGGTTTTTTTGGGGGGGGGGGCAGCAGAGGGGAAATGCTTTGATTTGTCACAGAGTGTCTGCAACCCGTAGCACGGGCAGCCTGGAGGCAAAGGTACCTTTGTCGTGTGTGTTGCAAAGTGGATTTTGGAAGGCAGTAGATGGGTGTTGTGTTGGAAGGGCTTCTAGAGGAGCAGGGCAAAAAGAGGTTGACGAGAGGATTCCCCCGTTGGCCGTGGTTGATTGCCAGGATGCCAAAGAGATCCTCCAGTGTGCACTCGACCTTGCACCAGTTGGTACTGAAAGTGGAATGGCTAAAATTGCTCTCCTGGGAAGAGAGTAAGAGTAAAGTTGAAGTTTGTGTTTGTTGTTGTTGCACCGGAAACGACACCCAGCACTTTTCCCCTGGGGCTCCTGCCGTGGGGTCCCTGCATGGGTCCCACCTTAGGAGGCTGCGTTGGCTCGGATCAGTTTTTAGAACATGAGTAACGAAGCAGCTGGACTCACCTTTAGCATAAGGCAGGTTTTCACTCTCTGTATTGGCTTCCCCCCACATGCTCCTCGTAGGCATCGCGTGCTGCTGCTTAAATTAGGCCCCATTTTTTACTGCAGAGCAGGTTTTCCGTCTTGTGCGATGAAACCCTCCATCCTTTCTAGCTCTCGTTTCGCGTTCCCGTGTCCTGCCTTGATCCTCTGCCCCCCTGACAAGGTGAAGACTTTTTCAAATTACCTAGTTATTAGCAGCTGCATAAAAGGTTTTGGAAGCCGTGCGGCGAGGGCTCTAGTTACACATGAACTTCTGACCATAATTTTGCATTGCTCCCTTATCCCCATGCGCACTTTCTTTCCCATGATGCTTTTCTCCACATCACCGAGCTCCTTTTATAATCTTGGAGTTGCGTATTTCTCTTACTGTTTTACCTAGATCCTGGGGTGGGGTAGAACGGGGAGGGGATGAAGTATTATCTCATAGTCTTCAGGTTTGAGGGTGTGGGGACCGTTGGGAGGGGAGCAGTTCCGCATCCAGGGTAACGATTCCAAAGGGGAGGATTTCAGACAAGTTAATAACGTGTGCCTCATCCCCCCACCTCCCCGCTCCCCCGCCAGAAATGTCAATCTCCTGGCCCCGTTGAGAGGAGCAATAGGAAACGGAGCAAGACTCGCCGTAGGTAGCGTTAGAGGCCGCGGCACGTAGCCGCAGGGCTGCGGTACCCGTGACCCAGAAGAGCGGGGAGACGGTGATGGTGTAACATAAGATGACGCTTTTATAAGCTAAAGCTTTACTGAAGATGTATTTTCCATTTGGGCAGAGAAAGGCGTTTTGCTGCCTTACAGCAGAAGTCTGAAGCCAACACTTCTGTATGATATATACATACATACGCATAGGAAAAGTTGTGTTTAATAAGATATTTTGTTATATATATATAAAAAAAAGTTTTATGAAAATATGGTTGTTTAATATTAGAAGCCTATTTCTCCCTTCACCTCCAGTTGAAGTGGGTTATCCCTCAGTTGCTGCGGTGTCAGAGGTAAGGGGATGCTAAAATATCTCTGACCTAATTCTATAGAGCAGTAATTGCCTACGTGGGTATATTTATGGCATTGTAAACTGGTATTAATGAGATGCTGTAACTATCGACCAACTTCCTCAGCACAATTTAATGTCTCGGTTCCAGAGAAGGAAATAAACCAAGAGCATTAAAGAACGGAGTGGGATGTTAGAGGACCCAAGTATGTGCCTGTGAGTTTGTTCGCCCACAAAAGGTGAGCCTGGCTGCGTAGGGAGCGGTGCCGTCACCGCGGCGGCTCAGAGCTGGCAGCAGATCCCGCCTTTATTTGCTGCAGGCTTGGTGGGAACCGGAAGATGGGGAAAAAGAGAGCGCCTACTGGCACAGGAGGTGGACAAGTGCCACCCGCCTCGCTGCCAGGGATTTGGTGCTAACAACCCGGGCCGGCTCCCCTGGTGGGTTGGGGTCAGCAAAAGTCACGATAGGAGTATGGCCCCTTTGTCACTTCTGTGTGGGAAGGTTGTTTCCTGAGGACGTTCGCAAACCATCCCCCTCCTGCGCAGGTAGCAGAGCAACCAGAAAACTTGGTTGGCTTCACAAGGAGAAAGAGCCACCTCTAAACCCCGGGATGATCGACTTTGAAAAGTGGGGCCAAATGGTGTTGCAACCCCTGGGGCAAAATTCCTTTTGTAATACCTTGTGGTAAGGGTCTTGTGTGTCTGCCGTGTTACTGTGTTACTGCTGAACGGGGGGACTGGGTCTTGGGGGGAGAAGGGGGGGCTGAGAGCAAGGGAGAAGGTTTGGGGCCAACGGTGGGTGTTGAGAGTTTGGGATGGGGAGCGTGTGTGGGGGTGGGATTCTGAGAGGGCGGGAGGTTTGATTGAAATGGGTGCAATGTCACCGGGGGCTGTGTCCTGGTGTTCGTTAGCGTGTACCCGCTTGAGCAAAAAAACCAGCCCCTGGGTCTGCCGGGATCCTTTGAGAAACGAGGACAGATTGGGAAACTTCTCTGGCTTTTGTGTCCTTCTGGTCTGAGGGCTGCTTTTGTCGAGAGCTCTTCTGCTGTTCCTGCGCAAAGGTCTGCCGGGGGCAGTCTATGCAGTGGGGAAATGCACCTGGTTCGGGAGGAATGAGGTGACAGCTACATATCAAAGTGTCCCATGGCTCCGCGTACGGAGCGTAGGTGCGGTGCCGTTGTGGTTTTTGGGTACGTTCCTATTGAATATCCATGTTTTCACCGGATGTCTCAAGCGGATCCTCCACCTGGCGGTGTTAGGAATACGTGTGGTCTGGGGTTTGTAGCCCCCTTTATTGGGAGCCGTATACGTCCCGGTGGCAGATGGTGGTGGGGGACCCGTGGTGGCTCGGAGCAGCTGGGAGGAACTGCGTGGGTCCAAAACAACCGGGTGGCTCTGCCTCCCCACTTTTGCTTGTAAATGAGATTCCGTAGGTTCTGTTCTTGTGTTGTTGTGGATTTGGAAATGCAAACGAGGTGCTGAAAGCAGCCTGGAGGCTAAAACATGTATTCCTGGCAGCTGGGCCTCCCTCCTTGGAACGTGGCGCTTTTGGAGGCGACTGAGAGTTGCCCTCCCCAGAGCAACGTTAGAGGGCTCTAGCCATCTCGGGCCTTCACCTCTGTGATTGCTTTTCTGCAGTGACTGGAAACTTCACATATAATTTAAACATGAAGGTCTGTTCTTGCTCCCCGTTAATGGTGCACTTAGACGTAATTTGAAAGAAAAAGGAAGAACTGGAAGTCTGTCTCAGTTTATATTCTGGCTTCTCTCATGGGGAATGTGCTTCCCCCTCCCACATTTTGCCTTGGGCTTGCTCGCAGACGTAGTGATGGAGTTCACACCAAACAGGTGATTGGTTTGGATCAGTCCAATAAACTCCTGTAAGTTTTTACACACACACACAAAGAAAAAAAGTGTCCTGAGTTTTGCACTGTGCTCTTCTCTGAAGTTAAACGTTTCCCTCTGTCTCACCCCCATGTTTAACACACACCTTTGGGAGAGTGAAAGCTGCTGAGAATTTTTGTGGTGCTGAGCTCAGGCACCACAAGGTGCTGCATGTTGAAAGGGGAAGACCTTGCCTGAAGACCCTAGTCCTCTTCTGGCCTGTGTTTCTCTGTGGTGGTGACTTATTACCACTTCCAGGTAAGGCACAAGGCTCGAGGTTGCTGTTACCTGCTCCCTGTCCCCTGTGGGACTGGCTTCGGGGTTAAAACGAGATTCACCCTGGAGGAAAAGGCTTGTAGTTGCTGATGGGGAGGGCAGTGCAGCTGCTAAAGCAGTAGAAATGGGCTTAGCCCATGCTGGCCTGCATGAACTGACGCTGGGGAGATGCAGGAGGAGGGAGTTGTCCCTCGGAGGGGACACAGCTCTGGGCAAACCCCTCACCAGGGCATCTGCCCCGGGCTGGACCTGCTGTGGGGCTGTGGGAATGCAGCAAGGGTCACGGCTGCCTGCAGTTGCTCTGCTGAGGTCGAGCAGACACAGCTCCCCTCCCGCTCTCATCTTTTACTGCCTGGGGTTTTTTTTTTGGTTTCTCAGCTCCGACGTGCTCAGCGCTGCGCCTGGAATATCAGTCACTGCTTTATAATGCCCCTGACCTTCTAAAATAACTGTATGTTGAGAAAAGGGAAGAAATAAAACTTAAAAAAATAAAAAGAGAGATAAAAAGGAAAAAGTAAAGTTTTCTGCGAGCAAGGCCATGTTTGGAGGATAAAGGGAAAGCAGCCTCCGGGATTTGCCACGGGGGTGGTGAGCTGCCTGCTGCCCTGATGTAGGAAAAGAAACTGCTGAGCTAAGATATGGCATTTGGAGGGTGAACTTCCTAAACAGGCTTCTAGAGGAGCACCCGGGGGCTGGGAAAAAAACAACCAAACAAAAACCACCCAAAACCAAAAAAAAAAAAGAAAAAGTTTGGGCTTTTAGGTGTTTCTTGTTTGGCAGCTGGGATTTCTGCCCCCTCTCTGTTCCTGACGAAGGATGGAGGGTGCAGGAGGGGTACCTGCCTCCTAGCAGGGAAACAGGTCTTGAAAGGAGGCCCCCACCCATCAAGTCAGAAGGAAAAAGTCCTTCTGCCCAGGGTGAGGTCCGTCAGAAGATGGCCTTTTTCCCACGAGGGGACTGCTGGGGTTGGAGCACCGCCTGCCTTACCTGAGCCTTAATGCAGGCTGGGAAACAGCGCTCTAACGGGGTGCTGCTAATTGCATCCTTCAGCCCTTGGCTGCTGTTCTGCCGCTGTCGTCTCGAACTGGTGGGAGTGAAATCGAAGCAGAGCTCTTTTCTCGGGCTACAGATCAGGCTTGGATGAAGAGCTTTGTTCTCTCTCACACGTTTTGAGGCTTACAAAGCCTGGAATGCTGGTGGTTTGCAACAAACTCTGGCAGGTCCTGCTCTCCCCCAGGGCTCACGGTGGCCCCGCCAGGCCTGCGAGAGAGCCTGCTGGTCAGCACGAGTGGAAACGCTCATCGAGTGGCCACCAAGTTCCCAGGAACAGTAAGCATCCCTGGAAGGTTCTCACCTCAGGGAGCCACAGTCTTGTGTGTGTGTGTCCCTGGGGAGTTGTATGTCTAGTGAAACCCCTAAGATGGGCAGACCCGGGCTGTTGGCTGGAGGAGAGGGGAGACGGAAGCAGAGAGAAGGCCGGGCTGTGGGGGGACAGTGCCAAAAGAGGATGTCACAGCAGTGAACTTCCCCGGCTGCTGCGGGGTGTGCCACACAGCCCAGAGTCAGGGTAAAAATTCCCTGTGGAAACCACAGGTTGTACCAGTGAGAGCAGGAATATCGCTCCCCAGTGAATCTCTCCCACCGGCTTGAGTGAAAAAAGCCAGTCAAGCCCTTCCAGAGAGGGTGGAAGCAGCCTTGGTTTCCCACTCCGTGGGCTTTGGGGAGAGCACGCTGCGCTGAGTAAGTTTTGCCCTTTCCACCTGTAAAAGCAGGAGTAAGTTGTGCTGAGGAAAGTGAAGCGAGACTTGGCTGGAAAAGAAGGTCCATTGAATCTTTGGGGCACTGCCTTTGAACGCTGCTTTAAGCCTAGCACTGTTTAATGCTAATGCTGTAACATTATATAGATGGGGCTCTTTTTTTCTTCCCCACTTACACAAAGGAGGAAGGGCCTCAGTTCTTCTCAGTTGAGGGTTGTTGGTTCTTTCATTGGGTTTTGGGTGGGGGTTTTTTTGTTTGTTTTTTTTGGTTTGGTTTTTTTTTTCCCTTTTTCAGCCAAAAGCGATGCTGAGCAGCAGAGCCGCGAGCCCAGCCCCAGCTCGCTGACATTTCCATCTGAATCCACCTGAAGGGGGGTGAGCTTTTGAGGAAGAAAGAGGCTTCTCTCCCTCTCCAGGCCAGAATCTGATCTCCAGATTAGCTTGCTGGTTTATCAATAGAGGCAACAGTTGCGATTGCAACTCAACACTCCTCCAGCCCCAGGGACAAGCACTGGAGAAAACGGACTTTTTCAATTGCGAGAGCAAAGGGACCGAGACATCGTGGTTTCAGTCACCAGCGAGAGTTGGCAAAGGAGGACCGGGGATGCATTCTCCATTGACATAGGATTTCTCCCTGGTCTACCAAGATCGGTCTAAAATTTCAGACCTGGTTGCTCCTCCAGTCTACGGAACAGGTTGGTAATTTTCTTTTCCATACCTCAAAAATTGTATGTTTGAATGCGGGAGGTTAAGTAAAGTATTCTTTTATTGTCTGTCGTGTTTCCCGAGCAGCGCTGGTCTCGCTCATGCTCTTGGATTGCCACGGTCTGCGGTAGTCATTGCCTGCCTGGTCTCTGCTAAGGGAATCCGCAGTGATTCAGATTTACCCTCTAGATAAAATTCTGTCATTCTCTCTTCTTCTTTCCAAGATAAAGCTTTTCTTGGGTGGAACAAATTGGTTTTTTTTCTCCGGGCAGAGCGTGGTTGCTGGGAGCAGATCCCGGCACACACTGAAGAGCAGGGACCAACTTTCCTTCCACCCTGTCCCGCGCTTTCTGAGCTCCCGGTAATGGGGGGGTCGAGTAAAGCAGAGTGGGACAAGACGATGGCTTGTTCCCTGTGTACGTGGATACATTTAGGAGGAGGTGGATGTGCTGGTCCCCGTAGGTTATAGAAAGGGAGCTGTCTATAGGGGCAGCATAGAGAGCAGCTGGGTTTTGTCGGTGCTGTGTCCACACAACTGAAGTGCATGGGATGTAGAAGTCAGAGAGGCTGGTGTTGAGACAAAGATGATAACACATGTATGTACCTTGTGTCTGAAGCTGATGGTGTACTTTTCCAGTGGGCACAGGCTCGCTGGGAGCACAGGACACCTTCCTGGGAGCTCTGTGCAAGCCCTGCCAGTGTGTAGTGAATGGAAGCGATGGGCGAAGGAACCGAAGCAGGTGTTTGTGCATTGGATTAATACCGAGTAACAAATTGCATTAGGCGCAGACGGAATTAAAGCTGGCACAGGGTTTGGCTTTCATTTTCCCAGCCCTGTATCTGCTTCTCTCTCTGTCGTTGATTCCCGTGCAGCAAGGGGTTGCCCAGCTGTGTAAGTGTTTGTGCTTCTTGCACACTTGTCGGAAATGGTGAGCGACAGTTGTGTCAGCAGCCAGTGCAGAGGATTAGTCAAAGTGGTGCCTGAAGCCCCTTAAAGCAGGAGAGCTTGCAGCAGCTTGGCCTTGGCTCTTGAGTTTGGAGCAGGGAGAAGCTGCTCCCCTTGAAGTCAGGCAGAAACACCCATCCCTGTGCTAAGGGGATCCCGAGAGGAATTACTCTTGAACTGTGGGGAGGATGGGATGGCCCATGGAGAGCTGGGGTGACTTGCAACTTCCAAACACTGCATGAAGTTATCTGAAGCTCTTCCAGGTGGTTTATGCGCTTGCTTTGACAGTACCTGCAGGGCGATTTGCTGCTATCACCAGGAAAGTGCCTTTACACCACTGCACAGAGTAGGTATTTTGGGTCTGCCTGGTGGGTGAGGGACCTGCATCTCTGAAACATCGGTGTGATGGAAATGACGTTGAGGTTTGCTCGAGGGTGCGGTTTCCTACCGACGTGATGCATGTCCAGCTTTCTGGTTTTCTTTTTTCACCCCGCAGGATGAACAAGCGATCGTTCCTCGGAACCTGGGTGGCCCTTCTGGTGATAACTGGGCAGCAGCGAGGTGAGTATCACCCGCTTGGGTGCTGGGAGAGGCCGATGCTCGTCAGCTGTGCTGGGAGAAAGCTGTCACCTCGCAGGGGAGCCGTGCCCCAGAGACCCCAGAAGTACGGAGAGCCTGGAAAACACACCCAGCCCCTTGGCTGGAGCAAGGACAAGAACCGGGGTGAACTTATTATTTCCCCTGGGGGAGGGAGGGACCACTGATTTCAGGGAGACTGGGACAGGGGGGGGTGCTTTGTGGGTGAGCCCAGGTGCCAGTTTTGCACGGGTGACAGCTTTGCACCACGGGAGATGGATCACCAACCTGCACAAATGGCCCTGGCTTCACTGAGAGCAATGAAGCGATGACAGGTTACCTTGAGCTCAGAGCTGAAAGCGAAGGCGGTAGGATACACAGGCCACAGAAGCCATTGAGCTTGGTGAGCCATCTGTATGGCTGCATATATCCTCTATACAGCTGTGTGTGCACGCAGGAGGTGGGCAATGGCCTGGCCAGTCCTTCCCAAATTAGGAGGTTGAAACATTTCGGGTGTTAGGGTTGCTGAGCAAGCTGACGGCCTACATCCAGTCCAGGGCAGATTGGGTGAGCGATAGCAAAAAGTCACAGTTTGTGGAGTGTGTGGTTCTCTGGGGTGCTCACAGAGTCTCTTCTCCCAAGTCACAGCCGATGGGACAAGAGGAAACAGCCTCAAGTTGCACCAGGAGGAGGTTCAGATTGGATATTAGGAACGATTTTTACCCGGAAAGGGTTCTGAAGCCTTAGAAGAGGCTGCCCAGGGTAGGGGTTTGAGGCACCTTCCCTGGAGGGATTCAAAAGCTGGGTTGACAGAGTGCTTAAAGACATGGGTTTGTGATGGGTTTTATCAGAATTGTGTTGATGGTTGGACTCGATGTTCTTAAAGGTCCCTTCCAACCTAGAGGGTTCTACAATATCAGACAGCAGACGTGGAGGTGGCACTGGCAGGATTGCAGGGCTGCAGCCTGCAGCAGGAAGCCTCTCCTTTCACTTGCACCCCATCTCTCTTGGTACATTCTATTTTGCGTAGAGGCGGTGGTGACATCTGGGATGGGTGAACCTGCTCTGACCATGGTGTCAGCCTTGCTTTGGGCAGGAGGTGAGAGTAACCGGCAGCCGAGGACTCCTTCCAAGTTGTGGTTTTCTACATTGTTGAAAACCTTGTGGTTTCATGGAGAAATTAGTCTTTGCCACGTTTCAGTTTGAGGAGGGGCAATCGGAGGTGGCATGGGCAGGAAAAGCCTCTGGAGTTTGGGAATGTGGCAGAAGTGCCCTGCCTGGCTGGTACGGGATGTGTGGCTGCTCGAGGACCTCTAGCAAGGGAAGCTGAGAATAATCTGGAAGCCGTTTCCCTGTTCAGCTGCTGAGCAGCCATCAGGCTGAGGAGAGGGCTCAGGCAAAAACCGTGGCTCTCATTCCTCTTGTGGGAAAGGAGGCCACCAGTTCACCCTGGGGAAATGCCACCGGAGGCATCACCATCCATGGGACCCGCTGGGCTGTTTGACTGGGCGAGGTGACGCACGCAAAGGGGTGGTGGCAGTGTGGCAGTAGCAGGGCTAAAGAAGCCGGCATCGAGAAGTTTTTGCTGAGTTTTCTCTTTAAAAAAAAAAAAACAAAAAAAAGAAGTTAGACCCATGTCTCGTAGCTGTGCCTTTAGCTGTACTAACTCACCGGGTGCCTAAGAGCTGTGCAATGACTTGTTGGCAGCCAGGAGCTTTGCTACGGCCCTTTCGATATATCTGTGAAACCAGGCTTGTGGCTCGGACACCGTCACACGCCGCCTCCCTTGATGACCAGCGGGGCACTTGGGCCACGCGTGTGTCTTAGAAGTTCAGGATGCCAGCAGGGCTAGGTGAGGCTTCCCCTGTCTGCTTTTCTCCAAGGGAAGTCAGACCGTTGAGCCTGTGAAGAAGGCTCAGATGGTGACTCTCCCCACTCCCAGGCTCCCAGTTTTGAGCAGGGATCATCCTCGGGGTGGCAAGGAAAGAGCCATCCCCCAGCTCGGGCAACGCCGAAAGCCCCTCCTGCGTCTGTAACGGCAGGGCACAGAGCAAGCTGTCCTTGGCTGGAGGCCCCTGAAGAGCACAGGGGCAGGGCTTAGGAAATAAAAGCATGTCCCGAATCCAGGAGAACAGAGTCGGGATTGTTCAGAGCCCGGCGGCTCCTGTCAGCTGAGATTGAGTGTCGCAGGGCACTGCTTTTGTACATCAGGGAGGGGAGGAGGCGGGGGGAAAAATCCACCCAAATCCCCATTTGCTCTGAGGAACCACAGCAGTAGCTAACTGCAAGAAACGGGGGATGAGATGGCAGCCTAGCAGGGGCTGGAATGGGAAAGGACATGTGCCCTGGGGCCAGAAGTGCCCGTTTGTGACTCAAGCCAATGGATTTTGTTGTTGTTGTTGTCTGGTGGAAAGCGGCAGGCTTGCACTGAAACACGTCAAAACCATCTTCTGCAATATTTTTAGGAGAGACAGTCACGTTCACCGGCAGGGCCTTTTAGCAGGAAACCTAATTTGGCCAGGAAATGTTCAGAGCAGCTGATACCCAGCACCAGGAGCCTTGGGGAGGGGGCTGTGGGGCAGGCTGGGCCTGGTGCCCAGGGAGGGCTCTGCCATACCAGGAGGAGGAGAAGGATGGCTTCTGCCAGGAGCATGGTTCTGGGGTTCAGCCTCGGTGCTTTTTGGTCTCCAGGCACTTGAGCACCTCACCATCTGGAAAAAAAACCCATGTGGGTGTAGGGGGAGGATGGAGCTGTTGTCCTTGTTGCTGAGATGTGTTATGAGTCGGTCACAGCCCATCCTAGATCCAACACCTCTGCTCTGGCTGGAGACAACCTCTGGCTGCTGCCAGTGCCGGGTTTTGGGAGCCGTCTCCCCCGGCGGCAGCGATGCAGGGCACAGCACGGTGGCCAAGTCCTGGTTTGGCTGTTCACCCTTAGTCTGCTGCCCCCAGTGCTCAGCACAGAGTTTCACCCACCACCCCGAAGCCCTGCCCGGCTTAGTGCAGGCTGGTGGCCAGCAGACCTTCAGCATCCTCAGCGTGTCCACACTGGGGGAAGGAGGTGAGGGCAAGGCAGGGATTTTGCTCTTCACAGGTCAGCATTTGGGGACAAGCAACCCCAGGGGGCTCCGCCGTGGCCTCTCTGAAGCCAGAACCAATCCTGGCATTGCCATAAGGACTCTCTTCTCCCTTTCCTTCCAGCTCACCCCACAGCAAGTCTCTATCCCTTCTGGCAGAACGACACAAAAACGCCCAAAGTTGATGATGGAAGCTCTCCTGAGATCAAGATCTCTGTCCCATTCATCTTTTTTGGAGCCCCGTACAGAAGCGTTTATGTAAGTGGAGAAGCAGATTTTCCCTTTATTCCTTTCCTTGCCATTAGCAGCTGCATTTTAAACGTGCTCTCCCCATCTTCAGGAATGGGAAGATTTATTAGCACCTACCTGACAAGTTCTTAGATTTCATGAACTGATAGGTTTTATGATTAAGAAAGTCAAAGGTATATTTAATGGGCTAATGTTCATGGGGAAGGAATATAAAAGGCAATAAATTCTCTTCGTAGGTGATTAAATGGTAGAGCGAAGCTAAGGCCTTGACACAAGAAACATTATTCCTGTTATACATGACAAGAGACAAGAACATGCAGAGACCTGCAGGGGGAAGAAAAAAAGGAGAAAAAAAAAAAGGGTGACAGTTTGGACCCGTATGTGGAGGGTGCCCGAGACGAGGACAGGCTGCCACGCTCTCAGAGGGCTGCGTGGCCAAAGCTGGGACAAGGGGACCCCGTCTCCTCCAGGCTGGGCTAAGAGAGGGTACGCCTGAGCACACCAAAGTCAGTGTGACCGTAGGGCAGATCCCTCGTGTGCCCACGTTTCGTGGCACAGCAGTGTCTGTGGGAATCCCTGGTCCAGAGCGGGATATAAACCTGCCAGTCCCACAGGTTCAAAAGGGAGGTGAAGACTCATTCATTCCCCTGCCCAAGCAGCTCATGTTTGCCCAAGCAGCAACACTGGGGAAGCAGTAATTCCGAGGAGATTTCGAAGCCTTGTGGTGGGAGGTGTCAGCATTCAGGTCAGCAGGGCCACTTGCTCTCCACGCTCAGCAAAAATAATGGTTGTGTTGTTGACCCTCTTCAGCAGACTCTGGAGAGACTGCCCATGGCACCATGTGTCACCCTGCTCTTGGGGAACCCCAGGATCTGTCACAGATGCAAAATGCAGCAAGGCCAATGCTTTTGCCTGGAAGCCCTCATGCCGTGAGGCCACCTGTTGCATGCGACCAGGTCTCTCGGAGCTGTTCTCCATAGGCTGGGTAGACCCAGGACCCCAAGGCAGGGTCCCAGCTGAGCCAGTTGCCGCCCTCTCTGATGGGTGGGTCTCCTGTATTGGCCCATAGGAGCCCTGTTTTGCAGACTTTTCAATGTTTTGTCCTGCCTGGGGCTGCCTTCCCTCAGCCTGTGGCCACCACTGGTAGGATGAGGTTGAATCTCTGCCTAGATGGTCAGGCTGTCTCACTGGCTGTCAGTATCATGAGCCACTTGCTGCCAAAAGCTACTCCCCCGGCATGTCCTGATAAAGCAGCAGTTTTCTGCTACCTGCCCAGGCTTGCTCAAACTGAAGCGGGTCTCTTTGTGCAGGTCAACAACAACGGTGTGATTTCCTTCAACGCGCTCGTCAGCCAGTTCACACCTGAAGCCTTCCCCTTGACGGACGGACGGGCCTTCGTCGCCCCGTTCTGGGCGGACGTGCACAACGGTATCCGGGGAGAAATCTACTACAGGGAGAGCACGGATCCCGAGCTGCTGAGGAGAGCCTCCAAAGACATCCGCAAGCACTTCAAAGACATGGCTTCCTTCTCCGCCACCTGGATCTTCATCGTCACCTGGGAGGAAGTCACTTTCTATGGAGGAAGCAGCACCACGCCGGTAAGAGCGATGCTCTGTGCTTCGAGATGGGTGGTGTTTGATGGTTGAGTATATGTCTGTGTATGCATGTATGTATATGTAGATATATATATAACTGTCCTGGCCTTTGTGGGTACAATTGAGTGAGTTGCTTTGCGTTCCTACTTCTTGGTTCCCTTTTGAGCAGATTTCATTTTTCCTCCATGCTGTGATATGTGACCTCCACTTCCCCGTCCTTCCGCAGTGATAAACCAGAGCTGTGGGGCTACGGGGGCTAGTGATAAACCAGTGCAAGGGCTACGGGCGCCTTGGAAGGGAGGCCTGTATAAAGGAGCCAAAGTTATGGCATTGAACAGTAGCTCTGTCGTGATATAAACCACTCGAGGCTCCCACCTGCTCCTGCTCAGTCAGTTTATATGAAGTGATTCTATTGGAAGGCATGTTATCATGGCAGTGATGGGGCCAGGGTGTTTCCAGCCCCTCTACTCTGCCCTGCAGAGGCCCCATCTGAGGCACTGGGTACAGTTCTGGGCTCTCCAGTTCAAGAAGGACAGGGAACTGCTGGAGAGGGTACAGCAGAGGACCACAGAGATGATGAGGGGCCTGGAGCATCTCTCTGCTGAGGAAAGGCTGAGGAACTTGGGTCTGTTTAGTCTGGAGAAGAGAAGGCTGAGGGGGTATCTGATCAACACCTAGAAATACTTCAAGGGTGGGTGTCAGGAGGAAGGGGCCAGTCTTTTTTCAGTGGTGCCCAATGTCAGGACAAGAGGAAATGGGCACAAACTTGAACAGCAGAAGTTCCATCTCAACACGAGGAGGAACTTGTTCACTGTGAGAGTGGCAGAGCCCTGGCAGAGGTTGCCCCGAGAGGTGGTGGAGTCTCCGTCTCTGGAGACATTCAAACCCCACCTGGACCCGTTCCTGTGGCACCTGGCTTGAACTAGATGATCTCCAGAGGTCCCTTCCAACCCCAGCTCGTTCTGTGATTCTGTGTTGGGTGAGATCCAGAGGCTCAATAGTACCCAGGCGGGCACTGAACGTAGCCTGGTTGTGTGTGTGGGATCTGAGCATCCGAGGTGCAGGTGTGCAGGTAGAGCGGGCTCCTCCCAAGCCTGCAAGGTGGCGAGCGGTGCCCAGGGTCATAGCAGAGAACAAGGTTATCTGTTCTTGCATCCCATCCTGGAGTGGGACTGGAGGGCAGCCCCCCCTCGACTGCACTGGTCTATCCACTCCAGAGGTCCAGAATAAACTGGTCCCATGCTCAGCAGGGTGACAGAAAGAATGTGCTGTGGAGGTGGAGGGGAAGCCCTTCGTTGGCCGGCCATCCATAATCTTCTGCTCTGTGCTCCCTTCTTCTCTGTGGTCACCTTCTTCAGGTTGGCGTTTGTAGCTGACCCTTCTCTCCCCACTGCTTGCTTCTACCTGGGGTTCAGTGCAACCCTGCTCGCTTTTGCACCCTCAGATGCCCAGGCAGCTTTGGGGTGAAGCTGAGGGCTTTATTTGCTCCAGGCCTCTGCGAGGAGGGAGGGCTGCTCCGGCAGAAGAGGGCCTAGCTCAGGAATCTGTGGCAAAATAAGTTTTGGCAGTAATCCCCTCTCTGAGGAGCTGGAGACCAGAAAGAGAAATACAAATGAAAGCTTGTCCAGAATTTGGCTAAAAAGAAAAAAAGAAATTAAAAGAAATCTGTCTTGCTTTCAAATTTTGATGGCTTTTTCTGCGGTGGAGGCTGAGACGCCATTTCTGCAGCGCTAATCTGAGAGGGTGGCGGGGGCACCCCATAGAAAAGGGTTGAAGGGACAGTCCGAAATCCTGTGCGGATGTGGGGGTAGGAAGGGGAGAAGCGAAAGGAACACTTGGCAGTGTTTTTGGGGGATGACAGCTGCCCTGTCTGTGCGGGGAGACTGATCCAGATGGGCCAGCGTCCTGCTAGCGACTCAGCCGTGGTAGCGCTGTTGCGTTTCCACAGATGTGTGAGTTGTGTCTCAGAGGACAGGGATGGTGGAGCTGTTTTTAGGGCACAAACAGCTTTTGAAATATCCGGTTGATACGTGAGCCATGATTGCAGCTAGGTGCTGGGGGTGTCTGTGCCGTACCACTGACATGTTGCTGGTAGGGCCTGTGGAGAAGCCTGTGGAGCAGATAGTGTGCGAGGGGTCCCTGCTATTGTTTGGGGAAAGGGTTGTTTAGGATTAGCCCGTGTCCTGTGAGCGCCAAAAGCTGGCTGCTTCTGTCTCAAGGAGTTGGCTCTGATCAACAGTTCGGCTCCTTTCCATTTTTTAGAGAGGCTCGAGATGTAGTGNATATATATATATTTGCAGAGAGCAAGCTGTATAGAGATTCGTGTATTGCCTGAAGAATTACATTTGCAGCACAATGCGATTTGTTTCGTTATAGAGCAGCCTTCCCGTTCAATAGCAGCCAGGGCTCCGGGTTGGCACACGGAGTAGCACGCTGCAACTTAAGCAGGAAATTCAACGCAATGCAGAAAAGCTGCAGAAAACAGTTCTGACGACGCGGATCTCGGGGACACTGCGGTGACCGTCCTTGGATGACGCCTGAGCAAATGGGTTCCCTTTCCCAGAGCTTTGTTAGATGGCGGGGGCGCTGGACGCATGTTTGGCCGTGAGCCTCAAACAGGGAAACGGTTGGGGTTCATGTCAGTGCTTCTAACGAGGAGCCATCCCGCCATTCCAAATCTCCTGGTTCCTAAGTCAGCTCCCACCACCCTCCAAGAGGCACCTGAGGGGAAGCAGAGGTTGTGACTCCATGGAGGAGACGGTTTTGCAAGAGAAAGAGCGGTGCTGCCTCTACGTGCTAGTGCTTTCTGATGGTGCAGTGGTGGGTGGGGAAGGAGAAGAGGGTGAGCCAGCGTCTTGAGGAGGCAAAGAGGGACCTGATGGAGGAGGCAGAATCCCAAGGAAGGGATGTAGGAGCGGAAAGGGTGGGTTCCCTGTCAGCTTGCTCTGCCGTTTGCCCCAGCGTGAATGGTGCCGATGGCAGCTCTGCCCACACCTCTGGCTCTCCTGACAGCTCGCACAGGCTGCTGCACCTCCGTTTCCAACAGTTCTCAGGGCAGGAGCCTAAAGCCCCTTGGAAGTGAATTCCCACATCTAGGGAGTGCAGCCCTGGGGTCCTTTCTCAATCCTCGGGCATTTGCGCTCCCCTCAGCCCCCGATAATCAAAGGGCGCGAAGTGATGCTCAGCCCCTTGAGTCTTGCCTTCGTCCAGCAGCTCCTGTGAACCGGTGTTAAGGAGGAGCAGCTCAGGCTGGCAGGGTAAGACCTAGCCCTTCATAGGGTGAGATGATTTGATCGAGGTGCTTTCCCGTATCACCTGATAAATGTTTCTGTGGTGGTAGTTTCCTTCAGAGCTTGCAGCACCCGGGTAGCTGGGCTCCTAGTAGTGGTCTTGGATAATGAATAGAGAGGTGGCTGGAGCTTTGTGGTCCCCTCCTCCCCCCAAAATCCTGCTCAATTAGGGGCAGGAGGAGCAGCCGTTTAGCACAGCGCAGGCCCAGCGAAGTGCAGTCTAGGACGAGCAAGGATGGGGGAGGACAGGAAAATGCAGAAAGCTGCGAGAAGTGAATGACTGCTGGTTCCCAGCCATGATCTCTGCCGCTGGATCTGCAGGGACAGAGGGGATATCTCAAGGGGAGAGGCCTTTTCTGCCTTTCTGTGTGACTGTGAAAGCAAAGGGCTCGGGGTTACGCCACCTTCGCCGGCTGACACAGCCTGCCCCTCTTGCGTGGGGCCAGGGCTGGCTGTGGCATGAACGTGTCTGGAGTTTGGGGGGTGGGAGGCTGGAAACACAGCGTCCTTTCAGGTGAAAGGAAGAACAGGGGCAGCAGACTGAGCAGGCAGCGAGAGGGGATTTGGCAGCCGAGCACAGCGCATAACATACATGGTTGACTTGGATGTAATCCACTGTTAAGGGTATCGTAGGGTATGAACGTGGAAGGGAAGCGGGTAAGATAATGCAGTGAGGAATAAAGCTAAGACAGGGTAATGGAAGATAACAGGTCCTAAGAACCCAAATCCTGCCAATTGCTTTTTCCCCGCAAGCTTATTCTCATGCTGCCATCTAATGGCGTTGCATCAGATGGGAGACAGTCTTGTCCTCCCAGGTGGAGGCAGCGACAGCGACGGGAGCTTGGGGAGTCACAGCAGCAAGGACATGCATATTTTGGGTCTCCTTAGGCTTTTGCTGCTTTTTGCTGTGAGGCTTCTGCACCTTGCCCGGGCCAGGGATGAACATGGCAGAAGGGCAGGCCAGCGGTGTGAGAAAAGCAGGCTCACCTTGTGAACACGCTCATGGTTTTCAACAGGTAAACACCTTCCAAGCTGTCCTGATCACAGATGGAGTGTCGTCTTTTGCCCTATTTAACTACCACGAAATCAGCTGGACCACGGGGACAGCCAGCGGAGGGGACCCCCTGACCGGTCTTGGCGGGGTGATGGCCCAGGTGAGGCTCTTGATCCTGTACCTCCATCTCTGCAGAGCTCTCAGATGGTAGCTCATGCTACCTAGTCCCTCAACGTCCCCAGCACTGGCCTTGGAAGCCCAATGCACTGTGGGACGAGCGCCCTAAAATTTGTTATGGGCAGCGGTGGCATGGCCAGTCCACTTGTCTAGGGTGGGTTGAGGATCCCTGCCTCCACACTGCCTGTAGTGCCTGTTGAGCTTATCCCTCGCATCCAAGCTAACTGAAACGTCTTGAGAAGAGGCTTTGAAACTAAAGAAGATGAGCTCAGGAGCCATTGCAGGAGGCGGAGAAGTGTGGGAATGCAGCGCTGCTTTCTCATGGCGAAGGTGTGCGATGAAATTTGCTGTCTCTCTGTTTTAGGCTGGCTTCAACGGTGGAAATATCACCAACTTCTTCAGCATCCCGGGCTCCAGAACCCCAGACATAGTCAATATTGAAGAAACGACCAACGTGAACGTCCCCGGGCGCTGGGCTTTCAAAATAGATGGCAGAGAAATAGACCCGGCCAATGGCTGCAGCCTGAGAGGTAAGAGGGAAAACGGCATCGCGGTTTTTTCAGGTCTTGGGGAGCAGCGGCAGGAAAGGGTGATGCTGTTGGGAAGCTGGTGGAGAGGTGCCCGAGCGCTCTGGGCTGCTGCAGTACTGCAGCTGTGGGGACAGAAACACAGGAGCAGGGGTGGGGCCCTTTGTGCAAAGTCCTCACCCGACTTCCAGTGAAAATTGTCAGTCTGCTCCCTGCGAAAAGCTAACGCCTTGAAGAGAGGGCGGAGAGGGGTTTGTCATCGTTTGGCACATCTAGTTCACCCGAAGAACGTGCTCAACGGAGTACGAGAAGAAACCATGGTCAGCCGTTGTTTGTCCCAGCTGGTGGTGTCTCTCCCAGAGGGATGTCGGGTGGCCCGACCTGGCTCACAATTGCAGCAAATTCCCAGTGTGGATGAAGGCTGACCTGGCAGCTCAGAGAAAACGGAGCGGGACCCGTAAACGCTCAGGAGTGTTCTCGGCATTTTGCTTTCTGCCACCAGGGAGTTAAAACTGCCATCCTGGCTGGTTTTTTTCCTTTTTTTAGGATTTTAGTAGCATGGTGTCACTGTAAGTCTCCGTTCCTGTGGCCTGGAAGGAGAACACTAGTGTGAAGTCGAGTGTTTTGTGGGAATTGAATGCCACCGAGCCAGTCGTCTTGATTCTTTTCTGCGATGCTGATGGTGACAACGGGAGAGTCCTGTGGACAGTGATTTCCTCTCACCCCCAGAGCAGGAATGCTGGTGGTGTGACTCCATTTGCCTTGTTTCTGCAGGAAGAATAGCGGATTTTTCCAGGCAGGACAAATACCGTGCCCCTGTACCAGTTAGAGTGTCTGTGCACGCGTGGCAGAGAGTGTGGGGATAAAAGGGAATAATAAATGGACACAGCAACCGCACGGAGTCTCTGCCACAGAGAGAGGATCATATTGCCATTTGACAAATAAAACTGTCAGGAGCATCCCGCTGTGCTCCGGGGAGTCTTCCCAGCAAGAGAGCATGGCCACTTGCTGATGGACACTGGAGATGTCACCACTCTGGGACATGTGGCTTCTTTATGTCCTGTTTTCGGACGGTACCAAAAGAAGGTCCACGAGGAACCAAGGCTCTTGCAGCCCCAGACAGAGGTTTTGGGTCCGGCCGCTCCAGCCACTTCCAGCTGCTGACACCAGGAAGAAGAGCTGGGCTTTGCAAAGGGGCTGAAAAGCCAGTCTGGGCTTGGCAGGTAACGAGGGTGGCGTGGGTAGATGCCACCACTGGATTTGCATTTCACAGTGGACAGTTGGTCACTCCCCATGAGAGGACACGCATCAGCTGGGACAGTTGGCAGAGGAGCCCTCACGAGCGGGTCTCGATAAAAGGAGATGATGTTTGTTGCAGGGAAATGGAAAATAGCTTTTTTTTTTTTATTTTTTGTAGGAGGCAGGGAAGAGAACAAAAAGTTTAGGAGAGGTAAATTCAGGCAGCGCGCACGGCAGAAGCCAGGAGCGCGAGAAGTGTGAAAGACAGCCATATGGAGGAGCGGGAAACTCTCCCGGGTGTTTGCCACCCTTGTTCTCTCGCCTTCCCTCATGTCTCTCACCAGACGAACCTGCCTCCTTTCACAGTGCTGCCGTGTAACAAGTCCGCTCAGTCTATTGCCGCGCCATCACTCATTGCTTCCCGTTGTCGACGGTGTGTGGCGTGGAGGTTGCTTATCAACAGCTCTTTGGTGCAGTAACTACTAGGAGCGCTTTCTGAATGGGAATGAATTGCCTCTGGGTCACCAAGTGATGTCAACGGAGGGATTACAGGGAGGGTGACAAGGCCGAGGGACAGCACAAGTAGAGCGACAGCACCAGAAACAGCCTCCAAAAGGCATGAGCTTTACCAGCGGACTTTCCCTTTGAGAAAATCGCACAAATGTCTCTCGTGTCCTGCGATGCTGAAGAAGAAGGAGGGTGGTAGGTGCCCAAAACAGAAGGAATAGCCTTCGAGTTATCCAGCCTGTGCAGCGCGGCACCGACCCCGGGTTTGTGACAGCACTTGCCCCATCTGATCCACTTGCGGTGCAGGTAGGAATTAAAGGGGACGCGCCGTATGTGGAAAACGAAGCTTGGGATTGCAGCGCTTTGCTGAGTGGCTCCTGCCAGGAGGTTGCACGAAGAAAGCAGCCGAGAAACTCAGCAGCAGGAAGCTTCGGCGACAGTCACGATTTTAGGGCCAGCGGACCCCACCGAGGACTGAACGCGGTGCAGTGAGAGCACATTCCTCTCTTTAGAGAAGTGATGTAGCTTGGATTTTTCCCTTTTTGTCTTTTTAGGGCAGTTTCTCCGTCAAGGGGAGATCTTCTGGGACAATGCCAACTGCACCACCAAGTGCCGCTGCCTGGACTTCAACAACGAGATCTTCTGCCAGGAGGTGGCTTGTGGCCCCTTTGAAGCGTGCGAGCCAAAGACCAAGTTCTTCCAGTGCGTGCCGGTGGAGAGCAGCACCTGCGTGGTGTTCGGAGATCCCCATTACCACACCTTCGATGGCTTCCTCTTTCACTTCCAGGGTTCCTGCTCCTACCTCCTCGCCAGGCAGTGCTGGCCAGGCTCCCAGCTGCCCTACTTCAACGTGGAGGCCAAGAACGAGAACCGAGGCGGCTCCTCCGTCTCCTGGCTGAGGGATATTTTTGTGGAGGTCTACTCACACAAGATCGTCCTCCCCAAAGGCAGCTTTGGGAAAGCAAAGGTAAGAGCCCCACTGGAAGGGGGGAGAACTTGCCTGGTCAGCTCTTCCTCCGAGGAGGAGGAGGCAGTGAGACCGCGGCGGTGGCCCTGGGAGCGTGGGACGGTGTTTCTGGGTCCTGCGTGTCACTCGGGGAGAGGGCACGAGTGACAGGCATGATGGCAAATGCCTGTCGGCTGACGGCTGTCCTTCTACATGCATCCCTAACCCTAAGACCCCCATAACGAGGCCGTACGGCTCCTGTGTGTATCCCGGTATGAGGGCTCTGCTATTTCAGGTGCCGGCTCAGCCGTCCGGTGTTTTTCCCGCAGGTGGATGACTTGATGGTGTCCCTACCCATCTCCCTGGAGTTGGGAGCAATAAAAGTCTATCAAAGCGGCTTGTCCACAGCCCTGGAGACTGACTTCGGCCTGCTGGTGACCTATGACGGACAGCACTACGCCTCCGTCTCCGTTCCTGGCACGTACATCAACACCACGTGCGGGCTTTGCGGGAATTACAATAAAGACCCCGAGGACGATACCCTCCGCTCAGATGGGAGGTTGGCCACGTCCGTGCCGGACCTGGGGGAGAGCTGGCGAGTACCGCACCCCGAGAGGAAATGCTCATCCGGCTGCTTGGAGAACTGCAGCCTCTGCGACGCCGCCACTGAGTCTCTCTATTTCACCTCCGACTACTGCGGCTTCATCAACAAGAGCGGCGGGCCGCTGTGGGAGTGCAGCGCCGTCGTGGACCCCACCGCCTTCGTCCACAGCTGCGTCTATGACCTCTGCAGCGCCCGGGATAACGGCACCGGACTGTGCCAAGCCATCCAGGCATATGCTGCTGTGTGCCAAGCCCTGGGCATCTCGGTGGGAGAGTGGCGGGCCCAGACGGGATGCGGTAAGTGTTTGTGTGCTCTTGCTGGGAGGAGGGTAGTGATTTCAGGGGTCTGCCTCTGTGCCCAGAAGAGTGTGAGACAGAGGGGGACAAATTCAGGGGAGGGAGTCGCCCAAGGTGGAGGGAGTCGGGAGAGGACCCAATGGTCCATCTTCCCTGTGGCATCAGACCCTTGCACAAGCGAAAGTGTGGTAGGAGTCAGGTACATGGCAGGAGCTCAGCATTGGTCTGCAGACAGTCTGCTGCAGTGATGAGAGATGGAGGCTGGACCAGAATGGGGACCAGACAGCGTCATACTTTTCAGCCCGCCCTCCTTGCTTGCAGCTGTGGGTGGCTTCAGGGGCCATTTTGGAGAAGCTGTGGCTTGCATGACATGAACGGCTGGGGAGGTGTGGGAGGGAAACGGAGGGATCGATTCTACCATCGAGCAGGGATCCCTGGTCACTCTGCATCATTGCTGTTGTGGGTCAGTGGGAAAGAGGTGATTAGTCCTGAACCACGCCATAATGCGGTCCTGCCATCGTTTGTCTCCCCTCTGCTCCCCCAGAGATGGCTGTGCAGTGCCCGGAGTTCAGCCATTACTCGGTGTGCGCCAGCCGCTGCCCCGCCACGTGTTCAGACCTCACAGCCCCTCTGGCCTGTGCCTCCCTGTGCGCCGAGGGCTGCCAGTGTGACGAGGGCCATGTCCTCAGCACCGACCGCTGCGTCCCCGTGCGGAAGTGCGGCTGCGACGTGGACGGCCGGTATTACGCCATCGGGGAGTCTTTCTGGGCGGCGGTGGATTGCACGGTGGAGTGCCAGTGCGAGGATGGCGGGGAGGCCAGGTGCTTTAACACCACCTGCCCTGAAGGAGAGGTCTGCGCCATTGAGAACGGCTACCGGGGCTGCTACCCCAAGCGGGAGAGCCTGTGTTTGGTGGGGCAGAACCAGGTGCTGCAGACGTTTGATGGCGTTGCCTTCCCTTATCCACTGGAGCACTCCTACACGCTGCTCAAAACCTGCCCGGAGAGACCAGACTTCATCGAGGTGGATATCAGCCAGAAGAAGCCCGGATCCGCTCCCAACGGGCCGCGTGTCGTGCGGATCCAGGCAGCGGGCCAAGAGGTGAAGATCGGAGGCAGCGGCCTGTCGGAAATCAAGGTAAAGGTGCTGCCGGGGCGGGAGGCGGTGGTTCACGCTGCGATCCGACATCCCTTTAGAGAAGGCCTTGCGGGTCTGTGGCCCCAGACCGTTCCCCACATTCAGGGCCTCAGGCACTATGGCAGTACTTGGACGAAGCCCAGGAGGGCCACTACTGTGTGGAGGCCCTTTAGGTGCCTGTGAAGTTGTTGTCACAGGAGCATTATTCCTATTTGTTTGCTGAGTCAGCCCTGGAGACTTTCCTGCTGTTGTGCTTGTCTCCTGCGACTTGGTTTTTCCCTGTAAAAATGTTCTCTGTTGATACGGATGCAAGGAAATAGCCCTATTTCCCCCTCTCAGAGGAGGCTCTGGCATTTGGAGGGTGGCGTCCCAGTCAGGAAGGGTTTCGCGTGCCCACGGTGTCGCGGCCAGCAGACGGGAACAGCCACATAAAGTATAAGCACCCTCCCTGAAGTGTCTCAATCCGCTTGTTGCTTATAGGTGAACGGTTATGATGTGGAGCTGCCTTACTTCCACCCTTCCGGCCGCCTGGAAATCTACCGTAGCGACAACGGCACCACGCTGGAGGCAGAGGGGCTCCTGGCTATCGGCTACTACGACTCAGGCCTCCTGGAGATCCGCCTCTCCACCGCCTACTTCAACTGCACCGGGGGCCTCTGCGGGTCCTTCAATGGCAACGCCAGCGACGAGTTCTGCCCACCCAAGGGCAAGTGCACCGATAACCTGGAGCTCTTCCTGGAGAGCTGGACCACGTTCGACGAGATCTGCAACGGGGAGTGCGGGGACCTCCTCAAGGCTTGCAACAACGACTCGGAGCTGCTCAAGTCCTACAGGAGCCGCTCCAACTGCGGCCTCATCAACGACCCCACCAACAGCTCCTTCCTGGAGTGCCACAGTGTGGTCAACGTCTCAGCCTACTACAGGACGTGCCTCTTCCGCCTGTGCCAGAGCGGGGGCAACCAGTCGGAGCTGTGTGACTCGGTAGCACGCTACGCCACTGCCTGCAAAAACGCTGAGGTGGACGTCGGCCAGTGGAGGAGCCACAGTTTTTGCCGTGAGTACGCCAAAGCTGGGGTGGGCAGTAGGGGACGTAGAGCCTGTCCTCCTCAGGCAGAGTCCTTTTGTGAGGAGCTTGCGGGTGTACAGAGGTAGAGCAGCTTTTCTTAAGGGGAGCTGAAAGGTACAGGCTCTCTTTCCCTGTCTCTCCGCTCTCTTATCTCTGGTGGGTCTCTCTTACCCACAGGGTGCTCCTCTGTGGCTGAGCTGGAAGATACTTGATAGCAGAAAGGCTCTTTGGGTGGGAGATCATGACCCTACAGCGCTTACAGTAGCGTTAGGTGTCCAAAGTCATACGAGCAGAGGTGTGGAAATGCAGCCCCCGCCTCCACCACAGAGGTTTGAGAGAGGCATCTGTTTGGGAGTCCTGGCCTTGTACCCTCTGGAACAGGCCAGGGCGGTGTTGCTCAGCACATGGTAGGACACATCTAAGAGGGCGATGTCCGAGAGGAGAAGGGGTTGTAAAGGAGATTGGGAGAGCTGGTGGCCAGCAGTGTGCTGGGACCCTTCCCCCTCTTGCTTCCCCCCAAATAGGTCGCTGCTCACCCCGTTCCCACCTTTTGCCCATTCCCCCGCCCAGTTCTGCTCCGGGACCGTGGGAGCCTGGCGCTCACGCTCTGCATTTGTTGGCTCCACAGCTCTTGCCTGCCCAGAGAACAGCCATTTTGAGGAGTGCATGAGCTGTGTGGAGACCTGCGAGACCCTGGCCACGGGGCCTGTCTGTGCGGACACCTGCGCCGAGGGCTGCCAGTGCGACGAGGGCTTCGCCCTCCGCGGCACACGCTGTATTCCCCGCGGCGAGTGCGGCTGCAACTTCGAGGGGCGCCAGCTGGCCACCAACCAGACCTTTTGGATGGATATCTCCTGCCACTTCCTCTGCTACTGCAACGGCTCCGATAACAGCGTGTACTGCGAGAACGTCTCCTGCAAGGACGACGAGTACTGCCTGGAGGAGAACGGCCTCTACTACTGCCACGTCCGCACCGACGCCTCCTGCATCGTCTCCGGCTACGGACACTACCTGACTTTTGACGGCTACACCTTTGACTTCCAGAGCAGCTGCGCATTGGTCCTGTGTACCACGATCACCCGGCCGAGGGCCGAGCGCTCAGACACTTTCCCGGCGTTCACCGTCACAGCCAAGAACGAGGATCGGGACACGTCTCTGGCCCTGTGGGTGAAACAAGTGGAAGTGGAGGTCTTCAATTACCACATCGTCATCCACCGTGCCTACAAATACACGGTGCTGGTGAGTACAGGGCCACTAAGGCCGGGGTTATTTTTCCCTGCTGTTTTCCCAAATGAGGGAGTGATTCCCCAGGCAGGGGGCCTTATGGCTCACAACGTTTTCCGGGGGTCAGGAAGGGGGCACGCTTGGGCTCATCCCCATGGTGCCACGGGGTATGGGTTTTGGAGAGGGCTTCCATTTTGGCTGCCTTGTTTTGGAGGTAGAGGCGAGACCGGTGGAGACCTCCAGGAAGGCTTGTTCCACGATCGTGGAGCAGCCCTTGTTTGCGTCCTTCTGCAGCGGCTCTGATCATGGTTTCTCCTCACAGTGCATCTCGTTTTCTTCCCCACAGGTCAATGAGGAGCGTCTCTACCTGCCCCTGAAGCTAGGCCAGGGCAAAGTGAACATCTTTGCCTTTGGCTTTCACATCGTGGTTGAGACTGACTTTGGGCTGAAGGTGGTGTATGACTGGAAGACCTTCCTCTCTGTCACCGTCCCTCGCAGCTTCCAGAACCTGACCTACGGCCTCTGCGGCCGCTACAATGGCAATCCCGAGGACGACCTGGTGGCCGCGGGTGGCGTGCCAGCCAGCAGCATCATCGACTTCGTTCACAGCTGGGCGAAGCGGGATGCGTTCTGCCGTGTGGGCTGCGGCGACCGCTGCCCAGCCTGCGGGAAGGTGGAAGGCTTCTGGAAACCCCAGCAGCTCTGCAGCCTGATCCCCAGCCAAAGCGGGGTCTTTGCCAAGTGCCACAGCAAGATCAGCCCTGGCTTCTTCTACAAAAACTGCCTCTTTGACACCTGTGTCGATGGGGGAGCCATGCAAACAGCCTGCAGCTGGCTGCAGAACTACGCCAGCACATGCCAAACGCAGGGCATCGCCATTACCGGCTGGAGGAACTTCACCTCATGCTGTAAGTGCCTTCCTGCCTCCGGGCTCTTCTTTTCCTAGAGGTGTTTGCGGGGGTGTTCCACTCTAGCTGTAGCGCTTGCCCAAGCTCACCCCACAGGGATGGAGCAGAGCACCACGTGGAGCTCTGGAGCTCCTTCTCCGGCTCCTGCTCCGGAGCCCCTGCTACCTCCCGGCTATTGCTTCAGAGCTCCAGGAGCTCCTGCTGCCTCTAACCTATTGACTTGGACGTGTCCCAGGTCCCCATGTTCCCTGGCGACCCCTCCTTCCCTGCACTCGATGGAGCGGTGGGCTAAAGCAGCGCAGTAGGTGTGCACACAGTCACCCTCAAGTGCTCCAGACCAACGTGTCCGTGGAGCAGCGAGGGAGAGGCCAGCGGTCTGGGAGCCGGTCCCTGCCATGCTGGCCGGGTGGGGCGGTGGTGTGGGACTGGGTCTGGGGCACTGTGTTCTCCTGGGGTTGTTCTGAGCTGCATGAGGCGTAGTAGGAGCACAAAGGGAGAGGGGAAGGCCTCAAGTTGAGAAGGTATCGGCCATCCCTCAGTTGTTAAGCAGGAATTGTATTAGTCGTCTCCAAAAGCAGGAGTACGTGTGTGCTGTAATGGAACTGTGTGTTCTTGTCAATAAGAGTACCATGCAATGTTCAATTAGGCTCCTGAGGAGGGGGGCCGCAAGCATCTCCGGCAGCCAATCTATCTGGCAAATCAGATGGGAAGTAATTGTCTTTTCTAACGAGACTGAAAATTAAATTTGGATTGCTCTTCCTTCTAACAAGCAGACTCTTGGCTCAGTACACAGGGATTTCAGGGAGCAGGGGCAGCGCATCAGCCCGTTGTCAGCGAGGAGGCTGGTTTGCTGGAGAGCAGGGAGCATGGGGAAAGGGGTTTTGAGAAACAGGGGTGCAGGAGCTCTCAGACAGCGCTGAGTAACAGGGAAGTGGAGCTCAGCTTGGACCAGGCAGGTGGTCAGCGGCGTGGGATGGAGGGACGCCTTCTGTTAGAAGCCCAGGAGCTCTGGGTCCCTCTCTGGGCAAAGTGGTCGGCGATAATCACCTTGGCAGGGGAGTTAGGTGCCCAGGGACACCGGCAGCGGGGATTACAGCCCTATGTGTGGCATGTTGATTTCGTCCAGGGAGCTAATGTGTATGCGTATTGTCCTCTGGTCGTGTTGCAGCCGTCAGCTGTCCCCCCAACAGCCACTACGAGAGCTGCGTGTCCCTGTGCCAGCCCCGATGCGCTGCCATCCGGCTGAAGAGCGACTGCAGCCACTACTGCGTGGAGGGATGCCAGTGCGACCCCGGGTACGTCCTCAACGGCAAGAGCTGCATCCTTCCCCACAACTGCGGCTGCTACTCCGACGGCAAATACTATGAGGTACGATGCTCGTGTCGTTTCCTCAGGGCCTTTTCCCACCCTCTTTCTGATACTTATGGGCAGAGACTTGTGCCCTGAGTGAGGATGCACCGGCGGCCAGGCCGGGCCAGTACCGGGTGTCACGCTGCATCTGTTTGCCGGGGTTATAGCTTCGGTCAGAACAAATGCTCTGCAGGGCCTGGAAGGACAGGTCATCGGCATCATCCGTGTCTGCCAGTCCATGGCCACGCTCGAGGGTGGCCCTGAAGTCTGGTGTTTTTGCACTAAGCGAAGGGCGCAAGGGGCGGAGCAGGCAGACCTGCATCAAGCAGAGGAGGAGCGAAGGGACATAGGTTGTGTAGTGAAGCCCCAGCGACGAGGTTAGTTGGGGTTTGCTGAGGTCGAGCTGTTCCAAGTCGTCCTCCGAGCTTCAGAGCACGTTACCGTCACTCCTGCGAGAGGAGTCTCTGCGTCAGGGCTGAGGTCCGGCTCTGATCTGACATTATATCTACTAGAGGAGTGGAAAAGGGGAGTCGGTAAGACTCCACAGGGGCAAGAGCCCGGTACCACGCTGGTGGTGGAATGTGTGGTCGTCAGTGAGGGCAGGGGTGAGGTAGCAGCAGCACGGGGCTCTGGAGGCTCCAGGGAAAACCAGAGGTTGAGAGAAGAGCGATGTTCTCCCACCAAGCGGTGTGTGGGAAATGTTTTTGCCTGTGACAAGAAAGTTGGGTGAAAGGCGTCAGGACAGGGACGGGAGGAAACCGGAGGAGGCAGGAAGAAAGCGTGGTTGGCTTTGACAAGCGCTCAAGTCCGGTACTGTGTGACCAGATTGTTCTAGGTATTAGCCAGGAGAGGAGTTTTACTGTTTCAGGTGAAATTCACCGTTTTTGTATGCGACTTGGGACTTTGATTCATCAAGTCGCGCTGTTATAGCGGGTCAGAATTTGTGTCAGTGAACCTTCAAAGGTGTCTTTGCCCAGCCCCATAGCAGAACCAACGCTGGGGTCTGGAGGACCCTAGGGGACAGGTTGCATGCTGGTGGGGTGCAGGAGAGAGGTGGAGGAGATATTTAGCGTGCTGCAGTTGTGCGTGTACGAGAGGAGAGGGATGTTGCAGTGGGAGTGGAAAATTGCCGTTGTCTCAGCAGGTACAGAGGCGTTGCAACGGAGGTGCCAGCTGCCAGTGTGTTCTTTGTGCCATTTCCTGTCTCCTGTAGCTTTTGCTTTCTATGGGAGGGGGGTAAACCCAAGTGTCTGCAGGGCTTAGGGCGGCTGCCGTCTCAGACGATGACGGGTCCTTCTTTTAGCCCAAGCAGCTTTTCTGGAACGGGGACTGCACCCGCCGGTGCCGCTGCTTCCGACGCAACCTCATCCAGTGTGACCCACGGCACTGCAAGTCGGATGAGGAGTGCGCCCTGCGCAACGGTGTCCGCGGCTGCTTCAGCACCAGGAGCTCCTTCTGCCTGGCGGCGGGCGGCGGCGTCTTCCGCACCTTCGACGGGGCCTTCCTCCGCTTCCCCGCCAACTGCGCCTTCGTCCTCTCCACCATCTGCCAGAAGCTGCCCGACTTCTCCTTCCAGCTCATCATCAACTTTGACAAGTGGTCCTCGCCCAACCTCACCATCATCTCCCCCGTGTACTTCTACATCAACGAGGAGCAGATCCTCATCAGTGACAGGAATACTGTCAAGGTTAAGGTCTCATCAGGGGTGGCAGCTCCCTCTAGAGCGGGGCTGAGGGCCGGGCAGCAGGGAATAAGCCTCAAAGCGAAGGAGGATGGGTGCCTGGGGCCACATAAGAGTCTCCTCGAGGACCTCAGAAGTCTCTGTCAGCAGCTTTGCATCCCAGTTGAGGAAGCTTCTAAGGGCAAGGGAGGCGGCTGCCCTGTGTCAGGCTGCAGGAAGGGATGCTGGCTGAGATGAAAATGGCAGCGGGAGGCAAGACCATCCGCAGCTCAGGAGTTTGTAGTCGTGTACTCATCCACATCTCAGTGGTGTTGGCAAAGCTGTCCTTTAGGAAGGTGGGATGCGGAGGGCCGAGTGTGGCTGTGGCACGGCTCTGTCCCTGAAGGGCCTTGTCTGTGGCCTTCAGTGAGCTTTTGCAGGCGGGTAGGATTCCCTTTTTGGTGCAGCCTCGTGTGGGCATTTAAGGGAGGGCGCGTGCTCAGAATGAGCCTTCAGCCAGAAGGCAAAGGGAGGACGTGCCAGCTCCTGCCGAAGGCAAGGTGGTGCGTTTCCACAGCTGGGCTGCGGTGCCTAATGCTTGCATCCACGTCAGCCCCGTGTCCTCTCCCGCACCAGGTGAACGGCAGCCTCGTGAGCATCCCCTTCGTCACGGGCCTTTCCACCAAGATCTTCAGCCAGGAGGGCTTCCTGGTCATCGACTCCAGCCCCGACATCCAGATCCGCTACAACGGCTTCAACGTCCTCAAAATCACCATCGGGGAGCGGCTGCAGAACAAGGTGTGCGGCCTCTGCGGCAACTTCAACGGCGACAGGACGGATGACTACGCCACGCTGCGGGGGAAGCCGGCAGTCAGCAGCGTAGTGCTGGCGCAGAGCTGGAAGACCAACGGCATGCAGAAGAGGTGAGCGGTCAGAGGGGGCCCTTCCTGGCCGAGTGGGAGGGGGAGCGGGGCTGGCACCGAGGGGAGCCCCCTGCGACGTGTCCGGTGCCCACAGCTGCAACGAGCTGCAGTACTCGCAGTACGCCGCCTCCTGCGACAACGTCCAGATCCAGGAGCTGCAGAGCGACAACTACTGCCTGAAGCTGACGGACATGAAAGGCTTCTTCCAGCCCTGCTACGGTCTCCTGGACCCCCTGCCCTTTTACGAGTCCTGCTTTCTGGATGGTTGCTACAACCACAAGAAGGTCCAGCTGTGCGGCTCGCTAGCCGCCTACGGCGAGGCCTGCCGCACCTTCGGCATCCTGGGCACCGAGTGGATTGAGAAGGAGAATTGCTGTAAGAGAGCCGGGGGTCTTCAGGGTGGTGGGGGAGCCGCGTCCCCCCAGGACGGCAACCTCCGAGAAGGGGGAGCGGGGCTGGTGGGGCTGGGGCAGTTGAGGTGTTTCCTCCCCCGGAGTCCGAGGATAAAGGTCGCGTTTGTGCTCCCTCTTGTGCCATTTAGCAGGAGTGGTGGAAGACCCCTGCGTGGGCGCCGACTGCCCCAACCGCAGCTGCGAGCTGGACAACGGCGGGGAGCTGTGCGGGTGCATCGAGCCCCCTCCCTACGGGAACAGTGAGTCCTGCCAGCCTGGCCACAGAGCGAGCGGCGCGGGGTGGGCATTGTACAGTCACAGCTCTGGGGCTTCAGGAAGGAGGTGACAAGGGCCAGGAACTAGGGGTCCCGGGACCCATCCAGACCGAGTTTTGCCACCAAACAAACAGTTGGGGACGGGAGGAGGGAGGAGGGTATCTGGAGCGCGAGTCAGGGGCAGCTCTGTCTGGGCAGCACTTGGAGCCACAGGGGTGTCGAGGAGCGAGGTGTGAGCTGCAGGAGACGATCCCGTCCTGTTTCTGATGGGACGGGCGGGTCGGAGGCCTGGGCTGGCGGTGCCATTTGTGATGACCTGAAGCTGTCTCGTCTTCTCCTCTAGCCACCCATGACATCATTGACGCAGAGGTGACCTGCAAAGCCGCCCAAATGGAGGTGTCCATCTCGAAGTGCAAGCTGTTCCAGCTGGGCTTCGAGCGGGAGGGGGTGCGGGTCAACGACCGCCAGTGCCCGGGCATTGAAGGGGAGGACTTCATCTCCTTCCAGATCAACAACACGAAGGGCAACTGCGGCAACCTGGTGCAGGTGAGCTATGGCCCACCTGCCCGGGAGGGAAGTGTGGTCCATTCATCTCGGGTGTCCTCTCATCCGTGCAGACCTGAGGGTGGAGGAAGCAGGGGGGTGTGTGCCTTCAAGGTATGGCTCAGCACGACTGGGAGCTGAGAATTGACCGGGTCCTGGGATGCGCGATGTCGATCGGGGAGGCTCACGTTCGGGCAGTAGGTCATGGGTGGGCTTTGTAACACACAGGATCTTTTGTCGTGGGGTCCCCATCACTCTGCTGGTGTCCTGATGCGAAGGAGGCAGAGGAGTAGTTTGGAAGCTGAGGATAAAGGCCTGTGTATTCTGCGCTGTTATTTATGCTGGAATCTGGTCGGCGGGGGGCGTGTCGAGGCAGCACAGCTTGGTGCCAGACAGACGGCCTCCTCAGTGGTGGGGGCCCGGCTCTGTGCCGGGGTCGGGGGCGTGTGTTGGTGCGAGGAAGGCTTTGAAGGTGTTTTCCCGGGATAGGGGCCAGGAAAAAGAGGAGGCATGGGTTTTAGAGCAAGGATGCCCCCCGGTGGTTCCTAGCCCCGCTGGCCAGAGGCAGCCGGAGAGTGGAGGGGCACGTAGAGGTGTCGGTAGGAGCAGGGCAGCCAGCCCCGAGTTATACCCTGCGTTCCTTCCACAGTCCAACAGCACACACATAGTGTACAAGAACACAGTGTGGATTGAGAGTGCGAATAACACGGGCAACATCATCACCCGGGACCGGACCATCAATGTGGAGTTCTCCTGTGCCTACGAGCTGGACATCAAGATCTCCCTGGACTCGGTGGTGCGGCCGATGCTCAGGTAGGAACTGGGGGGAGACACACAGCCCCATCTGTTTCGAGGGGGCGGGAGAAAGGCAAGCGAGGGTCCGAAGCAGGGGTTTGTCACCTTGCCTCTGCCTGAGCCAGTATTTCTTTGTCATCATTAGCGTGATTAACCTGACGGTGCCGACGCAGGAAGGGAGCTTCACGACCAAGATGGCCCTGTACAAGAACTCCTCCTACAAGCACCCTTACCGTCAGGGCGAGGTGGTGCTCACCACCCGGGACGTGCTCTACGTGGGGGTCTTCGTCGTAGGGGCCGACTCCAACCACCTCATCCTGATGCTGAACAAGTGCTACGCCACCCCCTCGCGGGACAGCAACGACAAGCTGCGCTACTTCATCATCGAGGGAGGGTGAGTGACTGTGGGCCAGGTGGCTCGGCACACCTTGGTTTTTGTCACGTCTTGCAGGGAAGGTGCTCGCACGGGAGATATCATCAGTGGGAACGGGCAACCTCGCAGCCAGTGCAGGAGGATCTGGGAAGGGTGGGACGTAGGGGAGCACTCACGTTTAGTGCCAGAGTTAGTTCAAAGAATCTCGGAACGATCTGGGGTTGTAAGGGGCCTCTGGAGATCATCTAGTCCAACCCCTCCCCCGGCAAAGCAGGTCCACCCAGAGCAGGTCACACAGGAACGTGTCCAGGCAGATTGTTAAGGTGTCCAGAGACAGAGACTCCACAACATCTCTGGGCGGCCTCTTCCAGGCCTCTGCCACCTGCACAGGAAGGAAATTCCTCGTCAGGTTTCAAGGGAACTTCTTACATTCGAGTTTGTGCTCGTGCTGTCCCTGGGCACCGCTGAAAAAAGACTGGCCCCTTCCTCCTGACACCCACCCTTTAAGTATTTAGAAGCATCGGTCAGATCCCCCCTTGGTCTTCTCCAGACAAAAATGATCCAAGTCCCTCAGCCTTTCCTCCTAAGAGGGATACTCTGGGCCTCTCGTTATCTTCGCAGCCCTTTGCTGTACCCTCTCTGGCGGTTTCCTGTCCTTGAACCGGGGAACGCTGAACCGGACAAGTGGGCTACTTGGCTTAGCATAGAGGTACCCAGAGGTCCTGGGGGCGAAATAGTCCCGGTCATGGAGAGAAGCATCTTCCGTCGCGGGGCTGATGCTGCAGGTGTCAGGGCATTTGCGCAAGACAGAAGGACACTGATCGTGGAGGAATCATCTCCAAAGTTGGACATGCCTGAGTTAGGTCATGCTACGGAGGCAGGACACAATGCCCTTGTCCAGAGGAGGTGGTTAGGGTGGGATATATGTGACATCGCAGGACCCAGGGCGAGGGACCTTACGGGGCCAGGGGTGAGCAGCATCCCTGGAGGGAGGGTTTGAGTCACAGGAGGTCTAAGGCGAGCGTGGCTGCTTTGTGCAGGTGCCAAAACATGAAGGACAACACCATCGGCATAGAGGAGAACGGGGTGTCGCTGACATGCCGTTTCCATGTCACCGTCTTCAAGTTCATTGGGGACTACGATGAAGTCCACCTCCACTGCGCCGTCTCCCTCTGTGATTCAGAGAAATTCTCCTGCAAAATAGTAAGTGCCAATAGATGGACAGGCGGCTGGCTGGGACTCACATGGGGGCGGTCGATGTGGCATCAGAGAGGTTGCTGGAGAGGTAGCCCCGCCGTGGGCAAGGCCGGGAGGAGAGCCCCACCACAGGCCGGTCATCTCTGGACCTGTGTTCTCTGAGAGCAGTCACAGGGGATCAGAGTCAGGGATCCACTTGGGAGCCGGCCCAGGCAGACGGGCCAGGCAGGGACTGAGCGTGACGGAGGCGGCGTTTGTCTCCACACAGAACTGCCCTCAGCACACGAGGATGGCCAGCATGTTCGCAGAGGAGTCCAAGGAGCAGATCCTCTCCGTGGGGCCTATTAGGAGGAAGCGTAAGTGTGCGTGAGGCTGAGGAAGGCTGTGTTGTGTCATCCGCAGTCCAGGTGGAGCCCAGCGGGCTGCCACAGGGCAGGGCCCCTTCTGGCTGGCAGTGGGGCAAGGGAACATGCTTGGGTCCTGCAGGGAGAGGCTGTTCCTTTGTGCAGGAACTGGGACGAGGGTAATGGTGGGGGGTGGTGGGTCGCTGCCAGGAGGCGAGGCCGGAAGGTTTTCGGGCGCCGGTGGGATCGTCATAGGTGTGGGCCAAGTCGGGGGCGTTCTTCGCTCAGGGAGGTGTGTTCCTAGGGGTACAGGAGATCATGAGATGGCAGGGTGGGTGGCGGGAGGCCGGGTGGCGTGGAAGGCTCTGGTTTTGTCCATGCGTCCCTGTGCTGTGGGTGCTCCCTCTGTCTTCCCTAAAGAGCCCTCAGAGTGTTGTGAGCACTGGACCAGGTGCCGCTTTGGGGTCAGGGGGGATGACGGGAAGCTAGGTGGGCCCTAGCGTTGTCAGCAGGCCGCGTGTGATGGCAGTGGGTGGGCTCCAGTGGGCCCTGTCATTGTAACAGGGTCTTAGGGGGTGGGTTTCAGAGCCTGGGTCTTAGGCCTCGGGGTACGAGAGCATCGCTCACGTGTCCTTTGCTCTTTGTGTGCAGGATCGGACTGGTGCGAGGACAACGGTGGCTGCGAGCAGATCTGCACGAGCCGGGCGGACGGGCCCCTGTGCAGCTGTGTGACAGGGACACTGCAAGGGGACGGCAAGAGCTGCAGGGGCAAGTGCTGGGGGCAGGGCAGAGAAGTCGGGGCGAGTGTCGTGGGGGGGTTTCCTCCACAGCTGAGGGAGCTGTAGTGGCACGCGGCATCGGGAAGGTGGCTAGACCGTGTGGCACATCACAGATAGGAGTGAGGCCAGCAATGGGTGAATTTCATAGAATCATAGAATTGTCTAGGTTGGAAGGGACCTTTAGAATCCTCTAGTCCAACTGTTAAACTAAGTCTGATAAAAACCCATGTCACCAAGCAGGGCGTCAACCTGTCTTTTCAATGCCTCTGGGGACGGTGCCTCAAGCAGTTCCCCGGGCAGCCCATTCCGAGGCTTAATAGCCCTTTCAGGGTAAAAATTGTTCCTCAGGTCACATCAGAACCTCCCCTGGCACAACTCGAGAGCATTTCCAGCTGGGCCCAATCACCTGGGTGTCCTTTTGTGTCCCGTACTAGAAAAAACAGGCATGAAGGAGCTGGAACGGGTTCAGAGAAGGGCAACGACGCCAGTGAGGGGTCCGGAGAGTATGAGGAGAGAGGCCCAAGGGAACGGAGGCCAAGGGGAGACCATCTCGCTCTCTACAACTCCCTGAAAGGAGGGTGTAGACAGGTGGGGATCGGACTCTTCTCCGGAGTCACAGGACAAGGGGAAACAGCCTCAGGTAGCGCCAGGCGATGTACAAATTGGCTACGAGGAAAAGGGTTTACCGGGAAAGCCTCGGAACGGGCCGCCCAGGGTAGTGGTACCATCCCTGGAGGAATCGCAAAGACGGGTCGAGATAGTGCGTGGAGACACAGATTTTTATCAGAGAGAGGTTGACGGTTGGACTGGAGAACTTTAAAGGTCCAACCTAGACAATTCTATATGGGGTCCCAGCTCACATGGGTCTTTTTATTTTGTTGGCAGCCTCCAGCTCTTCAGAGGAGCATCGTGCCCGAGCGACCCTTCTGGTGGCAGCCCAGCTGTGGCTGTGGCTGCGGGCAGCTCCGCGGGACCCGACCTCGTAGGCGCACCTCCGCCACCCAGCCAAGGACAGTTCTCGCGTCAGCCTGAGTCTTTGTAGGGTAGGAGACAGCACCCCCACAGCGGCCAGGCTGCCACCGACTCATCCCGCCACGTGGAGAAAGAGAGAAGGATTAGACCCGGAGAGCGATCTCATGCGAACTTGGCACGTGGCAGCACCGCGACAGCAACGACGAGGCAGAGATGGGTGTTTGTCGGCCTGGATGTGGGACGGTGGGGTTTTTATTGCAGGCATCTGGCATCGATGTGGGATTGTGAGTTGTTTTTTTGCAGGTGCATGGCTTCAATGTTGGATTGTGGGTGGGGTTTTTTTTGCAGCTTTCCATCATCGATGTGGGATTGTGAGGGGTTTTTTTTTGCAGCTCTGCATCAGCAACGTGGGACTTGAGGGGTTTTTTTTGCAGTTCATCCCTGGGTTTTCCTGGCAGCGTGTGCCATGGGGGGCCCATACCCCTGTCATTAGCATGGGACGGGATGGCACAAGGCCAGCCGCGGGCATCCGGGGTCTTCGGGAGCTGCCGTCAGCGTCTCGGGAGCGCACAGACCAGAGGTAAGCATCGCGGCACGGGACACAGGCAGGAGCGACGGGTCACCATTGTCGGAGGTCGCGCCGCCTTGGGAACATGTCATCTCCAGGCTCTCCAGAGCAGAGGCGGGGTCAAGGCATGGGGCTGAGAGGCCCGCTCGTCCCCGCGGGTCAGAGTTATTGCACTGCGGCAGTGTGAAGGCGGTGCCAGTGTTTGGATTAGTGTTTTTTTGTCAGGGAAGAGCGAGAGCCAGAGAAACGGGGCATAGGATTCCATCCAAGCTGAGCGCGTGGTGCCGCGGCAGAGTTTTTTGACGTCGAGAGCAGGGTCGGGGCGCCCGGCGGGAGAGCGGGCCGGGGGTGCCGGTGGGCGTCGGGGCGGGGGGGCGCTGTTTGTGTTGGTGTCTTGTTTTGTGTTTGTATTCTGTGAAAAGGCTGCGTGGGAATAAAAAGCGTTGTAATCCTTTGTAAGCGGCGTGGTTCTGCGTCACAGCGGCCAGGATGGGGATGGGGCCGAAGGAAGCAGGGGCACCTATGCTTTAATAGGAGGGGAAATAGTAAACCATCGTAGGGAGGAAAGAGGGCACCCGAGGCGTCTTCTGGGCTCCCCGGGAGGGTTGAGGAGCATGGCGGCAGGAGGCGGGTAGCAGTCGAGCGAGTCAGATAAAGGGAGGGTGGGTGTGAAGAGAAGAGGGGCAGAGCCTTTTTGGTGGTGCCCACCAACAGGACAAGGGACCACGGGTGCAAAGGGAAGCGTGGGGAATTCCACGTCAACAGGAGGAAAAACATTTGTACTGTGAGGGTGACTGCGTTAGAACAGGCTGCCCAGAGAGGTTGCAGAGTCTCCTTCTCTGGCGACATTCCCAACCCACACAACTGTGGTCCCGTCCTGCGTGCTTTGGCAGGAGGATGGGTTTAGGTCAGCTCTGGAGATCTCTTTGAACTCCTACCTTTTTGTGAGTCCACGTCGCTGAGCGAGGTGTTGGCCCGGCAGGCAGCCGTCCACATGCCCATCCCCGGACCGCCCGCCTTGGCTGGCAGAATAGGAGCGGAGGTGACCATCTTAGGGGGAAAATGAAGAACAGGAGCCAGGGCCGTCACTCTTCACTCTGTCTGCTTGAGGTTCCATGGTCAGGCAGCAGGTTCAGCGTCCCAGCGTGTCAGCCTCTGGTTCAAGTGGTCTGTTTAGGGCCGTAGTGAGCCATCATTCGGGTAGCATCGTGTGGTTTCGTGTGGTTTGGTAGCCAGGTAGGTCACGTGGGGAAGAGGAGGACTGGCCCTGACCGTACTTTGCGTGGATTGCTCTGTCACAGGGAGATGTCATAGGGCAGGTGTTGCGATTCAGGTTGCCTGGTGAGGCGGCATGGGTGAGTTGAGGTGTGTCGAGTGGCGTTCTGTCACGTTGTGTGGCATTCCGTCGAGCGGTGTTCAGATGAGGTGAATGGCATTCAGGGGTGTTGAGTTGAGTGACATTCGGTGCAGTTGGTCGAGTGGTGTTTGTCGCGGTTCATAGTGTGACGTTTGCTGGAGGCAGTTGGGTGTTGTTCATGGAGTTATTGGAGTGGTGTCCAGTGGACTTAGGTGAGTGGTGTTACCTGGTGTTTGGTGGAGTGGTGTTTGGTGATGTTTTTTGAGTGGTGTTCGGTTGTGGTTTTTGAGTGGTGTTTCGTGGTGTTTTTTGAGTGGTGTTCCTTGGTGTTTATTGAGTGGTTTTCGGTTGTGTTTTTTGAGTGTCTTTCAGTTGTGTTTTTTGCGTGGTGTTACGTGGTACTATTGGATTGGTGTTTGGTGGTGTTTTTTGACTGGTGTACAGTTGTGGGTTTTGAGTGGTGTTCGGTGGTGTTGTTTAAGTGGTGTTCGGTGGTGTGGTTTGAGTGGTTTTCGGTTGTGGTTTTTGCATGGTGTTCCGTGGTGTTATTGGATTGGTGTTCCGTGGTGTTATTGGATTGGTGTTCCATGGTGGTTTTTGAGTGTTGTTTGGTGATGTTTTTTGAGTGGTGTTCGGTGGTGTTATTGGAGTGGTGTTCGTTCATGTTTTCTGAGTGGTGTTTGGTGGTGTTTTTTGAGTGCTATTCGGTGATGTTTTTTGAGTTGTGTTCGGTTGTGATTTTTGAGTGGTGTTCGGTGGTGTTTTTTGAGTGGTGTTTGTTTGGGTTTTGAGTGGTGTTCGGTGGTTNGTGGTGTTTTTTGAGTGGTGTTCCTTGGTGTTTATTGAGTGGTTTTCGGTTGTGTTTTTTGAGTGCTATTCGGTGATGTTTTTTGAGTTGTGTTCGGTTGTGATTTTTGAGTGGTGTTTGGTGGTGGTTTTTGAGTGGTGTTTGGTAGTGATTTTTTGAATGGTGTTCAGTGGTATTTTTGATTGGTGTTCGGTGGTGTGTTTTGAGTGGTTTTGGTTGTGTTTTTTGAGTGTCTTTCAGTTGTGTTTTTTGCGTGGTGTTACGTGGTACTATTGGATTGGTGTTTGGTGGTGTTTTTTGACTGGTGTACAGTTGTGGGTTTTGAGTGGTGTTCGGTGGTTTCTTTTGAGTGGTGTTCAGTGGTGTATCTTGAGTGGTATTCGGTAGTGATTTTTGAGTGGTGTTTGGTGGTGGTTTTTGAGTGGTGTTTGGTAGTGATTTTTTGAATGGTGTTCAGTGGTATTTTTGATTGGTGTTCGGTGGTGTGTTTTGAGTGGTTTTGGTTGTGTTTTTTGAGTGTCTTTCAGTTGTGTTTTTTGTGTGGTGTTCAGTGGTACTATTGGAGTGCTTTTCCCTGGGGTCCTTTGAGTGGATTTTGGTGGTATTTTTCAAGTGTTATTTGGTGGTATTTATTTGAGTGGTGTTCGGTGGTGTTTTTTGAGTGCTGTTCGGTGGTGTTTTTTGTGTGGTGTTCGGTGGGTTTTTTTGAGTGGTGATGTGGTGGTGTTTGTGATGTTTTTTGAGTCGTGTTCGGTTGTGGTTTTTGAGTGATGTGCAGTGGTGTTTTTTGAGTGGTTGGTTGTGTTTTTTGAGTGGTGTTCGGTTGGGTTTTTTGAGTGGTGTTCTGTGGTGCTTTTTGAGTGGTGTTCGATGGTTTTTTTTTGAGTGGTGTTCGGTGGTGTTTTTTGAGTGGTGTTCGGTGGGTTTTTTTGAGTGGTGATGTGGTGGTGTTTGTGATGTTTTTTGAGTCGTGTTCGGTTGTGGTTTTTGAGTGATGTGCAGTGGTGTTTTTTGAGTGGTTGGTTGTGTTTTTTGTGTGGTGTTCGGTTGGGNTGTGTTTTTTGAGTGGTGTTCGGTTGGGTTTTTTGAGTGGTGTTCTGTGGTGCTTTTTGAGTGGTGTTCGATGGTTTTTTTTTGAGTGGTGTTCGGTGGTGTTTTTGAGTGGTTTTCGGTTGTGTTTTTTGAATCTCTTTCAGTTGTGTTTTTTGCGTGGTGTTCTGTGGTGCTATTGCATTGGTGTTCGGTGGTGTTTTTTGAGTGGTGTTCGGTGTTTTTTTTTGAGTGGTGTTCAGTGGTGTTTTTTGAGTGGTGTTTGGTTGTGTTTTTTGAGTGGTGTTTGGTGGTGTTTTTTGAGTGGTGTTTGCTGGTCGGTTTTGAGTGGTGTTTGGTGGTACGTTTTGAGTGGTGTTCCCTGGTGTTTTTTGAGTGGTTTTTGGTTTTGTTTTTTGAGTGTTTTTCAGTTGTGTTTTTTGCGTGCTGTTCTGTGCTGCTATTGGATTGGTGTTCAGTTGGTTTTTTGAGAGGTGTTTGGTGATGTTTTTTGAGTGGTGTTTGGTTGTGGTTTTTGAGTGGTGTTCAATGGTGTTTTTTGAGTGGTGTTTGTTTTTTTGAGTGGTGATTGATTGTGTTTTTTAGTGGTGTTCGGTGGTGTTTTTTGAGTGGTGTTTGGTTGTTTTTTGAGTCGTGTTTGGTTGTGTTTTTTGAGTGGTTTTTGGTGGTGCATTTTGAGTGGTGTTCGGTGGTGTTTTTTGACAGGTATTCGGTGGGTTTTTTTGAGTGTTGTTTTGTGATGTTTTTTGAGTGGTGTTTAGTTGTGGTTTTTGAGTGGTGTTCAGTGGTGTTTTTTGAGTGGTGTTTGGTTGTTTTTTGAGTGGTGTCCAGTGGTGTTTTTTGAGTGGTGTTTGTTTTTTTGAGTGGTGATTGATTGTGTTTTTTGAGTGTGTTCGGTGGTGTTTTTTGAGTCGTGTTTGGCTGTGGTTTTTGAGTGGTGTTCAGACCTGTTTTTTGAGTGGTGTTTGGTTGTTTTTTGAGTGGAGTTTGGTTGGTTTTTTTGAGTGCTGTTTGCTGGTGATTTTTGAGTGGTGTTTGGTGGTGTGTTTTGAGTGGTGTTCTCTGGTGTTTTTTGAGTGGTTTTCGGTTGTGTTTTTTGAGTCTCTTTCAGTTGTGTTTTTTGAGTGGTTTTCGGTTGTGTTTTTTGAGTCTCTTTCAGTTGTGTTTTTTGCGTGGTGTTTTGTGGTGCTATTGGATTGGTGTTCGGTGGTGTTTTTTGAGTGGTGTTCGGTTGTGTTTTTTGCATGGTGTGCGGTGGTGCTATTGGAGTGCTATTAGCTGGGATTCCTTGAGTGGTTTTTGGTGGTGGTTTTCGAGTGTTATTTGGTGGTGGTATTGGAGTGGTGTTTAGTGTTGGTTTTTGAATGATGTTCAGTGATGGTTTTTGAGTGGTGTTCAGTGTTGTTTTCTTGAGTGCTTTTCGGTGGTGTTTTATTGAGTGCTGTTCGGTGGTTTTCTGTGTGTTGTTTGGTCGTGGTGTTTGAGTGGTGACAGATGGTGTTGAGTGGTGTTTGAGTGGTGTTCAGTGGTGTTATTGGAATGCTGTTCTATTGCGTTTTTTAGTGGCTTTTGGTGGTGGCTTTCGAGTGGTGTTTGTTGGTGTTGTTGGAGTGGTTTTTGGTGGACTTTTGGAGTGGTGTTCGGTAGTGATTTTTGAGTAGTGTTTGGTGGTGCTAGTGGAGTGGTGTTCGGTGGGTTTTTTTGAGTGGTGTTTGGTGGTGGTTTTTGAGTGGTGTCCGGTAGTGATTTTTGAGTGATGTTTGGTGGTGTTTTTTGAGTGGTGTTTCAGTTGTGGTTTTTGCGTGGTGTTCGGTGCTGTTTATTGAGTGCTGTTCGCTGGGGTTCTTTGAGTGGTGCTTGGTTGTGGTTTTCGAGTGTTGTTTGGTGGTGTTTTTTGAGTGGTATTCAGTGGTGGTTTTTGAGTGGTGTTTGGTGGTGGTGTCTGGTGGCATTGTTTGAGTGGTGTCTGGTGGCATTTTTTGAGTGGTGTTTGGTGGTGGTGTTTGAGTGGTGTTCGGTTGTGGTTTTTGCGTGGTGTTTGGTGGTGGTGCTGTTGGAGTGTTGTTTAGTTGTGCTATTGGAGTGATGGTTGTTTGTCGTTTTCGGGTGGTGGTTGATGGTGGTTTTCAAGTGGTGTTTTGAAGTGGTTTTCTAGTGGTGTTTGGTGTGATGTTTTTTGAGTTGTGTTTGGTGGTGATGAGTGGTGTTTGGTGGTGGTGGTTTTCGAGTGGTGGTTGGTGGTGTTATTGGAGTGGTGTTTGGTGGTTGTTTGATGGAGTTATTGGAATCGTGTTTGGTTGTGTTATTGAGTGGTGTATCATGGAGGTAGTTGAGAGGAGTGGTGTTATCTGTTGGCTGTTTGTATTTAGTGGAGTTAGGTGAGTGGTGTTCAGTTGAGTTAGGTGAGTGGCGTTCGCTGGTCTTTAGTGGACTTAGGTGTATGGTGTTCAGTGCATATAGGTGAGAGTGTGGTAAGTGGAGTTATTTAGTGGAATGTGTTAGTTGATTGGTGATCAGTGGAGGTAGTTGACTGGTGTTGAGTTGAGTGTAGGTTGTTTTGGCCTGGTGTTCAGTGGACACAGAGGAGTGGACACAGTGGAATGGGCCTAACTGGTGCCTGGTGCTGGTCACTGGAGTTGGGCGGGTTGGGAATAGTGTGGGTTGTAGAGGTCAGCCTTAGTGACTGTTGTACTTGATCTTGATGCTTGTCGGGTGTGTTGCAATGCATGACAGGAGGAGGAGTTTATGGATTTGAGGACATGGGTTTTTGGCTAGGGTTGATAGGACTTAGCTTTGCTGTTGGGTGTGCTGACTGTTAGCAGTGATGGAGGGGTGTGAGCTGTTGTCAGGTCATTGGACTTGAGTGTAGGGGAAGTGGGCGAGAGAGCCAGAGTGGGAGAACCAGCAGTGGTTATGGCTAGCATGGAGACAAGCAACTGATGTCAGTTTTGTGGCCAGTCATCATCCCTTGGTCTCCTCTCTTTCCCTCCCTGTGTCCCTGTGTGTCTTGACCCTCCCTTCCCTGCTCCTTAGGTGTGGAGGTCTCCTGGGTTGTTGAACTAACTAAATAACTCAGTGGTAGTGGGCAGAGCTGGGGGCAGGCACTTGTGTGACTTGAGGGTCTCGACAGGGGCCATCAACAGCAGCCTTTATTGGAAGGAGTGGGGCTGGTCACCGGGAGCTGTCCAGGTCCTGCAGCGGTGTCCGGCGCTCCCAAGCCCCAGGGTCCCACGTGGGGCGGCCCCTGCCCAGTCTGCCGTACCCCCTTTACCCCTGGAGCGTTTTCCCCCTCAGGGCTCCAGCGGCCGCCTCCCCGGCCTTTACCGGTTGTGGTGCTCTGCTCATTGCACTGCTCGTAGCCCTGTTAAGTGCCGTCGCAAAGTTGCCGTTGCTCTTTGCTCTGTCCCTCTTCGCTACACTCTTGAGGTCACTCAAGCCCTCAGGACTCAATCCAAGAGCCCACGCTCACCCAGTCACGTAGCCCAGGCCCTGATGGACAGAACCCCTGGGAGCCAATCCTGAGGCCCCTCGTCAAGACCACCTGCAACTGCACCCCAGGCTCTCCCTTTGCCCCTCCCCAACTTCTCCTGCCCCGCACACCCACCCAAGGCCTTACCCAGATGGTCTTTCCTGTACACCTGTCTGCCTCTCAACAAACACTCTCACCTCTGTGACTAGACCGCACGCAATGACTCGTCCCACCAGGGTCCCAGCCCTCCCCCATTTCCTCTGGACCCTCTTTCTCCAGGCAGCTACCCCAGCCCTACGGTGGCCTTGCTACTGACCCACCTTCCCCTCGCAACCCTCTGCCCTAATGCTTCAAGGCCTGTGACACATCCAGAAAAATCCACTCCAACCACTACCAAAAAGTCACTGCTGACTGGGACCCCAAACCCCGCCCACCCCTACTCTCACAACACAACCGAACACTCGTCGCCTTCCCAGTGCACCCCACAGACCGAGCTTTCCCCTGGCCGACAACACAACGGGAAAGGCACACACCCTTGCCCATATGAGCCCTCCTCCTTTCCCTTCGTATCCAACTGCCACATACCTGCCTGCCCTTCTGTCCCCTATTGGCCCTAGCTCTGTTTCCTACACATGATTCGCCACCCGAGCCCCTTGACCATCTGTGCCCAGAGGGTCCCCCCCGGTCTGACAAAGGGATTGCCTTCCCACCCCTGAGCCCACTTCCTTCTCTGCCGCTCCAGCCCCAGGCGCTGCACACATCCCTCTGGGGTCCCTGCACTCCCTAAAGGCCCTGATGGCAAACACGCAACACAGACCACCTTCCCCGGTACGATGCCTCACCAACATTCCTGGGACCTCTTTAGCACCAGACCCTGCCGGTGACCAGCCACCCTACAGCCCTCACTGCGAAACGTTGTCGATACCCGTGACTCTCCTGCGGCATCCTCCCTTTCTCTGACCTCCTCCTATAACACACCACACGCATCATCCCAGATACCATCTACATCCGACCCTGCCTGGACTCCGCTCTCCCAATGAGCTTCCAACCCTTCCAGCTCATCTCACCTCAGCTCTGGACGCTGCACTGGCCCCTTCTCCGCACCAACCAATACTCCAAGGCCACCACCTTTTCAAAGCCACTCCATTACACCAAAAAACCACCCTTCACAAGCCCTACTGCTATTGCTCCTGCTAGCCTCAGATCGTTGCACGCCCTTAACGCCCCCCCCCTCCCCCGACACCCCCTAGCCCTTCGGCGACCCCGAGGACCGCCTCTGCCGGCGGATCCGCCTGCAAACGCTACCCTGCCGTCCGCCCCGGCTGCCTACCCTTCCGCCCTCTGCGCGTCCACCGTCCGATCGCACCGGGGAGGGCACCCCCGCCGATCCCTGCCTGCCTCGGCTCTCCGTACCCCCGGCTCCGGCCCCCGGGGGAGCTGTCCCCCGCGTCCCGCCCCCTCCGCGACGTCACCGACCGCGGTGGCGACCGACCGGCCGCCCCGGCGGTGACGTCGCGTGGCGCTACCGGGGCCGGCGCCGCCCCTCCCCGCCCGCCGCCGCGCCGCGACCCGCGGACAGGTACTGGGGTAAGGAGGGGGGGTCCCGCGGGAAAGGGGACCCCGTGGCGAACGGCCGGGGTGGGGGGCGGTGGCGCCGGCGACCCGATCCCTGCGCCGCGTCGCTCGATCTCGGCTCCGCGGCGCCGCGGAGCCCGGCCGCCGACGCCCCCCTGCTCCCCCCCTGTACAAGCCGCGGTTGGCGCCGGGAACCCCGACAGGGACTGACGGCATCTCCCCGAGACCCGAAACCTGCACCCGACGCCCTGGCCGCACCGATGCCGCCCCTCGTCCCCGAAACCACACTGGCCTGCCCTCCGACAGCCACCCCTCCCCAGAACCTAGCTCCCGCTGACTGTCACTATGTGACGCCTCATCCTCGCCAAACCCCAACCTGGACAGACGACAGCTCTCCCCACCTGCACCCTGACCCTTCTCCAACAGAGGCTCTGAGCCCCAAGGCCCCGCACACCCCAGAGCCGGCCGACGCTCTCCGGGATCCCACCTTCCCTTCCTCTCTCTTCCCTACAGGAGACACCATGGACCTCGTCCTGGACGCCGCCGATCGGCACCTCCTCACCCCCTACGTCTATCCCACCGGCTGGCCCGAGGCTGAGCCCTGCCGCCAGCTCCTCAGTCTCTTCCTCATCACCAACCTCGGGGCGCTGGCCCTCTACCTGCTCTTCGGCACCCTCAGCTACTACTTCATCTTCGACCACCGACTCAAACAACATCCCCAGTTCCTACCGGTGCGTCCCCCCGAGAGCGCACCGTCCCCTTCGCGGACAGATCTCCGGTCAACACGTGCCCCCGCCATGACTCCCGGCCGCCTGGCTGCTCTCCTTCGCTTCCCCACCCACCCTTGCCTCCTGAACAGGCAACCCCACCCCAAACCCACACCCAATATAACCACACCCCACGCTGCCCTGCTCCGCCCGGATTACATCCCCCACCACCTCTCTGCATGTGGCGAACACCGATGATCCCCGCTCTCTGCCCTCACCCATCGCCCCCCTCAACTGGCCGTGGATAACCCAGCTGCTCCCCTGCGATGACGGCCCTACTGCCCCTTCAGGCATCGGACATCACCGAGGGGACGCCGAGCTCCCTCCCCCACCCAACACCCCCCTTTTCGGACAAGCCCTCCACCTCCCCCCCACACCCCCCCCCACTCGCCCCCGCT
>VXBJ01003870.1:86796-96839 GCA_013400055.1 Nycticryphes semicollaris | reverse complement strand
CTGTTGACACCGCCCAGATGCCGCTCCCACCTCTAGGGTGCCCCATGGGGTCCTGGGCTCTGAGGGCTGCCCGGACCAACCCTGCATCAGCACGGAAAGCCGCCCCGCCAGAGGCCTGACACGCCTCACCCCCTTCCTGCGGGCCGGCGGGCGCACGCCTCCCCTCTCACACCTGCGACACCCTCTACGTGCGTCTTCCCAATGCACCCCAGCTCAGTACCCATCTCAGGAACCCCCAAAAGGTCCTCTCTGCCCACCTCCGCCAAATCGCATCCTGCCCAGACCCCTATGGTCCCTCCCATTCCCCCTCCCTCCTGAAACGGACCTTGATCCTCCTGTCCGACCCTCACTCATCCCGAGCCCCGTTCCCCTGCCTTCCCTCACCTCGCACCCCTCTACCAACCCGCTCCCCTTCACCCACGCAGACCCCGATCCGAGACTGACAAGCTACCCTGAACGCTCTGCGGAGCCTTCTCAACCCCAGCCTCAATAGCCTGAGGACAAAAGGACACCCCGGGGCTTTCTCCTCTCCAGCCTCGACGACCCCTGACCCTTTCAGACCACTCACATGGCCGATGGGCTGCCTCCCTCCAGTCCCTTCCATGCCTGGGCGGACGGGGACTGCCGCTCACCATGCCTCTCCCCTGAGAGGAGCACAAGGCCAGGAGACCAGCCAGCACCCAGCCAACGGCAGTCCCTGACCCCATCCCTGGCCCTGCCACACGTGCCCCTGCCCACCCTCCTGGGGAGATGGTCGCCCTCCCAGGCGACCCGGCGGTTCGGCCGCCTCCTCTCCCGATGACCCCCTGGCTTCCCAGCAACTCGCCTCTATCCCCTTCCTTCCCCCGGGGAACATCTGGGGCCCAGAACACGCCTCCCCTCACCCCTCACCCTGCCCTTGCCTCTGGAGAACCTCTCCTCAGACCCTCTCCGTTCCCTCAGTGACCTCTCCTCGCCCGCCACCCTCTCGATGGCACAGCTCCACCACCATGCCTCGGTTGCCTTCCTCTCATTCCCCACGCCATGCCTGACCCCCCTTCTTCCCTGCCGCCTCCCCCTGCAGGACCAGGTGCGCCGGGAGATCACCTACGCCCTGCGCTCCCTCCCCTGGATCAGCGTGCCCACCGTAGCCCTCTTCTTCGCAGAGGTGCGAGGCTACAGCAAGCTCTACGACAACATTGAGGACTCCCCATATGGTAAGTCTCCCCCACTCCCTGTGCCGTGCCCGGACGGGCATCTCTCCCCGGAGTCCCCAGTGCTCCCTGAGCCCAGTGCTCCACCTGCGAGACCCACAAAAAACTGCCCGGAGCCGCTACGATGCCCGGCCCTGGGTACTACCAAGGCCACCCTGTACAGGTGCCCGCCCGCGGCAGCTCCCCGCTGCCTGCTGCGCCCACCCCCCTGACGATCCCCTGCCTAGGCCCCAGAATATGAGTGCGGGCAGCCACCCTTGCCCAGGACAGCAAACCTTGCTCCTGCCTTCACCTCACGCCTTGCTGCAGGCCAGGGACCCTTCGAGGCCCGTCCGGCTTCCCCGTCCCCGGCTCCCAAACCGCCCTGCTCGCTTCGCAGCCCCTGTGGAGCCCGCCCCTGATCTCCCTCTGTTCCCAGGCTGGACAGGCGTCTTCCTCAGCATGCTCTCCTTCCTCTTCTTCACCGACATGGGCATCTACTGGATACACCGAGCTCTACACCACAGACTGCTCTATAAGGTAGGAGATGGGACACCAGCCTCACGGCAGCCGCCTCCCCCGTGCCAGGGCTTCCTCTCCAGCCCGGGGGCCGGCCTCGTGCCTGGGACGTGTGCTTCCGTCTTGCCCACCCTGGGCCCTCGTGGCCCAGGGGACTCGCGGCACGTCCTCTCCCCACAGCGCTTCCACAAGCCCCACCACCTCTGGAAGATCGCCACCCCCTTCGCCAGCCATGCCTTCCACCCCGTTGACGGCTTCCTGCAGAGCCTGCCCTACCACGTGTATCCCTTCCTCTTCCCCCTCCACAAAGTCACCTATTTGGGCCTCTATGTCTTCGTCAACGTCTGGACCATCTCCATTCACGATGGCGACTACCGTGTCCCCCACTGCCTGAGGCACGTCGTCAACGGCTCTGCCCACCACACCGACCACCACTTGTACTTCGACTACAACTACGGCCAGTACTTCACCCTCTGGGACAAGATTGGTGGCTCCTACAAGAGCCCCTCTGCCTTCCACGGCGAAGGCCCCCACGACTACCTGCGCCGCCTGCGCCGGAAAGCTGCGGGGATGCCTGATGGGCCCCCGGCCACCCAGCCCCGGTAGCGTTTCCCTGCCTGGCCCCAGGCCGAGCCCGCCTTCCTCGCTCACTTCGCCTCCCCTTCCTTCCCGAGCTCCCCCCGCTGCTTCCCTGCCGACGCCCGACCTCCAGCGGCGCGATCCCATCCTCTGCCAGGCCCCCTGCCCGCCCCTGCTCCCCAAACAGCACCCTCCGGCCACATCGACGACTCACAGCCATCCTCTACACTGCTGACCTGCCCCGCTCCTCCGACCCTTCCCCTGCCCGCTGCCCTTTGGACCTCGGCTACCGTCCCTGCGCTGCCTCGGCTCATGCTTTGCCAAAAATAAAAACAAAACTACGGCACACCTGAAAAAAAATTCCATGGCACAAATACAACAACAACGTGGCAAAAATTCAAAGGGATGATGGAGCAGATTGAAGAAACCTGTCACCGTGTCTCTGGCCTTCCGTGCTGCATGGCCTCGTCCCCGATTCCTGCCGGCTCTCGCGAGGTCGCTTGCATCGCTTCCGGTTGACCATCTGCCCGTGCTCCTTTTTAGTGATTCTCTGGTTAGCTGCGTTGCCCGAAAAAAAGACGCTTTGGCCTACCTTGTGTCGAGGGCGTGGGTCCTCCGGATGCCTCCTCTGTGTGACGGGTGCTCGGGCTCCGTACCCTGCGGGACGCCGCGGCCCTCCCCTTGCTCTCCTCCAGTCTCCTTTGCGGCGAGCTCCCTTGTTCCGGTGACGGGATGTGTCCCCCGCGAGGCAGCCCTGTGGGATGGGAAGGCACGTTGAGCCCCAGGGGTGTCCTGAACTATGCAGCAACAGGAGGGAAGGGAAGAGTAGGGGAGAGGAGGGGAGGGGAGGAGGAACACACTCTCCCGCGTTCCTGGCCGGCTTGCCCCCTTCCTCTGCCCGAAATGTGGTGGCCCCTTGCCCTCCGTGGGCCTCAATAAAACTCTCTGGCTGAATTGGCTGCCATTCGCTCCCTTCGCCCTCTCCACCCTCCTGCGTTATGCTCTGCCCCCTGGGCATGCGCTCCCTGACCTCTGTCTGCTCATTGACCGGGAGCCACAGTGACGGCCCGGGGGCCAGGCGAAGACCCGATCGAACCCACTGAAGCCGGGGCTGGCCTCGGCGCACCGTCCTGCTTCTCCTACAAACCCATCTCCTCCTGAGATCGGACCCAGGCCAACGGCCCCTGCCCTTTCCCCGCTTCCCGGCGTGGCCCCTTCGGCACCGCAATGGCCTCCCTGACCCCGCTCCATGGAGGGCCTGCTACAACACGACCAGCAAAACGGCCAGAATATTCTGGCGTGTGTCTGGCTACCACCGAACGGTCCCTAGGAATCATACCTTCCTACTTTCCTATGAGCCTGCCATGGATACAGACTGTCTACTCCGAACCCTGGCCCTAGACAGGGATGCCTTCCACCACTGTGGGTCGCTCCGTGCCCGAAACCCAAACCCTGCCAGGAACGGGCTGGCTGCGGCTACTCTGGCCCAACCAGCCTGGGGGTTCCCTACCCTCACGACAGAGAGGTCCTGCTTCGCCTCTCCTGTCCTCCTCCCTTCATTGCTGGCAAAAGCGCTCTTCCTAGGGCTCCCTTCCCTGATCGAGAGCGCCTCCCCTGCTTTCCCACAGGTGCTGTAGGGACCTGAAGAGCCTCAGAGGTCTTCCCGGACCCTTCTCTTCTCCAGGCTGTGCGAGTCTGATGCTCAGCCACTCCAGGCGGCGGAGGGGCTCCACGCCTCCCAGCATCGCCCTGGCCCTCCTCTTGACTCGCTCCCTCCGCTCCCTGTCCTTCCTACCTTGAACGCCCTTGGGGACTGACAACGCGTCCAGCAGCCGAACCTGGATGCTGCTGGGCCAGGGCCTGGTGAGCAGCCCGCTGGGTCCTCTCAGGCTGGGGGCCGACAGCAGAAGCTCTGGTGGGCTGGCCCCGCGGGCTCCCTATGGCACCGATGAAGCCCCTCCTCGTGACCTCGAGTCCCCGTCTGGCCCCTACACCTGGCGCAAATGGCGCTGCTGTGTACCTTCCTGCCTCCTTGCTTTACCTCTGCCCGCATGCAGACAGCCCACGTGCCCTCCAACACCCTCAGCTCCTCGGAGGCAGGGGCCGTGCTGCAGACATGGCCGTGCCTGCCTATGTTTCTTAGCCTCCCTTCCGCTTCAGACACCTCCCTGAAATGCTGCCCCTTTACCGTCTTCTCACCCGTCTGCCGAGCATCACCACCCCCGACTGCAGCTGGGAACCTGCCGCCCCTGCTTACCCTCTCCGCTCACCTTGCCCTAGCACAGATACTCTTGTTAGCTCAGACACACAGATGCGCACGTTTGTCCTGGTCCAAAGGGACCAGCGATCGTCCCTCGTCTATCACCCTGGACGGAGGAGTGTCACCTCAAGCCAGCCAGAACGGAAAGTGTCTGAGTGGCTTCGGAACAGGAGGAGGCTCGCCGCCTCTGCGAACAGCCCTTGACAGGCCTCCAGCCCTCCTACCGTAAAGGTTTTCTCTGTCTCCGGCCAGATTATCCCCTATTCCAGTGTGTGCCCGTTGCCCCTTATCCCATCACTAGTCACCGCTAAAATGATGTGGCCCCGTCCTCTTCACGCCCACCCTTTCCGTACTGATAACCCTTGAGGGGATCTCCTCTCAGTCTCGGCGTCCCTCTAGCCTCTGCCGTGCTCTTCCCATAGCTCCCTGTCTGCCCGGAACCGGACCTCCTGTTGGCCGCTGTGTTAGCGAGGCCCTTGGGGACCCTGCTGCCGATGCGCCCGGGCTCCTCAACGCCTCTGTGGAGAGCCGCCCTGTGGCGCGCTGACCCCTACCCCCTGCCAGCGCCCAGCACGGTTCCTCCCAAGCTGCAGGACCCTACACACACCCCTTTGGAAGTTCACGAGGCTCCCCTCCGCCCGACTCTCTGGACCGCCCGCTCCGGCTGAAGGACGGCACAGACTTCAGAGTGTCCACCCCTCCTCGTGCCTCCGTCTCCCTGCCGAACCTGCAGGGGCTCCCCTGGCTCTCCAGCTCCGCTCTCCCTGTGCTCTCCACTCGCCCTCGTGCTTCATAGGCTGACTGCTCAAGGGAGGGTGTCCCGGGACGCAGGGTCAAAAAGCCTCACTGAAGATCGGACGCGCAATATCCCCTGTGTGCCGCTCGCCCCCCTGCTCCCTCCTGCTGTCAGAGAATCCTCACCCAAGGCTCGAGCATCCTGGCCCTTGGCAAATCCTTCTTGACCACTCCCTGGCTCTCTTTTGGTTGATGCATTCATAAAAATTTTTTAGCCGGTCCCGTATGTTAGTGGCCACAATGAGCTCCAGCTGGGCTTCTCCCTCTCTAATTTTCGTTCTGTGTAAGCTAACGAGATCTCCGTACACCTCCCAAATTGCCCGTCCCTTCTTCCGATAGTGCGAAACTGTTCTTTTTTCCCAAAGTCCCTTCGAAAGCCCCTTGCGACTCCCTACGGGGGTTCCCAGGTGATCGAACTCCCTTATTGACTCTTCCCTTACCCACGGTGACCTCTGGTCCCCGGCAGGGATGTAACGCTGGGTCAGCACCGCTAACGACCTTCATTAAAAAGCCTTATCATTGTATTTGCCGGACGACTGAGAGACGCTAACTGGGTTTCTAGGCAAAAGCGCCTCGGGGAAAGCTCCTGATGCCGTTTCTGGCAGAATAAGGGGGAGCTGATCCCTCTCAGGGCCATCCCCAGGATTCATAAACTCCCATTCCTTTCCTGCTAGGGTCATGTCCCATTTCTTTTCGGATCTCCCGACAGCGTCAGAAAGGCCAGAGGACTTGCACGGCGCAAGATGCGGAAAGGAATTCTTTCCGGTGAGGGTGACAAGGCACCGGAACGGGTTGCCTGGAGCAGCTGTGGAGGCTCCATCCCTGGGAGTGTTTGAGACCAGGATAGATGGGGCTTTGAGCAACCTGGTCCAGTGGGAGGGGTCCCTGTCCGGGGCAGGGGGGTTGGAACTCGATGACTTTTAGCGTCCCTTCCAACTCCAACCTCTCTATGATTCCATGACATACTACCCCGACTCTGCTCTCGGTGCCTCGGAGACAAACCAGGCATAAAAGGCGGGCAAGACCATTTCTTAGTGGCGAGACAATGCCCAAGAAAACACCCCTGCCTTCTGGAGACAAACTGGGGCCCGGCGACGGGCACCGCTCGATGCTCCTGTTGTCTCCTGGGATCGCCCTCCTTTCCCATCCCTCGGGGGAACCTGCAGCCAAGTGGGGCCTGACCCTCAGGCACGCAGGCACCTGGCTAGATGTGGCACTGAAAGGAGACTGCGCCGACAGCAAGAGAGGAAGGGGAGGAACGCCACAAAGACAAGCTCAGCTGGCACTGGTACGCCTACGCCACCCTCTCACTTCCTGGCACTGTCCTGTGCTCCCGAGGCATGATGTCGGTCTGCGTGTCTGCCCCGGTGCGGCTGGCAAAGTCCCCTCTGCTCAGCGTGAATGGAGCTGGATGCAAGCGACCCACACGGACCCCATATCCCCATTCAGTGCAGTTCTGAGATGAGCCTCTGGATGCCCAGCCTGAGATGGAGATGTGCAGAGGGAGCCCTCCCGCCAGCAGGAAAGGATGATTTGTGATGCCAAGAGCCCGGATGAAGCTGCCCCCCATCCTTCCCTGCTGCCGGGCTGTGCACCCAACACTCTCCTTCTGCCTTCTGTCCCCGTTCTCCCTTCTGGGCCCCGCTCCATGATGCCTGTGACACAGTGACACCCATCGGCGAAACAGCCTGCACATGACGATGATTTCCTTGGTACGACCACAAGAACCCTGGGCAGGGATGGGGTGATTTGATCTCCGGGAGGGAAGGGTTAGAGGTGACTCTCCTGGCCTGCGGCGGCACTGGGGAAAGTCCACGCATCTTAGAGCCCGGTGCTTTGGCCAGCCCCAATAAATTGGGGTTGCTGGCGCTGCTCCTGCACTGTCCCTGCATAACCGTGCATCATCTTCACCGTGCCGATGAGTTCCGGGGGCGGCACGGGCATGTCACCTATGCTGAGCGGTTTATGGGCCAGCACACAGTTAGCTCCCTGGATCCTGGGTGGGAAGAGCCACTCCACTGGCGTGGCTCCAGCCCGCCTGCCAGGTACAAGGGGTGGTAGAACCTGGAGGGCTCCCGTTCCCACCGGCGTCTCAGATGAGACGGCACTCGCCATCCCAGCTCTGCCTGGAGAGGAAGATGGCAGCAACTTGGATGGAGAGCTCCAAGTACCGTCACTGTCCTGGGGGAAGTCTGTCACCACAACACAGGGATCCATTGACACCTTTTCCTCTCTCCTCTCTGCCACAGGTCCCACTGAGTGCCGGCAAACTGCTTACCCCCAGTGCCCCTGCCCCGGCGCCGTGATTGCACTTAACAGAAACTAGACACAAAGCATTACTGTTGACCCACCAAATACTCTCACTGCTGTGCAGACCTCATAAATCTTCCCTTACAGGAAACCCAAATTTTTACCAGCTACTCTTCTCTCCCGTGACATTTACAGCGTAGCAAGGCGACTCAAAGCAACCTTCAACAACACGTCCCTGCTCGAGGCCAGTAGACGTTTACAACTGATGGGGGCTTCCTGGGGATGGAGGCGCTTTTGGAACTGCACAAACAAGCGGAGACGCAGGGCAACTGGCTCAGAGAAAGAAAACAGACCAGGCGCACGTGGTGGGAGCGGGGCCTCCGGGAATGGACGCAAGCGGCACCCGGCTTCCCTGCCATTGGAAGTGGCTCAAACCCCCGGGCTGAGCAGGTCTCATGCTGCTGGCCACCCCTCTCCCTCCAGTCAGCTGGGGGATTCGGGTGCCCAAAACAAGAACCTCTCCCATCTCTCCCCCCTGACCTGCCTCACGACATTCAACCCATGGGCTCGATGCACCGGGAGAGGAGCGTGAGCACTGGTGAGCCTGCTCCGACAGAAACTCCCTCCCCATTCCATACATGGGGAGGGGAGACCCCCATAGAGAGTGTGCACCTCTTTTCCCTCCTGGCAGACCCTGCCGGTCCCGAGGCTCCCAGCCCGGGCGCTGTGGGGAGCGGGGCTGCGCCCGGTGATGCTGACCTAGGATATGTGGACATCTGCGTGTCCAGCTGCAGGTCAGGCATCCCTTTTCACACACCCCAGAAGCGATAGACAAACGAGGGATCATTGGTAGGAGCTGGGGGTTGCCAGCTGCTGCAACAGAAGGGAGTCAGTCTTCTTTTGGAAAGACGATTTCCAGCCCTGTCCTTCCCAGCACGCTGCCTCCAGACCGCGCTGGCCTCGCATGACCCTCTTGCCTTAGGGAGCACTGAATTGTCAGAGTTGGAAGGGACCTCTAGAGATCATCTGGTCCAACTCCCCTGCCAAAGCAGCGTTGCCCAGAGTGCATTGCTCAGGGCTGCACCCGGGAGGGGCTTCAAGGTCTCCAGAGAAGGGGACCCCCATGCCCTCACCGGGCAGCCTCTGCCAGGGCTATGGTGCCTGCACCCCAAAGAACTTTCTCCTCATATTTGAACAGAACTTCCTGTGTTCCAGCTTATGCCTGTCGCTGGGAACCCCAGAAAGAGTCCGGCTCTGTCCTCTTTCAGCCCACCCTTTAGATACTTGTAAACGTAGATAAAGGTCTCCCCTCAGCCTTCGCGTTTCCAGGCTACAGAGTCCCAGCTCTCTCAGCCTTTCCTCGTCAGGGAAATGCCCCAGTCCCTCCATGGCCTTTGTTGCCCTGTGCTGGACTCTATCCGGTAGTTCCCGGTCTCTCTTCAACTGGGGAGCCTGGAACTGGAGGCAGGACTCCAGCTGTGATCTCACTGGTGCGGAGCAGAGGGGGAGAATGACCTTCCTCTGCCTACTGACCACCCTCTTCCCTACACAGCCCAGGAGTCCGTTGGCCCTCTTGGCTGCAAGGGCACGTTCCTGTCTGGCAGGAAGTGTGCTATCCTCCACACTGACCTCTCACATTTATCACCCTCCCCTGCACAGCCGCAGGTGACATTGGTGGTGACCAGGCCAGCTACGTTATTAAACCTCAGCCTCTACACTTGCATGGGAAAACGTGCCGCTTCCCGTGGGTTCCCTGGGAGCTTTAGGCCCCCGTCCCGGGTTTGAGGCACGTGCAGCAAGGAGTGTGCGTGGCAGAAAAGGCACAGCTGGGCTGCTTTTTGCGGGACGGCAGAAAAACCCACTGTGCCTCCCCCGGACGACACAGGCTGCAACTCTCTTCTTCCATAACGTTTGCCTTTATTCCAGCGACTTTCTGTTGAACTTTATTTCTTGCCACCTCCTCTCCTTTTAATCCCTGGCTTTACAAAACCCTCCATCCCGCCTCCCCAGCAACCCTCCCCGGAGAAGCGCACCCCTTCTCTCGACCCGGAGTCGTGGGGACAGCGCGGGGGTCCCCGCGCATCCCCTCCAGCGGGGGGCGGGATGCGGCCGCGGAGCGGCGCGGGGAGGCGCGGAGCGGGGGCTGCTGCCCATTGCACATTCTCTCCGGGCGGCGGCGCGGCGCTCCGCTCCGCCCGGCCCCGCTCCGCTCCGCTCCGCCCGGCTCGNNNCCCGGAGCCCATCCAGGTGTACGGGCAGGTGAGACGAAACGGGGACGGGGGGTTCAGCCGGAACCGGGGGAGGGGGGTGAGCCGGACCCTGGGGGTTAGGGGTGCACACGACGGTGCGGTGCAGCTCCCCCCTCCCCCCAAAATACGCGTTGCATCACCCCCGGCGGCGCTTCTCCCCCTCTCCCAGGGGACGGGGAATTGGGGTACCGATGCGGTCGCCAGCCCCCCCCGCACCGC
>VXBJ01003870.1:19842-86779 GCA_013400055.1 Nycticryphes semicollaris | reverse complement strand
CGCAGCCACCCGCGGGGCTGTTGCGGGGGTGCTCTGTGTGCGTGTGCGTGCTTTGGTACACGCTTGCTGCTCGGAAAAATAACTTCCACGCGTGCGGGGGACGGAGCGCGCTGCGCGTGGGGATGGCCGGCGTCCCCTCGGCGCCTGGCGGGGATGCGGGCGAAGCAGCCCTGCTCCATCTCATTCCTGCTTCCCTGCCTGCAACTTGCCCCGCACGCCAAGTGACTAACGCTTCGAGCTGGCTGATCTCTGCCCACTCCTATTACCGCCTCTCCCCCCTTCCTTTCTCCCAAATCCATTTCCAACTAGTGACCCTGTTGGTTTGGTGTTGGACCCACAAGGGGTTCCTTTCCAGCAAGACCGGTGGCGGGAGCTGCGGGGTGGCCGATGGATGGGGACTTGAGTCCCTCCGGCCGGCGGCTCCTCACCGACGGATGCTGGTGTTGACCCTTTCTACGCTCGGGTGCTGGGTGGAGGGAGGTGGCTTCTGGCAGAAGGCATTGCCGTTTGCGAGGCACCGTGCCCTGCTCTGTAAGAAGGGCTCCTCTCTGTGTTTCTGCTCCAGCAAAGAGGGGGAGAGGAGTTGCTTATCACAGGAAAACATAAGAACTGCTGTTTCGGAAAGTCTTGCCCGCTCCGTCTCGGTTTGCGAGCGAAATTTCCTGCTGCCCTGTCAAGGGTTCTCCTTGCCCCTCCTTCTCCAGACAACCTTCGCTTCACGGGTGATAAGGATTTATGCTTGGGCCGCCCGGATGCCTGCTCAGCCTTACAAACTCTGTTTCACCTTCTACCTCTCTGCCCTCTGCGCTACACTGAGTTGCCCCACTGGACCCTCCTTGCTTACCCTGCCGGTGTCCCGTCACGTGCCCAAACGGCTGACGAGGGCTCGGGGGGGACTGACTGCCACAGAGACAAGGCATTCTCCAGGAGAGGCTTCGAGCCTTCGAGCCTTCAGCGGCATCCCTGTTTGCAAGTGCTTTCCCTTTTTGGCAACAGCCGGGGTGGGAAAGAGCCAGCCGCCAGGCAGGCCTGGCTCTAGGGCTGCCAGAGGGGTACGCATGGGGCTAGTGCTCCTCCTAAAGCCCCACTCCTCTTCCCCCGCGTAGAAGATGGGAAAAGCTGTTCCTACTCCCCTGGAAAATCTGCTTTGCCTCCTCTACCTCCGCAACGTTTGGCTGTTTTTAGCATCGCGCATCTACCCCGTTTTAGAAACAAACCTCACACTCGTCTCTCCATCTGGAGAAAGGCACTTGGAGCCCTTTCTCTTCCCTCTCCCCGTGGCTTTCCTCTAACCCACCTGCCCGGGTCAGGGAGAGAGCTGCTTCGGCGGGAGCGGCCTCCCTGTCCCGATGGACATCTAGGGAGGGTGCAGGAACCCCGCCACCACCTGCACCAGGACTGCTAGGAAGCAGAGGAACTTCACCAAAGTGTGCCTCTGTTTGCCCTTTTCTCGAGGCCTGCGGCTTGCGGAGGGGGACAGCCCGGGGAATGGAGACGCTCTCATGGGCAGCTCTGTGCCCGGCTAACAGACTGGTGTACACAGCCCGGGCCTTCCGCTCCTTCGGGCCGGGACACGCGCGATTTAAAGCCCAGGGACTGCATGTCACTGGAAAGAGTTTATTGACACCAAATGACAGTTCAAACTTCTCCCGAGCAGTACAGTACTTTCATCGAAGGTACAAAGAATGAGCACGCACGTTCTACTCCGTGCTACAGATCACACCGTACACCATTACAAACCCTCAGGAAGCCAAACAGCTGTGTCACACACCACTTGGGACTCTCATGCCTCGTCATGACCACCGAGCGATCCCCATGTCCTCCTTCTCCCTGATCCTCCTGCCGGTGTAACGCCGCATGGTCACAAAAAGCACCCCTCCCTAAGGGACACGATCATCAGGGGCAGCACTTGCACCAAGCATCCTAGTGCCGTGCCGCTGCGGTCCCCGATCTGGGACGTGAACTCCTCCTGTGCGTTTGGCAGGACACTCAGCCATATGCTATGGGCTGGCTCAGGCCCCGAAACTCCCTGCTCTTCCCCGGCTCTCGACTGCGGTCCCCGTGTGGCCTCGTGGGATGGCACTGAGCCCCGGCGAGGAGGCGCAGAAATGTGGGGCATGCAAGGTTGGTGCTGCCGGTTGCCGCTGCGGGAGATGTCACCGGGGGACCGGAGCGAGAGCAAGGGACGTGTTGTCCCAGCCGCCATCAAGGAGGGGAAGATGCTCCAAAACCTTTGTGGCTCCTCAAGAGCCGCAGGCAGCTTACTCGACACCATCAGCAACAGGCTTGGAGCCATCTTGCCCTAGATACCAAAGACACAAGTACAAAACATTACTTGGGTTGCTCCTCCAGATCCTCACCACTGACCGTGTCCCGGCCCACGTTGCTACAGCAACGCTTTTGGGGAATCTCAACGAACAACCGGACCTGTAGCCTACACCCCTGTGCCTTCGCCATTTTGCCCGGGGGTTTCCTGACTCCAAGGCACCGTCGACCGAGAGACCTAGCGCGCCACTCCAGCGATGAGACAGAGCGGGTTTTGTTCCCTCGCACCGCCCTCACCTCTACGGGACTCTTGCCAAGCATTACGATGGACAGACCGGAACGAGGCGGGAGCCGACACGTGACGGGTCTTTTCTAGGATGGCGCTGACGGCACAAAAACATCCCCCAAGGCCAAACAACTGCTGCTTACGCCCTGCTGGGGCCGGCGATGCTCCATGAACCCCATCCAGCAACCGCCTTGCCCTGCTTTCCTCTTTCTACGCTGGCCCCTGGCTGCCGAGGCGCTGGCTCGTCTGCCACCCGCCCTTCACGGCCTCCCTGCTCTTGCCTGCACACCCCTACTCATGCCTGGGATGCAGGTGCTTGGCACCGAGGTGGTATGTGGCTAGACAACGTCCCCACCCCTCTGCATCAATCCTGACCCCTCCTGGGGGAAAGCCAGCCACGAACCGCACCGCCTGTAAGGACTTCTCTTCATGCAACAAGCAAGGAAAAAAGAAAATCTCTAGCCGCCATGGCTGCCTACCTGCATGCCGGGACGAAGCGTGCGTCTTCCGTGACCCTTGAGGCTGTCTGTGTGACGAGCGTCGGGGCATAGCTGCTGTCAACGGTGAGGAGAAGCGCCGAGGCAGGAGACCAACCGCTGTCTGCCGGTCCTGAGGGGCAAGAGGGAAGCTCAGGGTTAGGGACAGCATTTAGGCTGCAGGGCTCCTCAGGCAGACCCGCAGGTCTAGGCTTTATCCTCAGGCAGACCTTTCCCTTCTTTGGAAAGGGCTCCTCCAAAACCTCCCCCTCAAGCGCACACCTCCCAACCTTTGCTTTACGCCACGCTGAGACAAAAGGCGTCATCTCTCGCTGCACTCTCTGCTGCTGCTGCAAGCCCTCCACCCTCTCCCCATGTCCCCTGCCCACGTCTGGCCATCCCCTCAGCCGGCACCTCCTGCCCACCCTAACACCAGCTCCTCTCTCTTCCTCTCCACGAGTGAGACCTGCATCATCTTTCTCAAGCTCCCTGTTTCCCGGGGCAAACCAATCCGGCCTCGGAGGAAAAGGACCAGGTTCTCTTCGTTTACTGGCCGTTTACTGCCAGATTGACTTCGACCAGACTGCCTCCTTGACCTTGACACCCCCCCTCCTCACTGAGGAAGACCAAGGATGATCTCCTCAGCTGCTAGGGCTCCCGGTCCCACGTGCTACCACGGCCTGCATTACATTAAAACCAATGCTCCACCGTGATGCTGCTTAAGGATCTTTTTCTTGAGGACACAAGTTCTCCTCAACAGCCCAGATTCATCTCCCATTAACTTAATGCCACCGCATTGACATTATGCGGGAGACATTAACACCTCTATCTCAGTGCTGCGAAGAAGCACGGCTCGCCCTGGGATGATGACATCCACGGAGCTGCTCCTCGCCTTCACGAGTCCCTTCCCAGGGCCCCCGTGCCCTGCGGGCACGGCTGGTGATGCCAAACTACCCCAAAATACTGTCAACGTCCTGTCAAAATAACGCCTACACAGAGGGAGCTGCAGCTTCTCTTCTTTGGAGGCCAGTAGCGCATCCGGGACAGAGAGCCCACCTGAGCTCCCTTCCCTCACAACTTGCAAACTGGCAAAGAGCATTTCTTCCTCCAGAGGAGACAGAAAAGTGCCCGGCAGGGTAAATGCCAGCCAGCCAGCTATGCGAACGGAGACATCCGTCATGCTGCATCGCAACTGAACCGTACTTCATTCTGACCTAGTTTGCTGGCCTGGTGGAGGTCTTCCCAGATTAGACTTTATCTTTCTGGTGGTGATGGCAGATCCTCACACAGGGTTGGCCGTGGGCTCCCAGAACCCCTCCCTGCTCCCCCCCGCCCCAATCCTTTTTGTCCCCCTCCCTGTCACTCCATCTGCCCCTGGCAGGGGCGCTCCTGTCCCTTTCCCCACCGCCCTGGGAAAGTTCCCTGCTGCTGGTGCCTGGTTTTGCCCCCAAGCTTGCTGAGAGAGACGGGTCTCTGGAAGCCGTGCGGTTCCTGCTCCCGGCATCTCTGTGCCTATGAAGGATATTCGCATTTTTCTTCCTTACTTCCCCTTCAGCAGGTTCCTTGTGGACCCTGCGGTTGGAGTAAGCGAGCGTGGCAGTGTCCTGGGGGCATCGCTTCAGCTCTCTGAGGCTGTAATGGCTAGCGGACGGCACGCTTCACTGGCAGCACGTTAGACCTTTCCCTCTGCCTCCCCTTGTCCCTCAGTTATGGACTGCCGGTTTCCTTGGCACATGCTCAACTTGGCCGGGCCAGCCTCCCTTCCCTGTTACCCCCTGCCCCATCAAGTTCTAAGGAGAGCCCATCTCCAGGACCCTCTCAGTTCCTGGATAAATGGGACCCTGGCCTCGACCGCAGTCTCCCCCTTCCCTTAGCCTTTTCCTTCTTCCTGCAAACAACAGCTAGCCGAGAGCTCTGTTGGTGGTAGCAGAGAGAAAACAACTCTGCCACCAGATGATTTCAGTATTAACACAATTAACAGGGGCCCTGACGCGCTCCGCAATGAGTCACCCTTATTTCATGTCAATGATTTCAGGCCCCGGCATTTTCAGTCTGAGCTGCGAGCGGCGCTACGGCAGGCACAGCCTGTAATTTTAAAATATCGTTGGCAGGGCTAGAAACAGATGCTCAGGAGCAGAGCAGAAGGTACAGTAATGAAGCTTTAGCGGGAGCGCACGGGGAACGCGGCGTGCCGGGAATGAGATAGCTGCCCCTGACGCTCATCCTCGATGCCGGGCTATTGCGTAAGCCTCGCCGGGGCCGGGGGCGGGAGGGAGCCAGAGAAAACGGGGACAAAAGCCCCGCGCTTGTCCCTGACGGCTTGCGGCGAGCCAGAACGAGGAGGAGACTGGTGAGAGCACCTGTCCTTTAAAGCCCTGTGCTAACCAAGGGGCGGCTACGCTTCCGACCCCTTTTACCTAGAGCTGTCTGTAGCTCCATCCTCATTCTAACAGGTACAGAATGTTGAGCCCGTTCCTCTTCTGCAAGTGTCCCCTGACCGACCGCCTTCGAGCCAAAACCCCAGTTGATACCAAAACTTTGACAGCTCCGCCAGCCGTTGCTCTGCCATACCCTCACTTATCTACCTGTAGCACTAACCTCTTCACTCATCAAAAATGTCCTGGGAACTCCATGTGTTATAAGCATCCCATTCCCACTTACATAACCAAGGCAGGGAAAAACACATCCGTAATCCCTACGAGCCCTTTTTTTTCTGCACACCCTCAATCTCACAGCACCGAAGCCACAGCCCCCGAGGAGTCGCACCGCGTCGCCTCACGATTACGAACGAACCCCTGGGACGAGCCGGGGGGTCCCAGTCCCAAAGGCCAGAGTGGTACCTCTCCACCCATCCATGCACACGAGTAGCTCCCCAGCCCACCTGGCTGCTGGAGGAGCCCAGCACCGCATGTTACGTGCCCCGGTCCCGTCCCCTCCCCACAGACATCGTAAGGCACCGTCTCGGCACAGCACCATCCGTCCCCCACAACATATCCCATCCCCCCAACGCCGGCTTGGGAGCACTCCGGCTCCGGTTGTGCCCGTCGAGCCCTCCGGGAGCTCCTACCTGTTCTGGGACGTGCTCCAACGGTGGGACAGTGGCGACGGGGGCTCTCTTCTCTCTCTGTTTCTGTGGGGTACGCGTTTCTTGGGAGAATCTGTAAATCAGACCCAAAATATATATACTGTGAGCAAAGCTGTGGCATTAACTAGAGCTACAGGCAGCCTCCGCTGTGTCTTGGTGCCACTTCTCCCCTCCGGGACTTCATTTGGCACCGTACGTATTGGGAGGACAAATGCAAATTTCATGCATATTTCATATACGCTTGATCACTTGGCCAGACCACAACACTTCCCTGTTAAGGGGAATTTAAACTGCCTGCCGCTTCCGTTAGGCACTGCTCACTGGCCATACACAGCTCAAACTGGCTCCTGGGGAAAGTTTCCCTGTTAGGGCAGGTGGGGGAATCTGATGGTGGGTTCCCAGCAAATGAGCCTCCTCCTGACCGAGGGGCCAGGGTTTCTGGTGTCAGGGATAACAACAGCAAAAGTGCTTTCACAGGCAACATCCTGGTCAACGGGGCATCGGGTACTGTTCGGCCAGGGCTCAGTGTGGTGCTGCTACACGGACAGCCAAAACTCGGGGTGCCCTTTCTTTCTCCCCTGAGCTCTTCAGGTCCTTGCAAAGTTCCAAAGGGCCACAGTGGGAATGCCGAACCCAGTCTCCTGTGCCAGTGACTGGCAGAGATGAATGTGTGGGGCTCCTAAGCCTGAGATACTATTGCACAAGCTCTTCTCAGGGAACTTACAGTGTAAGGCATCCTTCTGCTGGCTTCTCTTGCTTTACACCCTAGCACAACACACTGGAGCAACCTTTAGCTGCTCTGCTTTCTGCTGAGTAGAGCTCCTGGGTGCTTGGTCCTGCTCCTCCTCCCTTCTACCAGAGAGACCAAACTTGCTCATGCCCAGTTGGACCTTTATAGAGGGGCTCTGCCCTAATTAGGCTGCTTGAAGTCACATGGCTCCTAATGAGTAACGAGGCTCAGCTGGCTCCTAATGAGTAACAAGGCTCAGCTGGCTCCTCTGAGACCAAATGCCTTACCACAGGTTCACTACAGATCTCAGGTGTCCATGCTCAGGGTAAGGGTCTTTTGGGGGCTCGCTGTTACATTTTACCTGTGAGGAAAAAAAAAAAACAAACCCCAATACTCCAGAGGTTTATAGCTGAGGTTAAAGCAAGGCATACGTAGGAGTCTCCTGTGGTTTTCCTGTTTTTGAAACTGTCCTACTGCTGCATTTCTTACTGACAAAAACAACCCAAAGTGCTACTGAAACTGTCTCCGAGATGGTGACAAGGCCCTCTCAGCTGAGGGGAGGTGGGGGGGGGGCATGGGCAGAGGATGCTCTGGCAGATCTACAGCAGCCTTCCTTGGGGGAACAGGCAGATTCCCTCTGGAAGGGTTCTCCTGAGGAAGGGAGCCTGGAGAACATCGCTTGCTTCTGCCTTATGATGCTCAGCTATGGCCTATGTGGCTATCCCCCTCCCTCCCAAAAAACAGCACGACTCTGGTCAGGTTAATAAACCTAGCACTCTGCCCAAAGCCAGCAACCTCAGCCTGGGTGCAGCCAGGAACCAAAAAAACCCTCCCCCCGAAATAGCTAATATAGCTATCGGAGACTTGAGATGAGGTGTTTCTGCTTTTAGGGGATGGGAGGAGGGCACTGGGAGGATGGAGCCCCTCCAGATTTCAGCCCTGAGGCTGTCTGTTGGCTGTCTGGGTGGGCATCAGCCATCCCTTCTCCTCCGCCCCGCTTCCCTGCGTCCTTGAACAGCATCCCTGCTTTGTTTTCCGGCCCTGGGTGCACAAGGCTGGCGCTGCCTGGCTGTGTGGGGGATGGCACCGCCTGACCTAAATCCCTGCTGCCTTTGCTCTCTGGGCTCTCTGACGTGATCTGGCCAGCTGGGGGGGTGTCTCTGGCTGGGTAGCCGGGGGTGAGGCCAGGGGTATCGGCCCTGGGGGCTGCTCCCTGCCCCCATTACTACATTTTGATTATTTACTTTTTTTTCTCCTTGCTTCAGCCTTTGCCTAAGAGGGATTTAAGGGCTTCTGCTTTACTCCCCCCGCCCCCAACCCCCTTCTTCTTCTACAATCAAGACCTAATTTTTCCAAGTGTTTTACTTTCCAGTCACTGGTGGAGGTTAAACTGGCTCCTTGCTCCTCCCTGATCCCGAGGAGCCGCAGGGTATCGGGCTTAAGAAAGGCTCAGTCCCGTATTACTGCAGCTTCCCAGGGCCACGAGCTGAGGGGTTACCGGCTGTGGGCTGAGCACACACATCTTTGCTGCTTCTGCAGCCACTGGGGTGCCCGTCTGTGGCCAAGCACGTTCACCTGCCCTTCCCAGCCATGCTGGCTGTCCCCCTTTGGGTACCGGCTTTGCCTGGAGGCTCCTGCCCTTTCAGCTCCCTCCGTGGTGCTGCTGCGATTGCTTCCCCGCAGAAACCCTCCCGTTGCATCTGGGGCTGTTGCAGCACTCCCGTGGTACGAGGCGGGCAGGGGATGACGTACGAATGTGTCGGTGTCGAAACCAGCACATCCTCCAGGGTACAGAAGAAGTTACCAAGGAAAGGTGACGGTTTCCTGTGGCTCTTCACATAGTCAGCCTGGATTTGAAATCACTCCTTGGTCTTTGGTTTTAGTTTTCATCCTTATTCCCCGAAGCCTATTCCTCTGAGGATGAATAAAGGAAAAACTAACCCCTTTAGGCACGCACTTTTTGCCAACGTGATCACGGGAGGTACTGCTTTACCGCGTTTGAACGTCCCTCCCTCAGGGAAGCCTTCTCTTTAACTCCTGCTGGCTTGTGGCAAGTGCTTAAAGACATCGCCGAGGTGGCTTCAGTATAAGTGACAGCAGCCTGGGCTTGGTGGCACCCTCTGTGTCACCCCCGACGTGCTGAGCAGCTGCTGGTTTGCTTGGCCATGCTTTAAATGAGGCTGGAGGGGGGAGATAGGAGCGGGAGGACGGCACCGCAACCTCGGAAAGCTGTGATGAAAAGGTACAGCCCTTAGTGCCACCTCCTTCTAGTGTTCCGGGCAGGAGCTGAGCTCACCCATGCCTTCTCCAAGGTCTGAAGAGCTGGACACCTAGTGCCCCTCTGCTCTTTGACTTCTGGCCCTGGTTTGAATGAGCTTCCCCAAAGTCTGTGTATTTCTGAGGAGGAACGGTACGAGCTGGTGTTTGCTCCCCGACTCTCCTTGGGGGTGACGCTGTGGCTCAGGATGCCCTTTTCCTTGGTGTTGCAGGTCAGCCTCAACGATTCCCATAATCAGATGGTTGTCCACTGGGCGGGAGAGAAGAGCAACGTGATCGTGGCCTTGGCCAGAGACAGCCTGTCCTTGCTGGGTCCCAAAAACAGCGACGTAAGTACTGCAGCCTGGTGCTGCCCTGGGGTGCCGTCCCGGTTTCTGGACCAGCGACTGCTGAGATACAGCCTTCCTTTCTCTCCTGCCCTCAGAAAATGAAACGATAAAAGCCCTTGCGTTTCAATTCAGAAGCACAAACCCCAATTTTTACTGCCCTCTGTTTTGCCCCAAAGGCCGGAGCCCTGAAAGGCTGGCTCGGGCAATCCTTAAGTCTTCCCTCTTTTTTACTTTTCTCCATTTTTTACTACATCTGTCAGAACCAGACCTTTGCACGTCTCACCCTGGGGCTTCCCCGTTGCAGGTTTACGTGTCGTACGACTACGGCAAGACTTTCAACAAGATCTCTGACAGGTTCAGCTTCAGTGGGGGGAATAGCAGCGAGGTGGCCATCGCCCAGTTCTACCACAGCCCGGCTGACAACAAGAGGGTGAGCATGGGGCAGTGGCCCCAGCGGGGCTCATACATGGTGTTTGTCACCACCGATAGTATGAACATGGCACGGCTCTCGGGTCAGGGGACCCGCTGCGCGGCAACCCCAACCCACGTCCGTGGATCGTGCCGAGAACATACCTTTGCACAAGGAAGGTGCTCACGGTGTGGCAGCGGGGAGGGACGGACCCTGTGCCTCAAGTGGGGACCGAAACCGGTAATGGCACAGGCCTCTAGCTTCCTGAGAGAGCCCCACTGGTGACCCCGGGAATCCCTGAGGCGGAGATGGAATGCCATTGTACCGTCTCTACAGCTCTGCCATGCTCAGGAGTGTCGGAGCATGGCAGGAGAGGGGGTGGCCAGGGCTGGCAAAGTCCTCTCCTCCAGCATTTGCCCTCCCAAATGCTCCCCCGGGACGTGTACCTGTCTTACTGCTCCCTGAGCTCAGCTCTGACCTCCAGGAGCCTGACCTGCCTGCTTTCCTTCTTCCTTCTTGGTTTCCTCTCTTACCAGTACATCTTCGTGGATGCCTTCATCCCGTACCTCTGGATCACCACTGACTTCTGCAACAATATTCAGGGCTTCTCGATTCCCTTCAGAGCGGGAGATCTCCTCCTGCACGCCAGGAACCCCGACCTCCTCTTGGGCTTTGACAGGTCTCATCCTAAAAAACAGGTAAGTGCTTCTGTTTAGACGGGAGGGCCACTGTCCTGCCTCTACCTTGCCATGGCGTTCCCCTGGCCTGTTATGTGCCCTGTCACCCTTACGGTGTGCCAAAAGCCACCCTGCCTCGTGCCATCGCCGTGTGCTGTCATGCTTTGATCGTCCAGGGTGTCTAATCTTGGATCAGCCCACCAAAGTGGGCCAGGACAACCCTTCCGTAAGGTCAGGCTGGTATCTGACCTCTGGAGCGGTGAGGATGTGGTACCTGCAGGATGCCTTAAACATTTGCTTTCCCTTCTCCTTCATTTATGCCGGTCCTTCATCCGCTCTGCTCCTGACCGTATCGATCTCCCTGACTGTTGCGGTCGTAACTCACCGCCAGGCGCTGGCAGCTGCGGCGGGACTGACCTCTGCAGTATTTCATGTGGGCACGTGGTTTGGCTTTGGCATAAGAAATTGCTTCTTGAAAACAAACCCTTGGGGTTTGGTTTTTTCCACACCACACCCCCCCTCCCCGCCCCCACAAGAGCTACCGGCTACAGTTTGGAAATAATTCCAGCACCCTCGGATAGATACAGGCAGCATCAACCAAACCTGGAGGTGAAACAGCTGTCCCCCAGCACATGAATGGGAACAGTCGAGCAGGCTATGCTTGCAGTCCAGGCTGGTCGGATTCTGGGTGTGTGCTGAGCGCCACTGATGCCTTCCTGGTGGACGGGAGCTGGTCCCGGAGCGGTACCTTCCCTGGACAGACTGTCAAGGCTGGAGTCTCGCTGGCCAAACCTGCAAACCTTAAAAAAACCCCCAAATAAACAAAAAAAAAAAGAGGCAAAAATTGCAGCTTGGGTGCCACTGTAGTGCTTGGGAAAAACCAGGCAGGTTTCAGGGACCCTTGGGGAGTTGGGATGCACAGAAGGGCTGATGTGCCTGCGAGCTGGCGTGTTTATTGCTGCTACTTTTGTTGGCACGCTGAAAGACGCTCTCTCTCCTCTTGACCTTTTTCTTACTGATGCCCCAGAGATCTACAAGAACAGCCTGTCGCTGTGCTCAGGGTTGTAACGGCCTCTGAGCTGGAGACAACTCTGCCCAGATACTTGCCCTTGCTAACGCACTCTGTGTACATCACAACGACCTCTTTTTCTTTCTGAGATAGCGTAAATCCAGGTGGATCGACAGAGAGGGGGAAATCCTTCTGGTAGGAGATCAAAGTGCATTTTTTTGGCCGTTTGGGTTATACTGCAGCTATAAAAAAAATAAAGAGAAGTCATCCAAGTAGTTCGTGCTTATATGGTAGATGCACATTCATCCTGCCTTTGCTGCCCTGGGTCTCTTAAAGGACTGGGTCTGAGTGGTTGCCTGGTCCCACTGGAATTTCTCACCTTTGTCATTGCAGCTCTGGAAATCGGACGATTTTGGCCAGACATGGATAATGATTCAGGAACACGTGAAGTCTTTTTCTTGGTAGGTGTCGCCCCTCTGTGCTACAACCAACTCCTGCCTTTTCTCGCTCCTTACCTCTGGCCTCCACCTTTGCTGCCCTGCCCAAACCGAGGACCTGGGTACCGGAGCGTGCTCTGGCCCTGGCCCCTTGCTCCCCTCGCCCAGAGGACGTGGCGCAGTGGGGTGACAAGAGACAGCCACTGACACAGGCTCCCTGGGATGCTCCACATCCCCCTGATTCTTGTATCTTGATAAGGCTCCTGCCCCTTGGTACCCACTGCCTTCGTCTTTGAGTGAAGAAATGACACCACTGCTGCCTTTTTTGTTCTTCCCAGGGGAGTTGAGCCCTATGATAAGCCAAATACAGTGTACATCGAGCGGCACGAGCCTTCTGGGGCTTCGACTGTCATTCGCAGCACCGATTTCTTCCAGAGCCAAGAAAATAAAGACATAATCCTGGAAGAGGTTGAAGACTTCCAGCTCAGGGACAAATACATGTTCGCAACCAAGTCCATGGTAAGTATCACGTGAGCCCGTCACGGCGGTAGGTGAGGGTCAGCGTTTCGGGACAACGCCACCACGGCAGATTGCTCTGCTTGTGTCTAAAGCACAGTGAGACTGTTTGCTGGGGACAATGACCCTCGTTGCTGTACCTCGCAGCCCTCAGGCCCCGCATTTAGCTTGTCGCGGAGGTGTTGCTCTGACTGCCTGTGGCTGCCTTCCCTTCTTGACCTCTTGCCGCCATGGACACAGCAACACCTTACTGATGCCACTGTCTTGGCAGGGCTCAGAGCAGCCTTCGGCGCTTTGGGCATGAGTTGGTCAGGCTGTGAAGTGCTGGGACCAGGATAAAAACCCCAGGAAGGCGGGCGAGGCAGGATGCAGTGGTAGGGGAAGCGGGGATGTGGCTCGGCAGCTCCGTGGTTTCTTGTCAGAGAGGATTACCTTCAAACGTGGAGAAGGTCCGGGTCACCTGCTGTGCTCCAGCCTGCTGAGAGAGCTGGACTTTCAGTTTGCTTTCCTAAGGAAAGAGGATGCGGGTAAGCGATGGCGGTCTTTAGTGTCCCTCTGAAGCCCAGGCCCGCTGTACTTTTTGAAGCTGTTATCCGGTTTCAGCCAAAACCTGAAAGCAAGCGAGCTATCCTCTGCGCTTTGTCTGAGGGGACGTCCTTTACAGATGATCAGAGGCACGACAGGGGAGAGGTTGAGTCCTGCTCCTTCTAGAAGTCATGAAGCCTTTCTCTTTGTAGAACAGGCGAGCGTTGCTTTCCTCCCCAGCTGCTGCCATCAAGTCCGTTGCAATGAGCAACCTGTGCCATTTAGGGGTCACTCCTTGCTACACCCTCCAGCATTTCCCAGGTGGCAAGTGGCCAGCCTGTCACCTCTGCCCGCGGAGTTGCTCAATGTTGGCTGGGGACATAGCGGAGCCGTTTCAGTTTCTTGGCAGCCTCCTCTCGCCGGTGGGAGAGCCGGTGGCTCCTGGGGCTTGTCCCCCACCCTTGGCACTCCAGCTGCTCTGCAGCCTGCTGTGCTTTGCAGAAGATTTTATCTAGCCTTGCTAGCTCATGGCGTTGAGGGAAACGGCGGCGGGGGGGAAGTCACCGGGCTCGGCTGGCAGCTCTCTGAAAGCCTCGGGGCTGTTTTGAGTTGGGATCTTTAAAAGCGTTTCCAAGGGTTTGGGGGTTCTTTGGAGCTCTTCCAGCTTCCGGAGGACTCAGAGGTCACAGGGGCCATCTCCACGCTCTTGTTCTGCAGCTCTAATGAGCAGTGTTAAGACTACACAACATTAAATTCAGCCATATTCCATGCCGAGGACAGGACCTGTGGGAAACACAAAGGGCTTAAGAGGACGGCTGGCCTGGCTGCAGACCCAGGCTGTGGAAATGATATCCCTGGGTCTGGGACGGGGTACCCACATCAAACCCGCTGGGGAGGGGACAGGCAGGGTGGCAGAGGCGCCCAGGACTCCGACTTTGGCTCTCCTCCGTGGGAGGCACGGTTGCTTAGCGATAAGGAACCTGGGAGAAACCAGGCCGCTTATTTTTGGAGCCTAGACCTGGGGTTAGGTTCTCACCGCCAGTGTCCTGGATGAAAGAGGTTGCCCTCAGCTTTTTAACCCTTTTGGTGCCCTTCATTTAGTGCCAAACACTACCAACGGGAAGGAAAGGACAGAGTGCTCTGCAGAAAGAGCAGGCATTAAAAACATCCTCCTTACCTCCATTTAACTGGCCAGAAAAGGCAGTTTCTCTCCTTGCTGAGTGCTGCCCGCCTGGACGTCAGCCGGGAGCGGGTACTGCTGCTTCCCGTGGCCATTCCCCGGGAAGGCGATGTCCCAGGCATGCATCCTTGGGGTTTGCCCCAGCCTGCCTCTCGGCTGCCGCTGGAGAGGAGGGTGACTTTGGGGGTGAGAGCCAGTCCTAACGTATCCCTCTGCTCTGCCTCAGCGTCTGTTAGGTGGCTCGCGGCCACCTTCGGTCCAGCTCTGGGTCTCCTTCAACCGCAAGCCGATGCGGGTGGCACAGTTCGAAACCAAGCACCCAATTAAGGTAAGTGGCGATTTCTGAGAAGACCTCCCTCTAAGGGCACCCCCGGATGTCACCAGCAGTTTTTTCCTGCATTCCACCATGTGCTGTGGGAATTGGAGCTGAGAAGGGACCTTGTATGATCCTGTTTGGGGGATTAGCTGAGCAAAAGCTCAGGTTCAGGTGATCTTGTGGTTTCCAGGATGGTTCTTTAACCTACAGGTCGATGCCTCTGGAGAAGTACTGGAGTACCCAGAGCACTGTGTGGGGCTGGCACTGTCCTGGGTGCGAGGCTGTCTGGAAAGACACAGTCAGTCCTCCAGCACTGCTGATGGAAGCTGTCAGCAAAGCCCAAATACCCGGAGAGGTGCTGAGCTCCGTGCTTACAGCATTGGCTCAGCTTTTGGGGACATCACCTCTTCCCATGGCACCGGGTGCTAGGTCACTGAGCACACGCTGCTTCCACCGTCATGGCCTGGAGCATCCATCTTCTCCGCAGGCAGAGGAAGCCAGGGGGAGAGACAGGGTTTGCAGAGTTTGTGGTGTCTCCAGGCTGATGGGGAGGAGGGAGAGCCTGAGGCTCTTGGCTGCAAGATGCCCCCAGCCTCGGTGGGCTCCGGGTGGAGAGCTCTGGCACCGATGAGGCTGGGTGCCCTGTGCTGCTCCCAGGTGGATTATGTGGGCTGGGGGGCAGAGAATAGCAATTGCGGGAGGAGAAGCACCAAAGAAAAAAGCAGAGGGGAAAACACCTGCTTGCCAAGCAGAAAAAGTACACATGGGTGGAGGAAAGATTTAACTTAGAGCTACATAAAAGAAAACACTAAACCGGCATCTGTAAATCCTGCTTGTGTGCCTGCACGTATGAAGCCTGCTTGCCTGTCATTTCCCTCCCAAGGAATATTATGTGGCCGACGCCTCAGAGGACCAGGTGTTTGTCTGCGTCAGCCACGATAACAACCGTACCGACCTCTACATCTCGGAGGCAGAAGGCCTGAAGTTCTCCCTGTCTTTAGAAAACGTGCTCTACTACAGCCCAGGAGGAGCTGGCAGCGACACCTTGGTCAGGTAACGTGGGACACGCCGAGTTGGATCCATTTCTCTCTCATGAGAACGTTGGCCACAGTCCTTGTAGATTTTAGCTGTGTTTGATCAAAGCATCGCGCTGATCCCTGGGTTTGGGACGCCTTACTCCCCAGACCCAGGCCACTGCGGTTCCCTGAGCCTGCCTTTGTACTTCCTCGCAGGTATTTCGCCAACGAGCCCTTTGCGGACTTCCATCGCGTCGAAGGCGTGCGGGGCGTCTACATTGCCACCCTGATCAACGGCTCCTTCAGCGAGGAGAACATGCGCTCCGTCATCACCTTTGACAAGGGGGGCACCTGGGAGCTGCTGCAGCCCCCGGCACAGACGCGCTACGGGGAGCGGATAGACTGCGAGGTAGCACGGGGCGAGAAGGGGCAAGGGGGAGAGCGTGGGAGGAGGCCCCCCCAAAAGCGGCTGAAATTGCCGTCCCTCTGCAAGGGAGCCCCCTCCTCGCCTTTCTGAGTGCAGAGGGACAGAATAGGTGGGACGAGGATGCAGGCGAAGGCGGAACAGAGGGTAAATGACGCTGTGATTTGCTTTTGCAGTTCTCTCAGGGCTGCTCTCTCCACTTGGCCCAGCGCCTGAGCCAGCTGCTGAATTTCCAGCTGTGGAGGATGCCCATTCTCTCCAAGGAGTCGGCGCCGGGACTGATCATCGCCACTGGTACCATTTCCCTTCCCACAGTGACTTGGGGGGCGTTGCCATTGTCAGGATGCGAGGAACTTGGCAGCATCTAATTTTTACACACAGGGTTACAAAACTGCACTGTCACACTGTGCATTTTGCTGTCTTTTCTCTGCTGCGGCCCCCATGCAGTAAATTCAGCACATGCCTTTCACTGCAGCACGGTGACGTGAGACACCCTGCCCGCTTCCTTATGGATCCTCTTGCCTGCCGCTCCCCAGTGAAGGGTTTCTAGGCCATACAAAAATTCCCGTTTGTCTTGCTCCTTCACTGAAAAAAAACCACTTAGATGTTTGGTATCCTCTTACTCGTAGCCAGAGTTTTTTCCCCAGCTGTTTTTAAAGCTTGGATTACTCTAAAATATTGGCTTTTTAGTGTGAAAAATCAGCTTCTCCGTTTTGAAAAAATGGAAATTTTTCAAAAATCAGCAATCACCATTTTGCTCACAGATAACAACAGTCTCAAAGTGTCTGGCTTCCTCTTAAGTGCTTGCTTTGCATTCCTCCAGAAGAATGACTTCTCCTGTTCTCCTAGGCTCCATTGGCAAGAACATGGCGAGGAAGACTAACGTCTACATCTCGAGCAGTGCCGGAGCACGGTGGAGAGAGGTAAGGCCGCTCTCGTGCTCGCCGCCGCGGCCGATGCGGCGGGTAGGACGTTGGCACCCATTATCCATAAGCAACGTACAGTTCCTGGGCGTTATGGGTGACCTCCATATGAATCCAGCTGGATGTAGATGGAAGGTGTTGAATGTCCCTTGAGACCAAGGCAAAAAGGGCTTTAAACAAAGGACCAGGTGTGGGCTGGCATCGAGGTGAACCTCTCGGTCCTCTGGGTGAAGGCGGTGGGTTCCAAGGCAGGAGAGCTCCCTCCTCAAGTTCTTCTTGTCAACTGGCAGGACTTGCCCTCGGCACGGGTCATCTGGCCCCTTTTAGATGGGATGGATGGCCAGGACTCTGTACGTGAGCGTGTCTGGAGAGGCTCTGGCATCTTCCAGAAAGCTGGGATGGGCGGCCTCAGTTTTATGAGGAGTTCGATGCTGTTTACTAAGTGGGTGTTCTGGTCTGCGGCAGCGTTTGTGGTCTGCCTGTGCATTCTGCTGTGAGTGTAGTATGGTATTTCAACATCTGCAAGCGATTTAAGCCTGCGAATTAAACAGCCTCCTTTTTCCTCCCGTAAGTGCCGGGCGGTCTGGGTTAAGGTCTGGGCAGCCGCGGCGGCGGTGGGAACGTGCCACGGGTTCTGGCTGCTGCCAAATCTGATGGGCTGAGGACGGGCGCCTCCGAAATGCCACTGGGGAGCCACCGTTTCTCCCTGGGGGAGCCTTGTGGTGAGACAGGAGCGCTCCCCATCTGGGAAGGGTGTCCCAAAGACGAGACTTTCAGATGTCAACCCTGCAACCCGGCCCTGGGCTGTGCTATTAAAACACGCCAAGGAAGCCTTGACCCACAGTTAACAACGCCGGGCTCCTGGCTTCTTCGGGCCCTTTGTACCCACGAGCAGGGGTACGGAATGACCCAGCTCAGCAGTTCCTCATCTGAGCAGCAGTGCCACAACTCCTCCTCTCTGCTTGGGCAAGCAGCAGGGCTGGAAGGCTCGTTCCTCTCCAGGCCACTGGCATGGTCTCACCGCAGAAAGAGAGAGGAACAAGGCGCCGAGTGCCCTGCACAAGCACGTTAGCGTGTCCTGCGAGCAGAGTCCGGCACGGACTTTTCCCCAGCCAGGAAAGCGAAAGTGCTTCTGTGTTGGTGGTCACCAGGCAGAGCTGGGGATGAGTGTGAAATACAAGCTTCTTCCTGCAGGATGGATGTATGAAAGTCTCTGGGGCTTTTTGGCACGCCGCGGCCCCACTTCTCTTTAAACACTGAGAAACCATTACAGCCCCAAACCCAGCGCTTACCTGCTGTCCCAGGGAGGTGGGAAGTCCCTGCGGAGTGTTGGGAAAGCCTCGTGGACAGGACCAAAGAGCTGCAGACTGAGAGGGGGAGCGATGGACTCAGGCTTCCTCTAGTGGCACTTTGCTCATGCTTTCCCAGGATACGGCACGGAAGGAGCAGGGTCCAGCGCACAGGGCTGCTCTTAAACGCAGTTGTACGTCCAGGGAATTTGGTCTGGCTGCTCCTGAAAGCAGATGTTGGCCCATAAACACTTGAATCTCCGGTGCTTCCAGATGCTTGGCTCAGCCCAGGCAACTTGAAGCATTAGCTCTGCTCAGACAGCTTTTCTGACCAACCGTGCTTTCCAGTCAAGCATTTTCCCTTCATTCAGCACAGCTCTGATACCCCTCCTCGACACCCTTTCTCTTCCAGGCGCTGTCTGGACCCCATTATTACACCTGGGGGGACCACGGTGGCATTCTGGTGGCCATCGCTCAAGGCACCGAGACCGACCAGCTCAAGTAAGTGGTGGGGCAGGGAAATGGGGCTCAGGCTGGTGCTGGGACAGAGTGCCCTGCGGCGGGGCCAGGACCTGCCCCTGGCATCAATCCTGACCCTCTTTTCTCCAGGTACAGCACAAACGAAGGGGAAACCTGGAAAACATTCACGTTCTCCGAGAAGCCGGTGTTTGTGTACGGCCTGCTCACCGAGCCTGGGGAGAAAAGCACCATATTCACCATCTTTGGCTCGTACAAAGAGAACGGCCACAGCTGGCTGATACTGCAGATCAACACCACGGACGTGCTGGGTAAGGGGACGGCTGACAGAGCCGTTGCTGACCCTGATTGTGCTGGTGGGAGAGACCTCCCCTCTTCCGCCCCACAGCTTTGCAGGTTACGTGCCAATAAGCCCTTGCCTGCAATCAGCTGTTCCCCGTGCTGCACAGCCTGCCCCAAGCACCTCGTTGGGCGCAAGTGAGTTTTGACATCCCCTCTCCGGGGAAGCTGAAAGCAAGGAAGGGACACAGGAGAGGTTTTCAGAAGCCCTAATCGACCTAGAGACCTCAGGCTACAAACCACACCATTTAGTCATTTAAGGCTCTTACGTTCCCACTAACACACACGGAAAGTTGGGCACCTCCGTATGAATCTGGCAGCAAGAAAACCTTTGGTGCTCCTGCTCTCCATCCTGTTTTCCAAAAGACACCCCTGAAGAGCTGCCCCAAATCCTGGTAGCATCAGACCCCGCTGCCTCGGCCACCCTGGGGGAGAGAGGACAGGGCCACAGGGGCTGCGGTACCGCCATCTGCATTGGGTGCCCTGTCCCTCGTGTCCCACATCCACATGGACCCGGCTGCCAAAGGCGCTCGTGTCCCCTGTGCTTTCTCCAAACCCCCTCCTTCCTCACCGAGGGATTGGTTGAAAAGCAAAAAGGAGGAAAAAAAACAACCCCAAAACCAAAAACAAAACACCAAACCCTTCTGAAGGCTTGTGCCTATGAATGTTTTATAACCCATTTCAGCTTTGATTGCGAGGCAGCATTTTAATCAAAGCGCAGTTAAACCCAGCAGAGGAATTTGCTTGACTAAAATTTATAACCAATTCCCTTGACATTCCGTTCGAAACGGATCTGCTGGGTAACCAGAATGACTTCATTTACATGGGGCATTGCAAATTCACTGTCACCACAGCAGAGCTGCTCGTTGCCTCCCGTCACCGAGTGCCGCCACACGCTGCCAGCTGAAATGCTTTCTGCTCTGCCCTTTCCTTCAGGCCAGGGCTTGAGACTTGAAACTGGGAGGGGGGGAAACAACTGCTTGTTTTGTGCCAGAGGAGGGCGGGCAGAGGGAAGGGGCAATGGGCATCTTTGTGGTGCGTGAGTGGGTCCCGGCGTGCCTGCCCTTGCTCTGAGCATCCTAGCTCTCAATGCCGGTAGCCGTGGCAAGAAGCCAAGCTTCATGCAATCTCCTTGGAGGCTGTTTGGAGGCTGTGACTCCCTCAAGAGCCCTTTTGCACCCTCTATGAGATCAAGGGTCTCTGTGTCTCCTCCTGGAGCACAGCACAGGGCACGATATTGTGCTTTGCTCAGCCTCGATGGGCACTTACCGGCAGCAGTGACCAAGGGACATCTGCGACATTTTCAAGCCCTGGGCTGGGTTGCAAGGACAGCACCTTTCTTTACCTTGTCACTTCTCCTAGGGGTCCCCTGCACGGAGAACGACTACAAGCTGTGGTCGCCCTCCGACGAGCGAGGCAATGAATGCTTACTGGGGCATAAAACTGTTTTCAAGAGGAGGACTCCTCACGCCACCTGTTTCAACGGGGAAGACTTTGACAGGCCTGTCATGGTCTCCAACTGCTCTTGTACCAGGGAAGACTTTGAATGGTAAAGACCAATTAATTTCTTTCCGTCTGGGTTGTGAGTCTGAGATAAGTATCTGTGACCGATCGCTCAAAGTGAACAAACATCCAATTTCCTCAGCTCTTTGTATGACTGCTTGATTTTACAGCAAAGAGGAAACTAAATAGGCTGAAAACATCTTTTCATTAATAACGGGGTGCTCTTGCCTGTTCCCTCCCTCCCACCCAGCAGATGAGACTTAATTAATATCTTTAGAGGCTTTTGATAGCCTTTGCAAGGTTCTATAGAGGAGGAAAGTGTTGCTAATGCTTCGCCTTTCAAATGATGGCAGACAATTTCCCGTTGCATATAGAGATCCTCTGCCAAAACTCTTAGTGACCCTGCATCCACAGGGATGCAGCTGGCCCGGCTTTATCTGCAATTTGCACCTTGTGGACACTGCCCAGCTCTCAGGATTAGAAAACACGATGCAAAGGTCTAGGGTTAGGAAATTAACTGCTTTTCAGGGACTGGACTTTGAGTAGAGCTCATGGCCAAACGGCTCGGGTGCCCGGTGCATGCCCTGAAGGACCAGGGTCTGGACCTGCCTGTGCGATGCCGAGACAGAGACCGAGTCTGGCTCGTCACGAGCAGACTGGGAATAGGGCTGTGGGGCTCTGATTCCTGCCTCGGAATCACCACCCTGGCCTCCTTGCAAAACCCGACTGATGTAACCTCTTCTGTGGCACATCCACAGAACAGACGCACCATCACTCCCGTTTCACCGACAGAAAGAGACAGAGCAGTGACCTGAGCCAGGCTACAGCAGGAGAACCAGGGCTTGTGGCCTGATTTTTGGGGCACGCTGGCTCAGCTGTGCCTTGCTGCCTCGCCTGCCTGAGTCTGCTTGGCCACTGGCGAGCTTAATTGCAAAACGTTCTTGAAATGTCCTAGAGACAGAAGATAATGTTATGCCACTACATGCTGATAATAAATGAATGGACTTCAGAGATACCTGGGGCTCTGAACACCTCTATGCAATAATAGAGCTGAGTAAGAGTATAGCATAGCTGCATTTTTTTCCTGCTCCCCCATCCTTCCTTACATCTTTCTTCTCCTTGCAGTGACTTTGGTTTTAAGCTGAGTGACGACTTAGCCTTAGAGGTTTGTGTCCCTGACCCTGAATTTGCCGGGAAACCGTACGACCCCCCAGTGCCTTGCCCCGTTGGCTCCACTTACAAGAAGACTCGAGGGTATGTGTTGTGATCTTCCAAATGCTGGGATTGATTCTGTTGGTGATTACACACCCCGAACAACTACAAAACCCACACACAAACTCCCCACGAGCGGCGGTAAACAAATTGGGCATGTTTGGGAGCCTGTTACAACTCAACATCGATGCTTATTCTAGCTGCACAGGATGGCACGTTAACCATTTCCTTAAAATAAACTGCCCGGCTCTCTCCATTGCAGCTACCGAAAGATCTCTGGGGACACTTGTACGGGTGGAGACATCGAGTCGCGGCTCGAAGGGGAGCTGGTGCCCTGCCCACTCGCTGGTGAGTATGTAGAGGACTGCTCCAGCTACAAGGGCTTCATTCATAAAAGCTTCGGCCGGTGCCTGAGGGACCGCGCACCAATTCCTGGAGGGCTCTCGGACAAAAACTATGACATGGGAGCTGAAATGCCTTGGTCAGTTATAAATCCGTCACCTCCTGTCTGGGGCCCAGACAGCTTCTGGGGGCCCTTCAGACACCGGCTGAACCCCTCAGAGCAGGCTGTGGGCAGGAACCCTCTTTATCCCTTATCCTCGCCACAGTGGGTTTGAACCCAACCAGAAAGACAGGAGTTAGATCAAAGATACCCCCATCCTAAGGAAACCCGTGGGAAAGAACCACCCCGAGCCAGGCCGCCATCCGCAGTCAAACGACGGCTGTTTGGGGCCAGCGTGGGGCAGACGCTGCCCTTTAGTCCTCAGGCACGTCCCCGTCATACTTCGCCTCCCTCCTTATTTTCCCCCCTTGAACGCACCAGGCACTGAATTGGTCTCGTGCTCCTGTGCTGCCAAAGTGATTTGCATTCTGCTCCTTACGGCTTTAATTTAATCTGCCGTCACCAGCTGCCTGATTAGCATGCTGCCGCGCAGCAGCTCGAGAGCGAGCTTGAGGCAGGGAAGAAGCTCATGTAAGGGATGGGGGCTGAGCTGAGCATGACTTTCCCCCGGAAAAATCCCACTGAGATTTTTCGGGGTGCACAAGATATTCCAGGTGTAAAACAACCCGGCCAGTGCTTGGGGAAGCGTTGCCTCTGCTGGGATTCGAGCCAAGGCCACGCTTAGTTTTCCTCCTCCTTCTGAGCCCGACACATTGTTCACCCCTTCGAGCCCTCTGGAGCTCCTCAGTCGTGCTGAGGAGGGCCCTGCCGGTGGAAAAAATAAACCTGCAGTCCCCACCGGCCGGGCTTTGAAGTGTTGTGTTCCCAGAGTATTTGCTGATCGTCTTCAGATCTACATGTTGGCTCACACCATGGTAACCCTTTCATGGACAGTCTCTGTTTCCTATCCCCATGCGATCTCATTAGGGATGCACAGCCACAGTTCCTTACCGACATCAGCCTTACTCATTAATAGCATTATTGGACCGTACCGGTAGTTGTGCTAACGCTCAGGAGACTTGGGTTCCAGACCGGTATCCCCATGACACTGGCTTCTGCGCAAATCGGAAACAAAACCCCACTCTGGGATATTCGCTGCGGTGATGGTGTCCCCTGGGGCTGGCAGGTTTACCCCGCTCCCACCCTTTTGGTTTTTTACCTTTTTTCTTTTTTTTTAATGAGATTCTTGAGGAACGGGAGATGGGTATTTTGTCCCCGACTTGGCAGCACGCTGAGGTGGGAAGGAAAGGGTCACGACAGATTTTGCCCTCTTTACCTTCTCCTTCAGCCCTCGGAAGGAACAACGGCTGCAGTGTATTCCTGGGACCCGCTTAAGGCTCTTAGGGTGTTCTCATTAACCTAATCCCACTGAGACAAAGGGCCTTTGCCTCCTTTACACCAAGGGGCTAAAACGTGCAGCCGGGGTAAATTTAATAAAAAAAACCCCAAAACCCTAGCGTTTATCTTTTTGCCCCTCCAGTGGCCTAAAACGGCCAGAGGGATCTAAACAAGGCGCTGCCTGTTCTTGCAGAGGAGAACGAGTTCATTCTCTACGCCACCCGCTACTCCATCCACCGCTACGACCTGGCCTCCGGCGTCAGCGAGGAGCTGCCCCTGGCCGGGCTGCGAGGGGCGGTCGCACTGGACTTCGACTACGACCGCAACTGCCTCTACTGGGCCGACATCACTCTGGACATCATACAGGTGAGCCGGGGAGCGGAGAGGCCGCCCGGTCTCACCCGCGTCCTTGCACCTACACACCCCGAAATACAAACATTTGTCTCGGGAACTCCTCCTCCTTCCCTTCGCTGTCTGTTAGGGCTTGCCTCGCACACCTGACCGCACTCGGCCTTGAGTCTGTGGAACTTCCTCATCTTTTATCCTGTTTAAATTATATATATTTTTTTTTTCTTTTTTTTTTTCCAGCGTCTTTGTCTCAATGGCAGCTCCGGGCAAGAAATAATCATAAGCACCGGGTTGGAAACAGTGGAAGCTTTGGCCTTTGAACCTCTCAGTCAGTTGCTATACTGGGTCAATGCCGGGATTCCCAAAATTGAGGTAGGGCTATACCCACCCCTGCTACCAAGAGGTGGTTGCGACAGTGTCTTTTTGAGATGGGCAGGCCCTGAATCCACTGAAACCTCATTCAGCTCCCCTGACACCTCATTGCTGGCGGGGCATTACTGAAGGCTGAGCCTCCTCCCACCTCCCGCTTCATTGGATTCTCAATGCAAGCAAGGGTGTGATAACATCGAGCCCCATGGACTCCCACCGAGGTCAGCTTCTGAAGCCGAATCACGTCGTGGAAATGGATGTGGGGAAAAAACAAGTGTAAATGGGGCTGGGTAGGGGGGAACCAACACCCTTGTGCTGTACCCACAGCCAGCATGGGGTAGGGATGGAGCCTTGCTGCAGCCGGCTGCTCGCGCAGTCACACGGAGATGGCCATAAATACACCGATCTGTCCTCTTTTATCACCCACCTCACGGGCGCTGCTCCCTGCGCCCACGGCAGCTATTTTATTAGGGAAAAGTAACTACCTGCCACAGATTTACTGCAACTTGAACCAGTCTGGTTGCCCTCCACCCTGCCCACACTAAACGCTCCCCTCCTGGCTTTGCTTCCGACCCCAGGTTGCCAATCCAGACGGAGACCTGCGGCTCACCGTCCTCAATTCCTCCATACTGGAACGACCCCGAGCCCTCGCTCTGGTTCCCCGAGACGGGTAAGAAAGCAAATGGGGCCTTGCTCTTCCCTTCCTGCACTGCCATGCTCACGAGAGGCGAATGCGAGGGAGGGCACGGAGCCCCCCTGCGCCTCCAGGCATGCGGGAAGCTCGGCCCCAAAGGACATGATGGGGCCAGGTGTGGTGGCAGAAAGTGCAGGTCCCAGTCCTGCCATCGTGTCCCTGACTAAGGCGTCAGCCTTAGTGACAGAATTACAGAGTTGGAAGGGGCCTCTAGAGATCATCTAGTCACGCATCACAAACTGGTTTTGTCTTTCCATTCAGCTGCTGTTTTCATCTCCATACACATCCACCAGTAAATAACTTCTCCCTGCCAGTAAAAAACTGGTCTGGTCAGTAGGGAAAGCTGCAGTGACACCTGAGCCACCCTCAAAATTCCAGCCCTAAATGCAAGTTAGAGCTGGAATTGTTCAGAGTATGGCTTGGCAAATGCAGCGCTGCCCACCCCGAGCTGCCTTTAGCCGTATGTGCTACAGCAGAGCAGTTTGACGCCAGGTAGCCCCCAGCAGCACTCACACCGCAGGACCTGCAGCTAAATAAGCCCTTTTGCTGCTTGTTGATCTGCCAGCGGTGTTCCTTAGGATCCCAAAGAGCTCCCTTTCCACAGGCACGTCTCGCAAAGAGGCGTGCAGTGGGAACTACTCGGGACTTCGGCTTCGTAACCGGTTTCCTCTGGATGAGCCGCTTCGTCGTTATTTCACATAACCTCCCGGCCTGTTGTCAGGTTGATGTTCTGGACTGACTGGGGAGACTCCAGAGCTGGCATTTACAGAAGCGACATGGATGGGTCATCGGCCAGCTGCATCGTTTCAGAGGGCGTGCGGTGGCCAAACGGCATTTCCGTGGATGACCGCTGGATCTACTGGACTGAGGCCTACATGGACAGGATCGAGAGGGTCGACTTCAATGGGCTGCAGAGATCCGTCATCCTGGACAGCCTCCCTCACCCCTACGCTATTGCTGTATTTAAGGTGTGTACGCGGCGGCTCCTTTCCCATCGGCAAAATCATCGGGTTCTATCGCAAACAGGCCAGGAGGTCGTGGCGTGTATGGGACGGGTGGCAGAGAAGCGTTGAGCAGGCGGGATGTGTGGAGGGTAGGAGCCAGCGGGATGCTTGCTCTCCCGCTCCAAGCAGAAAGCTGCAGTTGAAACTGGGACCAGAATCCGAGAGCCATGCAGCTTTGCCAAACAGCTTCACTGCAATGTCCTCCCTGGATTGTTTGCCTCTTGGCAGACATGCCTCCTGCTTCCATCCCTGCTCAGGGCTCATCTTCTGCCCCTTGGGGCCTGGGGACACTTTGCCCTCTCGATTCCCTGGTGTTCCCAGGCGGTTTGGGTGGCTTTGTGCTGGTACCCGCTGGCAAGCACAGCCCCGGCAGCGTTGCTCCTGGTGCTAAGAGCAAAGAGCCTGTGTTTCAGAATGAGATCTACTGGAACGACTGGTCACAGCTGAGTATTTTCAGAGCATCCAAAAACAGTGGCTCCAGAATGGAGATCTTAGTCGGCCGATTGAATGGCATCATGGATATGAAAATCTTTTACAGAGGAAAGACCACAGGTAATCACCTGAGTGTGAAGATGATCTTTCCTGGGATTTAGAAATGCGTTTGTCACCCATTCCCACAGGTCCCCAGGCCACCGGGCTGTCCTGGCTCCTGTTTCATGAGCCTGAATACATCCCCTTCCCTGCAGGCTTTGAAGTACTCAGGAGCTGGTGTGAGGAATGTGTTTCATTAGTGGAGTGAGCCCCACTTTTCGGCTGCCACGAGAGATACTCCCTGTCAGGGAGGGAGCCCACAGGGCACTCGAATGTCATGGCACCCCATAGTTTAGGTCACAGACCACGGCCTTTTCCATGCAAAGTGCTGCACAAGCCCAAAAAATAATATAGCATCTCAAAGCTGCACCAACTTTGTCCTTCCCTTACTCGTCCATCTGGGCTGCAATCGAGTAGCGACGGCCCCTGCATGATGTACACACTGAAGGGTCTCAGACCACCAAGGAGCTTCGCTGGTCAGCAGTCTGCAACAGACTGGGAGGACCTTTAAGGCCTTTGATGTCCCCTGAGTAGATGGCTCTGCGCTCTTCTAAGGCCAGCCATAGCCCTCAGTGCTGTAGAGCTGGCTCCTGATGGGGGTCTGACCCCAAAGCCTGGGATGGCAGGTGACATTGGGCTTCTTGTGGTGTGTCCTGCCCTCTGGCCTGACTCCCCTTCCTCCTCCTCATGCCAGGGGAGAATGCCTGCATCGCCAAGCCCTGCAGCCTGCTCTGCCTGCCCAAGTCGAATAATGGCAGGAGCTGCAAGTGCCCCGAGGGGGTGTCCAGCACTGTGCTGCCCACAGGGGAGGTGAAGTGCGACTGTCCTCACGGCTATGTCATGAAGAACAACACCTGCATAAAGGAAGGTAAAGCCACGCTCAGTTCTTCCCGCTGCTTTATGTCGAGAGGCGGCTTCTGCCCTTGCGAGGGGGTGGCTCAACCTCTCTGCCCCCTTTGGGCGAGGAGGAGTATGGCCCGTCCTTCTGAAAGCACAGCATCATGCCTCACGCCAGCTTGTTTTTGTTTTCCCTCTTGCACCAGAAAACACGTGCCTGCCCAACCAGTACAGATGCTTCAATGGGAACTGCATAAACAGCATTTGGCAGTGTGACAACGACAATGACTGCGGGGACATGAGCGATGAGAAGAACTGCCGTAAGTGTCCTGCGGTGGCGTTCGCCCGTCCCAATTTAGATGTCTGCCGTGTCAGCGTTGCACCCCAGGCAAGGGACTGCGCTTCCATAGACCCCTGGAGAGCAAGGGGTGATCTGGGGGTACAATTCCTCTCCTCCTCAGTTAGGCAGCCAAAGCCACTGGGGTGAGTCGTGTCCTGCAAGGGCCAATATTTCCCCTTTGACCAGCTCAGGTGTAAGCGTCTAAAATGTGAGACTGATGCCGACTCTCCCCTGAGGGCACGAGTTTGTCTCTTGCAGTAATTGTCTTCTGAGGCTAATTGAGGGCACGGCCAATGCTGAGGAAAAAAGTGCAGATAGAAAGTGACTTTCTGTCTTCATTGTGCAGACGTGGGCCTCTTGTGGAACTCATAAATAAAGTTCACACGCACTAAGGATGGAGGTCACCTTTTCCAGCAAAATTAGGGACTGCCAACATGTGCAGGAGGGGCAGATGTTACCAGGCTTTGCAGAACCTGAAGAGCACTGTGGAAAAAGGGCTGGCTTACAAGTTAGGAATCAGTGGGGGACTAGGTGTTCCTGGAGAGATGCCACTTACGCCCATTTTGTACTGACAAAGAGCTTGTTTTCCTGCCAACGTTGAGATACCAGCACGCAGAGTCCAAGTCTGAGTTCATTGCCTGGCTCTGGGTGAGGGACAACCTCTCTGTGGGTACCCATTCCTCTGTGTGGGTTTGCCGGGGGGTCACCCATTTGGCACAGGGACCGGCGAGCAATGCTCATGCCTGGCTTTTCCCTTCCTTTGGCTGCCCTGCCGTGACCTACCGCTTGTCCCCTTCATGGGGAAGCGGGTGGCCCTACACCCTCGGCTTCCCTGATGCCTGGCTGGGAGGCCTAGAGGGGGACCTGGCAGGTGACAAAGGCTTCAGTCCCGGTCCCCTGACGGAAAGCTGACCCCTCTTTGCTCTGCTTTACACGAAGTTCCTAACAATGCCATTCTAATCCCATACCAGTCACTCAGGCTGCACTGAGCCAAGCTCCCAGGATGCTGTCCCCTCTCCCCTCAGTTCCTTGTGTCAAGCACACGGGCTCAGCCAGCAGGAACGTTGTCTAAACCATAACCTCCACCTCCTTCTCCTCCTTTCCACCGCGCATCAGCCACCACCGTGTGCGACGCTGACACCCAGTTCCGCTGCCAGGGCTCGGGGACCTGCATCCCGCTGTCCTACAAATGCGACCTGGAGGACGACTGCGGAGATAACAGCGACGAGAGTCACTGTGGTGGGTGCCCTCGCTCCAGCCTCCTTCCCCTGACCCTCTGCAAGGGTGGAAAACCCAGCAGTTGCGGGCCAGGGCGCTGCTCGTAGGTGCTGTAGGGCAAGGACGGTGCTTCTCCAGAGCTCCCTGTTTATCCTGGCTGCCAACCACTGCCTCCCATCATTTAATAAGTACTGGGAAATGAGGGACATGAGAGAGTGGGGCTGGGAGCTGTGATCCAGCGAGGGAGACTTTTGTGCCATTATCATCTAGCTCTCTCGACTCTGCTCCTCGGGTACTCCTGTGACCCAAAGCCAAATATTTGGTAGAGATTACAAGCTGACCTTGGGCAGCTGCCCAGCGAGGCGTGGGCTGCTCGGCATTGTCATGTTTGTGGCCACCCGCCTCCACCTCGGCAATTCGGAGGGCAGGGAGGCTGAACTGAAGGCGAGAGGAGGCTGCTAAACAGCAAGGTCAGGGCTCTTTGTCCTTCAGGGGTAGGGATGAGGCAGGAAATCATGCTTTCAAGACGAGTCTGCTTTGCAGGGCATGTGCGGGCTGTCACCTCTGGGATATCCGCCTCCTCTCCTCAGTCAATAGCCCGTGTGAAGGTTTGCTTCTCCTCTCCCCTGGCCCTGGGCAGCATCTGAACTGTGCGTGCTTGTTTGCAGAGGCTCACCAGTGTCGAAACGACGAATTCAGCTGCAGCTCAGGGATGTGCATCCGGCTTTCCTGGAAGTGCGATGGCGATAACGATTGCAGGGACTGGTCCGATGAAGTGAACTGCACCGGTAAGCGCTTCGATGCGATCAATAACCACCTTTGGCACACGCTCGTGACTTACGGCCTGAGGGGCTTCTCAAAACATCGCGTGCCTCAGTTTCCCTGCTGGTTAGCTGGGGCAGCCAGGCAGCCCACAGCTCAGCTCAGAGTGATACAATGCCCCAAAAAGCTAAGGGTTTCGCTCCTCTGGTGCCTTCAACAGGCCTCAGGGCTCGCTCTGAATTTGCTGACCACTTTGCGATGCTCACACAGCAACCCAGCTTTGCGAGACTGCACCCACGGGGGTGCATTGCTGTGGTGGCCACAGGGACACAGGCCTTCTGCCAACCAGCTGGCGGTGGCCCTGCCTTTGAGGCACCACCATTGAATGGGGCAGCGGGTCTGCAGCTCCCGGGCAGGCGGAGGATGCTTCTGCGGCAAAAAGGGGCCCCCCTGCTTGGATATCTAGAGATCCCCCACTCAGTTTTGCTTACGGCTGACATCGGTGCAACCTGGTTGCTGGAAATAGTATCATTCCTAGTTGATGCCTCTCATGCCACATGTCCCTACCTCCGCAAGACTCATTCCCTATTTGCAATTCTAAGTCACACCAGTCGACCGTCCTCAGCGCCTGCAGCCTAAAGCTGATATCCCTCAGCAGTCTCCTGAAGTCACCAACCAGACAGAGCCTTTTTGTCATTACAGAGGACAACAGATAACAATGTGTTGGCTCTTTGCCATTACAAACCACCAAAAAACCCCAAACTGACCAAGCCAAAACCCTACGTATTTGCGCAATAAGAGAATCCTCATACACGGCGGCGCGTCCGTCCCTCAGGTGAAAGCACAAGGTCATATTTGTGAAGCGAAGCAGGGCATATTTCAAGATAAAAGCGGTGGTTTCCGTGCCATGTGGAAAGAGCAGAGAGGCTGATGGGGCCGGAGGAGCCATGGGAGCGGTCAGGATGCACACACACCCCCTTTCCAGGATACTGCCAGTAGCCGGGACAGACAGTGGGGCTACCTGCTCTTGTGGGGCTCCAGCATGTGATCCGGGACATCCCTTTCAGGCCCCCCAGGAGATCCCTTTCAGGCCTCCGAGCTCCTGCGTTCACCCCCACTGCGGAATTTGCCGTACCTCGAGCACATGGGGTTTTACAGCGCGGCACTGGGGATCCTGATCGTTAGTATTCTGAGCGCTTGGCTATATAAGAAGGTTTAATTTATATTGGTATCACTTATCTCTGGTTTGAGTTTCCCCAGAGAGAATTACTACAGGAAAGAAACCTACTTCAGAAAGCGTATCGGGTCTGTGAAGCCTAAAGTTGAAATTATCTAAGAGGATCACAATTATTTGAGAAACATTTCATCTGACTTCACTGGCTGCAATTATTGCTCTTATCTAAAATAATTACATTTCACGCTGAATACCTAATAGAATATTACTGCCACAGGACTGTGGTATTTTGAAATATCTCCAAGTGCATGTCACTTGCCAACCTTAAATGCAGTAGCATGCAATTTAATTAAGGTGAACATTGCTTTTCTTCTCAGTAACGACGAGTGCTCTCCTGGTTGAAGAGCGGTATTTGCCTCTAAAGTGACGGCATAGACTAGGCTTCAACCAAGATACCCCACAGGCAGACATTTCTGTGACAGGAGCCTGAGGAAAGCCAGGGCCCCACTCCCTTGGAAGCCCAAGGAGAATTGTAGCTCTAATTTGCTTTAGCAACAGGGAAAAGCCTTGCCTGCCTTAATTAAAGGCTGTCTCTGAGTCCTGCCCTGCACAGGGGACCCTGCCCACTCTGCCGAGGCTTGCTTGCTCGCGGCAACATTCCTTGCCATCTCTGGCAAGGTGCCACCACTGTCACTTTTGCCCAAACACACCGAGGACCGGGAAGGGAAAGAGCTTGACTTGGGGAGAGCTCTGGGAGGGCATACTAGCCTCCAAAAGCCATCTCCGAGGCATGGCAGGCTGGTGAGCAAGCACGGCATGGAGAAGAAAAGACCATGGTGGGGTCTAGGGAGACCCTGGGTTCCCAGCAATCTCTTGCCTGGAAGCCACGGGGAGGTCGCTTGGGCTCGGGAGCCAGGCTCAGTGCCGGCACCTGCCACGGCACAACGTCCTGGTGCCGGCGGAGGGAGCCGTGCTGTGTGGCCCGACTCGACGCCTGCCACAGCTCAGAGGGTCCCCCCCGGTTCTGTTTCAGCAGTATATCACACCTGCGAGGCCTCCAGCTTCCAGTGCCACAACGGCCACTGCATCCCCCAGCGCTGGGCCTGCGATGGCGACGCCGACTGCCAGGACGGCTCTGACGAGGACCCGGCCACCTGCGGTAACGCGCCGGGCGTGTGGAGGGGGCTCTGCCACGGGGCGGGAGGGATTTCTACAAACACGCCGAGATAACCCCGCAGCAAACTCCGGGGGAGACGATTCCCACCCCTCGGAAAGGCAGCAGACACGGGATGGGGAGGAGGCAGCTGGGGCTTTTTGTAGCTCACTCAAGGCCGCTTCAAAAAAAAAAACCCAAAACAACCCACACAAAATCTACCCCATTCTGCATTTCAGAAAAGAAGTGCAACGGCTTCCAGTGCCCGAACGGCACTTGCATCCCCACCAGCAAACACTGCGACGGCATCAATGATTGCTCCGATGCCTCAGACGAGCAGCACTGCGGTGAGTACCGGGGTCCCGGCAGCGAGGGCGGGATGAGAGCCTTCACCGCCTGCCAAAGCCTGTCTCCCTGGGAGAAAAGCCATGGTGGAATAATGGGAAAGCCTTCCTTAGCATTCCTGAACCCCCACACCCCCCAACCCTGCGGGAAAACGGGCTGGCCTGTGAGTGTCAGCACAAGGCGCAGCAGGCAGGGAGGGCAGCGCACTGTCAGGAGCTGTATTCAGGGAGGTGACCAAATCCTTCCTGATGGCTCTGCCAACCCTCTGGGCCGGTACCCAGCTGCGTTCTCAGCTGGTGCAGGGACAGAACTCAAGCCGTTTGCCTTGGAAACTTTCTGTAACTTCCCGAACTCCAGGTCTGGGCAGCTCACAGCAGGTGGCATTGCTGCTGCCAAGTGCAGCGGATGTGCCATCCCCTCTCCTCCTCACCTCCCTTTTCTCCAGAACCCCTGTGCACCCGCTACATGGATTTCGTGTGCAAGAACCGGCAGCAGTGTTTGTTCCACTCCATGGTGTGCGATGGCATCATCCAGTGTCGAGATGGATCAGATGAAGATGCCAACTACGCTGGCTGCTGTAAGTGTCATACGGGGAATCTTTGCAAAAGGAGCATGGGATAGAGAATGAAACCAGAGGCATGGAGGGGAGAGTGTGCTCCCCAGGGGACCAGAAAACTGCCAGCTCTCCTAAGAGGTGGCTCTGGACTGTAATGCTGTACAATCCATGATTGTTTCCAAGTGTGCTCCTTTCCTTCTCTTCAATGATGAGACTCTGGTCTTTACACTCCAATCTCTGCTGTCTCTCTCCGTGCCACCCCGCAGCCCAGGACCCCGAGTTCCACCGGACCTGCGACCAGTTCAGCTTCCAGTGCCAGAATGGGGTGTGCATCAGCCTGGTGTGGAAGTGCGATGGGATGGATGACTGCGGCGATTACTCTGACGAAGCAAACTGCGGTGAGCAGGACCTTCTCACAGTAGCTCCAGCCTCCTTTGAATTTCAGGAGCACGGAGCCCTGGCTTCTTTATGTTTGACAAAGGTACTCGTGTATGTACGTACACGCGTGTGTGTAACACTCCACTTGCACATCTCAGACTGCCTCATGGGGAGATCAGTATCGTTTTCCTCATATGTCAGGAAGGTAAAGTGAAGCACGCTGCAAACCCAACACGGCTGGCTTGGGTTGACTAAGTCATATGTGACCATGTTTAGTCCACAGATTCCCAGCCCAAAGCAGACAGGCAGTTTTCAGCCAAACTCAATATTTACCACTGTTCCCTGGGTAGCTGTCGGAGCTGTACCCAGCCAGACAAAGCAGCTGCGTCCTCATTTCAGAGCAGCAGGGTTTGCTTCTCCGTTTCTGCCATGCTCTGCCTGAATTCCGCTGTCAGCTCTGGTTCTGAGATCATAGGGTGGTGTCTGGCCATGAAGTACCCGGCACGCAGATGTCATAGTGGTGGCACCAGGCTAGCGAGGGCTGTAAGGAGCGGGGATGCTGGAGGAGAAGAGAAAGGACCCCCCTGCTTGTGCTGCTCAGGGGAATAGATAGCCGTAGCCTGTCCTGAGATGCTCCACCACCTCAGCCATACTGAAGAGTGGTGAGATAACTCTGAGGATTCTCCTCTCCTTGTCAGAAAACCCTACAGAGGCCCCGAACTGCTCCCGGTACTACCAGTTCCAGTGCTGGAATGGGCACTGCATCCCCAAGCGGTGGAGGTGCGACGAGGAGAACGATTGCGGGGACTGGTCCGACGAGAAGGACTGCGAGGGTAAGGGCACACGGCTCTGCTCTGCTTGTGGGAACCCTGGCTGAGGCTGGGCCCTGCCGTGCTGAAGGGACCCCTCTCTCAGCATCAGCTGCCTTCCCGCAGGGCTGCTCAGGACAGCCCGTGCCTGGCCCCCGTGCCTCCGAAAATCCCCTGGGAATGGGCTGGGTGTGTGCTCTCAGGCATTTCTTTTTTTGCTCTGTGTTTTCAAAAATCCTGGTAAGGGGCCTTGCAGATACAACACAGGTGAAAACATTGGGCATGCAATGTCCCCGCTTCCCTCCGCTGATGGTGGCTTTCAGTCTGCTGGGAACAGGCAGAGCTTACAGCCCGGATGCAGGAGCGGGCCTCTCGGATCAGCTCTGAACGGTGTGTTTTCAGGTTCTCCGGTCCATCCCCTCACTACATCCATCCCACCAACGTGTTTGCCAAATCACTTCCGCTGCAACAGCGGCGCCTGCATCATGAACGGCTGGGTCTGCGATGGCTACAAGGACTGTGCCGACGGCTCCGATGAGGAAGCCTGCCCGACCTCACGTGAGCTTTTCTACTCTTCCCTCACCCCTTCCCCTTTTTCTGTAGGATCACATCCGCCAGGACTGTCAGGCCTTTCAGTCTCAGAGCCTTGCCAGGTAACAGGGCTAAACTACACCGTGGTGTAAAAGCCCACTGACTGCTCTCTCCCTGGGGTCAGACCCCCTGCCACCAGCCGGGACACTGCTCCAGCCCCTCAGGCGGCAGGAATCCCTGCTGCAGCATGACCCTGCTTGGAAGAGGTTGTTCAGGCCCGAGGCTGTTGAGTCTCAGGTTGTGTAGGGACACGGAGAGCGGGGCTCCAGGGTGGGTTTCCACCTCACACCTACAATGAAGGTAAAAGAGGGTGGTTTTTTCCCCTCACTGCGGTCCTTGTTAAGGTCCTTGCCAAGCTCCCAGCCAGTGCAAGACATTCCCTGCAAAACTGTTGCTTTGCCAGCCCTCTGCAGTCAGGAGAGAGGATGGCTTAAGGCGTCATCCCAGCAGAAGCCATCTACCTGCTAGATGGGAAGAGATTGCCATCTAGTGGAGTCGGGACCTGGGGACAGGTTTTGGTGTTCCCTCCTGGTGGCAGCGGCAGCCTGGCCCATGCTGTGGGTAGTTTCCTCACTTGCTGGCCGCTGTGTGCAGGACCCAACGTGACAGCCACCTCCCCGGCGCTCCTGGGACGCTGCAGCAGGTTCGAGTTCGAGTGCCAGCAGCTCCACAAGTGCATCCCCAACTGGAAGCGGTGCGACGGCCTGCGGGACTGCCAGGACGGCACGGACGAGAGGAATTGCCGTGAGTGTGGGGCGAGGAGAGCATCTCATCTCGCCTGGCTCTTTCCCTTGGGAAGCTCTTGGTGAAGGTAGGGGAGCCACCAAGGAGGTTATTTGCTGGTGAAATCCATGGAATAAGTGCAGCATTACAGTGAGAAAGGAGTAAAAAGGCCAAACAACCAGTGCTGCTCCCATTACGAGTCCAGTGATTGTTTTCAGTGGGATAAGCTCCAGGTTCTTCTGATGCCACCATGCCAGAAAGATGAAGCTAAAACGAGATAGCCCTGTCTCTCATACCGACACTGCCCTGACATGCAGCCACCCCAACATCATGCCTGCACTGCGAACAGCCCACTGCTGGTGAGGCAACTTCTCTTCTCCCAGTTCTGAAACCTCTCTGCCTCTTTCAGCTACTCACAGCACCCTGTCGTGCCCTAATGGTTATAAATGCGAGGATGGAGAGGCCTGCATTATGGTGACGGAGCGGTGTGACGGATATCTGGACTGCTCTGACAGCAGCGATGAGAGGAACTGTACTGGTAAGGAGCAGCTCTCTCCCTTTTCTCATTGCCAGCTCCATATTAGCACGCTGAGGTGCTGTCCTGGATATGTTGGCCTTACCTTCACACCATCTCTGCTCAGTTGTCCAAGATACCTCCTCACCTATTTATTACCACCCGGGACAAACTTTCCAGACAGTTTCTACACTGATAGTTTGACTTCCAGCAGCCTCAGACACAGTAAAAAACCCACAACTTCAGGACACGCAGAAGCAAAGCTGTCTATTTTACGTGGCCCACAGGTGGAGCAATAGGCTCCAGCTCTGTCCTCCTTTGCAAGGTGACCCAGGAAGCCGTGGCACTTGCCTGGACGCCATCACTAGTCTTCCCACCCCCGGCCTTTGGTGGCCCTGTGGAGGCAGGCGGGACGCATGCCACAGCCCACCCTGGACAGATAACAGCGATCAATCGCTGTCTCTGGCCAGCCATGAGATTCATCCGCTTTTCTACTGACCCGCTCGGGGGGGCTGCGCATCAATCAGCTTTCAGTTCTTTAATTAAATATTGATTGGGAGGAGGCTAGCAGGTTCAGGGGAGGGGGAAGGAGCTGCTGAGATTCACGGCTCGGCTGCTATGCCAAGGGGAAGCCATCTCTCTTCCCTCGGATAGTTTGTCTTGCCGTGCCTGTCCAGACCCTTGTGCCTGCTGGGTTTCATTTCCAGTTTGTTAGGGAAAGCCAAGCGGCAGTGGGTTGGCTCCACTCCGCTCGGTTTCTCTACAGCACTGGGAATGAAACTGAGCATCTGAGCGGGGTCAGGCCACAGGGTTTGGATGTGGGCTCCGACACGCAGCCCCCGGAGGGAGAGAAAGGGGAAAGGATTTGGGCTGCTTCAGGTGAGCCCCCTCCCGAGCCCCCACCGCTGGGTCTTACAGTGCTGCTACCCCCTGAATGCCTCTCCCAGGGTTAGGCAGCGATTCAGGTTCACGCTCAAGGCAATCCCCAGTTGGGTCCTTCTGCTGAAGGCGAGATGTGCTAAGGGAAAACCACACAAAGAAAGGCCCTGGATGGCCTACAGTGACGGCACAGATTCGTTGCACGAGTAGAAGAGTGACTTAGCCTGCACCCATCAGCTTGCACTCATACGCTTCGAAAACTCTGTTAAAGAGTATTGCATCAACAGCCATGCTTTATCTTCCCTTGGGGGAAAGGGGACATTTGCATGATGCTGCATGAAGACAGCTGAGATGTTTTGGGGAGAGCTAAGAGCACCAGGGGTACATTCCTGCTCTGAACTGCCTTCTGAAGAGCCCACTCTTCTCCAGTGATAACGCCCATCTGCATTACACTTCTAATTTGAATGCTGCAGATGCTCCTTGTCTAAAACTACTGTTTCTAGCTTGTTTGTGCTATGAACATAACTCCTGTTTCTGTACTGGCAAAGGGCTTGTTTCCCTCCAATAGACTAAATTTTTCCCCTTGCCTGCTCAGATGACACAATCGTGTACAAAGTCCAGAACCTCCAGTGGACGGCCGACTTCTCCGGTGATGTCACTCTGACGTGGGCTCGGCCAAAGAGAATGTCCTCATCCTCCTGTGTCTACAACGTCTACTACAGGTACTCTGTGTGTTGCTGCAGGACCCGTTGCTATTTCTATCAAGTCAAAGGCACGGAAACAGGGGCACGGTATCAGCACGCACACGTTTGCAGCCAAGTACCGTTCAGAATTGGGCCTGAGAGGCTGAGCACTGTGCAATCTGCTTGGGAAGTCTTTGTACTTGGTTGCAAAGGAGACCCAAAATAGCTGTAACCAAGGGGCATCTGTAAAGCGCTGTGCTTATTTCCTCCAGATTGTTTACGCAGACAGTAAAGTGGCTGCGTTTGGGCTTTTTTGGTTTTTTTTCCTGCTCGGGTTTTGTCTTTGTGGGACAGCTAACAACAGGAACAAAGTCAAGAAATTAGAGCGTGGCAGTTACAGAAAACCTCAGAGGATGGTGCTTACGAGTCACTAAGCTATGTTTAGTTCAGGCTTTCAAAGAGCATCCTCCCAGGCAGGTGCTTTGCCTTTGCTTGAAAAGGAAACCAAGCAGCAAGCTCTTAACATACACCCTTTATAAAACACTGTCCTGACTGGAGGGGGGCGACTCTCTCGTGCAGGACGGTCGGTGAAAGCATTTGGAAGATTTTGGAGACCCACAGCAACAAAACCAACAGCGTTTTGAAAGTCCTCAAGCCCGACTGTACCTATCAGGTGAAAGTCCAAGTCCAGTGTCTCAGCCGAGTCTACAACACCAACGACTTCATCACCCTCCGCACACCCGAAGGATGTAAGCAGACCTGTGTGGCTCGTGTCGGTGACCCGAGGCACGCTGATTCGGCCTAGAAAGTAGATACCATGGGATGTAGTATCCCTGTTAGGAACGAAATGAGTCTTTCCACAGGCCCGGGAGTTGTGCTGGACTGGGAAAAAGGGCTGCGGGTTCCCTGCACAGAGTCAGCCCTGCGCTGAGACACCAACCTGCCCCCTTTTGTCCCTGTAACATAGTGGTTTGGTATGGCTGGGAGGTTTATATTTCCTTACACTGAGCCCGTGGGACCCTTCAGTACCACAGGCAAGGAGCAAGACCTTTCTGGCTGCAGAGTGGAGGCCAGGTTAAGGAAGGGATGCGAAATAAAGAGCTTAGCAAAATCCTAGCTTCACCCCAGGTACAAAAAAGGCTCCATTGCTCTAGAGCAGGAGCGAAAGGGACCCGGGACACTCTCGCAGGAAGAAGACATCTCCCATGAGCCAGGACTACTTGGCCATTCCCCCTCTGCCCAAACCTTTTAGGGAGACCCTGGCCTAATCTTGCTTTTCCCAGTGTGATCCAGACACAGGACTGCAACCATCACCAATGCCTCTGTTTCTCTCCCCAGTACCAGACGCTCCCTTTAACCTGCAGCTCTCCCTGAAAAAAGAAGCTGAAGGAGTGGTGCTGGGATGCTGGAGTCCCCCCGTCATTGCCCATGGCCTCATCCGGGAATTCATCGTGAGTCCTGCTGCCAAGTCGGGATTGATGGTGGGACAGGGGAAGGCTGCTGAGGGCTTGCGGCAGCACAGGCCAGCCTGTCGGAACACAGCTATCTCTGCAGAGGTGGGGTGGGTCAGGAATAGGACAGTTCATAGAGGAAACCTGCTCAGAGCATCAGGCAAATTGGGAGGAGAAGTGCTGCAGAGTTGTAGGAAGCGACACAGCCCTCAAGTTCATCATATCCTTTCCGGCTCCCTTTCTGAGCTTTTCTGCTTCTTTCTACTGACCTTTTGAGGCAGAGAGACCTGTAACCCCATGGTAATGTTGACTGCGAAGCCCTCATCCCTTGTTTTGGTGCTCCTAGGTGGAATACAGCAGGAGTGGATCCAAGGAGTGGTCATCCCTTAGAACCACCAAGAACTACACTGAGATCCAGGACTTGCAAGTTAACACATTATACACCGTTAGGGTGAGTGTTTTCACAGCTCTGTCGATGCGTGTTCCTGATACTTTTCACTGAACGGTCTAAGTCCTGCACAGTCAAGTAAAGTACTTGCCAAAAAAGTCTGCAGTTAAAATCCTGCCCTTTAATGACAACCCTCGGTGGGGGCTTGGCATTTGCACTGCTAGTGCATATAGCTTCAAGGCCGGAATTAAGGCCCTTGATTCGCACCTTCTCCCAGAAGGCCTGGCTGTATTATGAAATCAGCACCACTAATTGCCCATTCCAGTGTCCCTGCAATTGCACTGGATCTGGGCCAGAGATAAATTTGGTCCTGACTGTACCGCTGGGGAGATGAAGCAGATCCTCCTGTGGGGAATGCGTGCGCATGGGAGAAGCTGGGTAATTATAGACAGAAGTAATGAGAATAGGAAATGAAAGTCTGCCCAGTGAGCCCTGGGAAATGTATACTCTGCCATTGTCCATCCTCCCTGTGCTCAATGCACATGGGCTCTTGGGGAAGTTCACCAGGAGGTGGGATAAACCCCTCTCCCCGACTTCAGGGAATTCAGTCTTATTCTCACTCTCAGTTGGAGCAAGTCTTTCCTTCCTTGGCATTCCTTCCCATACAAATCTGTTCCCAAATAACTCTTTGGAACTGGATTCAGGGCTTGCGTGGACTTCACTGGTGCAGTTCTTACCTGTGCTATGGCTGACGGAGTCCAAACCTCCTTATCCTGATAGACTCCTCAAAGATCTCATAGGAGAGTGGTTATCGGCAGAGAGGATGCACCTCCCTCCTCTTAGATTCCTTTAATTGACTTTAAGTAGTCTGCTTTATCTCTGTAATAAGCATTTTATTGCCAAGTAATTAAGGTATTGTTTGCTTCAAAGTCCTTTTCCCCTGAGCTCTGCCCCTTCTGTAACCTTGCTCTAACCTCGATCGCTGTTTGCATTATACAATGTTGGCAGGGTACATTTGTTCATATTCACTAACCCTCTTGTTTGAAAAGGTTGCTGCGGTAACTAGTCGAGGAGTGGGAAATTGGAGTGATTCCAAATCCATAACCACCATAAAAGGCAAAGGTAAATGTTGTTGTTTCGGTCAACTCGGACCCCGTATCCAAAAAGCAGAACATACGCCCAAAGTGTTAGCATCACTGTGCAAAACCCCCTCCTCATCCTTCCTTCTTCCCTACTCTCCCATTTCACTTAACCTGCCCTGCCTCAAAGTTCAGTGGCAAGTCTGAACAGGGCGCCTACTCGTCCTCTGCCCTTCTGTGGCACGTAGGAAGGGATGTCCTGCCCTGGAAGCAGGTGAGAAGCCTGTCCAGAAGGTACCCCTCTCTCCTGGACTCCCTCTAAGTTGTGTAGGCTAGATCCTGCCTTTGGAGAGGAGATACACATTACAGCTACACTCTTTCACTGTCAGTGCCTGAAAGGATGCTTTCTACTCCCTCTTAGGTTATAATTATGACGGTTTCTGCACCTCATGTAGATTAGACTGCTAAGGGACCACGAAAGCTCCCAGGAACTATCACATCATTATGGTCTGACAGTCGATAAATTCAAACAACACAGTAAATCATTTCCTTCCAAACTGTTTTAGAACAGCCTTTTGAACTCATTTGTATTCATGCCAAGTTTTCCTTCCGAACCTATACTCTGATGTCAAAATTGTCTGCTAATTTGTTAGATAAAAGTGCATCCTCGCTATGTTGACAAAGGAAGGGAAGAAAACACCACGCTACTAAAGTTGCAGATAATATGAAGTACATGAGTACCTGACGGCTAGGGAAAAAAAAGAGGCGAAAAGAACCGTAACAACTTTCCTTTCAGGTTTTGCATGAGCGTTTGGCAGCTGCCCCCACTGATAGCTCCTGACCTCCCCCCAGCAGTTCTTGGACAGCCAAAAGCCGTTAGCTGGGACATGAGCTTGTCCCACTGAGTTCAGAAGTCAATACCTGACTCCGGAGCATTCTGCGTCTCACCTGTGCCCAGCCAGGCACAGATAACACAGCTTTTAGGTGGCTGACTCTAAAAAGGACAGGGGCACAGGGTGCCACTGCCTTATCTGGGGGACCCCTGTCTTCGAGATGGTGAGGCTGGGGCAGGTAGATGGGGGGATTCCTGCTCTGAGAGATGACTGTCATAAGGAAAGCCTGTATTTTACCTGTCCCCTCCTCAATAAGTATTTGTATTTCTTTGAGTCACACTAATAGCTGTTTCTCTCTTCCCTTCCAGTCATTCCTCCGCCTGTCATACACGTTGAGAGCTACAGTGAGGATTCCATCAGTTTCAGCCTAAAAATGACTACAAATATCAAGGTAAAACTTTTACCTTTACTTCTGAAACTAATGAAAAAAAAAAAAAAGGCCTGTGTTGGGTAAATGCTAAATACTGGATTGGATAAGCTGCCACTCATTTAAGTACTATAATTACTTTTTGAAGCTAGTTATTTCGTGCCAAATCATTTCTTTCTACTCACAAACCGCCCCAGAGCTCTGAATTAGGATGGAAAACACAATGCAAAGACTTTCAGCGGCGAGTTTTATAATGCGTGCCAAAACCAGCTGAACTGATCGTCCATAATTGTGTGCCCTTGCTGCCTGACAGGTCAGCGGTTACGTCGTGAACATCTACTGGACATTTGATACACACAGGCAGGAGAAAAGGACTCTGACCATAGAAGGAGAAAAGTCCGTCCAAAAAGGTACATTCTGTGCAAAGAGTAAAACTCTGCTTGGGTCAACACCAAATGCAAGGTTTCACAGAAGGCTGTAGGATTCTCTTTTTTTTTTTTTTGGCAGCTGAGCAGTTTCTCTTTAGGAAAGCACAAATCTTGGGAGGACAAACCAGCAAATCCTTGGCCTCTGTTCTTAGGAGGCAGAAATTTCAATCAGATTTGGAATTTAGCCCCCAGAGCTGCACTAGCCTTTTCTCATCACACGGGATTTTGTTTGTGGTTCCTTATCTACTCTGTAAAAGGTCAACAATTTCTAGGGCTTGTGTATAGTACATGTCCCTATTAATCAAGTTTCTGGTTTGGAAAAGTCTCTGGAGTGCACAGTCTCGATATGGGGAAGCATCCCAATACAGAAAAGCCCAGTCTAGGTTACATACCAGGGTCCCAGGTGCTTTTGCATGAATAAAATTACTCAAAATTAATGAAAACGCAAACCAAGAGAGACGGGCTCCCCACAACAGCTTTGTGATGACACTGACCATTTCCTAGCGCCCTCCCCCTGCCATTGCAGTCCTTTGCCTCACCTAATAGTGCACGTTTCTCTTCTTGCTCAGTGGCAAATTTGACAGCACACACCCCCTATGAAATTTCTGCTTGGGCTAGGACGGAGCTGGGTGACAGCCCTCTGTCTTTTGTACATGTGGTGACCAGTGGGACAAGACCTGCGTCGCCAAGTCTCAAAGCCAAGGCCGTCAACCAGACTGCGGTGGAGTGCAGCTGGACCGGACCGAGGAACGTAGTAAGGCACCAACTCTCATTTCTCAGCAGCCGGGATGGGATCTACCTCAGAGCCACAAAACACAAGCAAAAGCTTAAAACAGGGTTGTTTGTTGGGATTCTATTGCAAGACCCTGAAAACGTTGTGCTCAAAAAAATGAGGGAAGCACAGAATGATTGGAAGGGACCTCTGGAAACCATCCAGTCCAACCCCCTGTCAGAGCAGGTCCACCCAGAGCAGGTTGCACAGGAATGTGTCCAGAGGGGTTTGGACATCTCCAGAGATGGAGTCTCCAACCACCTCTTTGGGCAGCCTCTGCCAGGGCTCTGCCACCCTCACAGGAATGAAGTTCCTCCCCACGTTTAGATGGAACTTCTGCTGTTCAAGTTTGTGCCCGTTTCCTCTTGTCCTGTCACTGGGTACCACTGAAAAAAGCCTGGCCCCATCCTCCTGACACCCACCCTTGGAGTGTTTATAGGGGATGATCAGATCCCCCCTCAGCCTTCTCTTCTACAGACTAAAAAGCCCCAAGTCTCTCAGCCTTTCCTCGAAAGAGAGATACTCCAGGCCCCTCCTCATCTTTGTAGCCCTTTGGTGTATCCTCTCCAGCAGTTTCTTTCCAGCAGGGAAAGCACCTGCTGCCCCTTCGGCTGAAGCAAGGAACGCCCTTTCTGTGGTCTGTTTGTTCAGCCACTGATCCGATGGGGAGGCGGCTGAAATACAGATAGAAATTGGCTCCAGTGGTCTTTGAATCGACTGCTGTGTCCTCAGAGCCGAGCCCAGGATTTGGGGGTGGGGAGTGCAGAGGCGAGCAGACAGTCTGAACCTGGACATGGCGCTCAGGGGGGAAAAGGGCCTTCATGTCACGTCCCCAAAAAGCCACAGCCAGCGATGGTTTGGGTGGGAGCCCTGCCCCTTGCCACACTCTGTACCATCCCTGTTGTGCTCTTCCCTCCACAGGTCTATGGCATCTTCTACGCCACGTCCTTCCTCGAGCTGTACCGGAGCCCTCACAACACCACCACGACCTCCCACAACACGACGGTGCTTGTGCAACGGGACGAGCAGTACCTGTTTCTGGTCGGCTCCTTTCCTGTTCCCCCTCCTAGCCTACGCTGCAGGCTGCAGGCTTGCTACCAAAGGGTGCAGGCACAGCATTAACCCCTGCCCTCGTCCCTTCAAGGTCCGTGTGATGGCTCCCTACCAAGGGCCACCGTCCGACTACGTTGTGGTGAAGATGATCCCCGACAACCGCCTTCCCCCTCGGCACCTCCACTCGGTGCACACTGGAAAGACTTTCGCTGTCATTAAGTGGGAATCGCCCTATGATTCGCCCGACCAGGACATGGTAATATCCCACAGCACCTTCTTCCATCCCTTTGCATGCAAAACCCTGCCTCAGAGACAGATCCCTGCCCTGCTGTTGGTGGAGAACCGAGTCTGAAATCAGGGCTGCACTCCATCTAAATAACTGTCAAGATGCTGATGCCCCTGGGACACGTGTTTCCTCACTTCACGTCACTGGCTCAGGCGTGTAACGTTCACGCTGCATTTGAAAAAGGTCAGATCCGGGATCTGACTGAACCTGAACTGAACTTGGGCATGTGCTAAAACACCGTTCTGGCCTTTGGCTTTGTCCCAGACCCCGAGCAGAGCCCGCAGTTGGGCAGGACTCGCGTGGGGCTGGCTGGGCTGTGGGCTTTGCCTCCTGCCTCGGTGCAGCCCCAACAAAGCCCGGTTCTGTTTTCTGACGTGGGGGTGTACTCTCGGGTCTCGCTCCATTGAAGGCAAGTCATTTTCTCAGCATGCTTCCCCCTCCTATTCTGGTCCACAAAAATTTAACAGCAAAGGTATCAAATCTTCCCGGCAAAAGTGGGAACTTTGACAGGGCGGGAGTTTGCATTGCATCCTTGTAATTCAGTAAGAAATACAACCTGAGATTTTCCTCCGGCCCTCATCTCTTCCAGTAACTGTGATTTCTCTATCTGTAAATGCTGATCTCGGGCAGGGATCCCACAAGTGCAGCAAGAGGCTTGAAATCTCACTCCCCAGGCTTTCTATAGAGTGCAGGCATGCTTTCATTTAGATTTTGTCCACCTGCCCCCATCTAATGTCCCATCAGTGTACAGAATTGCTTGCGAGTCTGCAGGAATGTAGGATCTCTCACCGTGTGTGCCTTTTCTCCCCTCCCAGCTATACGCTGTCGCAGTGAAAGATTTAGTGAGAAAAACAGACAGAATCTACAAAGTGAAAACCCGTAACAGCACGGTGGAGTACACCATTAAGAAACTTGAACCGGGAGGCAAATACCACGTCATTGTCCAACTGGGAAACATGAGCAAAGAATCCAGCATGAAGATCAGCACAGGTAAAAGGCAAGAGCTCTGCTGGGCGGGTTCCCTGGCCCAGTCCTTGCAGCAGTGTCCACTAGAGGGAATCCAGCACCGTCCTTCACGCCAGCCATCCCACCCCTGTGCTGGCTGTTTCTGCATTGATATAGTCCTCTGCCACAGCAGGAGCCCAGTTCCAAGAGGCCTCCCTGCAGCTCCCAGAGAGGAGTGCTCCCAATTGATGAACCCCCGAACAGCGGCAGCGGAGAGGAAGCCTCTCAAATGACAGCCAGCAGGAGTTTTTCTCCTGCCCAGGTGGAGATGGGAAAGACACCCATTTATCTGGGTAGACACCACTACAGTCCTACCATAAAAATCTACTGACAACCACCTCCCAGCAGACTAGGTTGCTCAAAGCCCCATCCAGCCTGGCCCTCAACACCTCCAGGGATGGGGCAGCCACAACTTCTCTGGGCAACCTGTTCTAGTGTCTCACCACCCTTACAGTCAAGAATTTCTTTCTGGTATCTGATCTAAATCTCCCCTCTTCCAATTTAAAGCTGTTACCCCTTGTCCTGTCACTCCACCTCCCGACAAAGAGTCCCTCTCCAGCTCTCCTGTAGCTCCCTTCAGATACTGGAAGGCTGCTCTAAGGTCTCCACCGAGCCTTCTCTTCCCCAGACTGAACAACCCCAGCTCTCTCAGCCTGTCTTCACAGCAGAGGTGCTCCATTCCTCTGAGCATCTTTGTGGCCCTCTGCTGGACCCGTTCCAACAGGTCCACGTTCTTTCTACGCTGAGGACTCCAGAGCTGGACACGGCGGTCCAGGTGGGGTCCCATGAGCTCAGAGTAGAAGGGCAGAATCAAAATCTCCTACTGGATTGTATACCACAGCATCCCATCCTCCAGTACAGCCCTTTTCTAAGCAGAGGATCATGCTGATCTCAAAAGCATACTGAAGTCTCAGAAGTGACCCCTTCACTGTTTCTCAGCCAAAAGGACGTTGCCTCCCGTGTCAAAACCTAACCCACCTGCCATTTCTTCTCGTTCGCAGTTCCACTGTCTGCACCCGACGCCTTAAAAATTATAACAGAAAATGACCACATTCTGCTTTTTTGGAAGAGTTTGGCATTAAAGGAAAGTAATTTCAATGAAAGCCGGGTAAGTTGCGTGTCCCTCCTGTCCTACAGGCAGCATTTCAGAAAACCTTCCTTTCACAGACTCTTTAAAATACCCCAGTACAGTCTGCTCCTCTTGGTGTCCCTGGTGAGCCCCTCTATGTAGAGCTCACTTCCATTCCTATCACGACCAAGCTGCTCAAGCTGATAGATCCAGTCGGTCACCTTTTAGGAACATAATTATCCTCTTGGAAAAGGTCAACTGTAACGCGCAAAAGGACTGGGAACAGGACACTGCCCCGCTGTGCCGGGAAGCACGTGGGTAGCGTCTGAGAATAATCATTATTTAGACTTTGACAGAAAATCTGTGACACGTTCTCTGTCAGGGCCCAGGGCAGGTAGGAAAGTACACCAAAAAAAAAAACCCGTCACAGTTCCTGGACTCTGTGTTTCGGGTGGTCTCGGGTGGATGCTAAGAACAGAGTGAACCAGACAGAGCGAAACCATCTCTCCTCCCTGAACTGGCCAAGGTCAGTGTGCACTGACAGATGCCTGGAGGAGGCTCCACATTGCTCTCTCCCAGCTAATAGCCCAGTGCATCGCATCAAAGCTGGATTCAGGAGGACAAAAACACACAACCCCCCGCCCCCTGGACAAGTTTCAAAGCCTTATCAGAAAGAGCAAACCTGACCTCTGCAGCTCGAGTGATTGGAGGTTTGTGTCTTTGTTTTCACAACTCTCAGGGTTACGAGATTCACATGTTTGACAGCTTGCTGAACATCACAGCCTATCTCGGGAACACCACGGAAAACTTCTTCAAAGTTTCCAACCTGAAGATAGGTCACAACTATTCATTCACCGTCCAGGCCAGGTGCCTGTACAGTGGGCAGATGTGCGGCGAGCCGGCCACGCTTCTCTACGACGAGCTAGGAACTGGTAAGCCCCTGGCATTTTCCCCATCCTCCTTCTCAAAGACTAACGAAAGCCTCACAAACTCCCAGATAACCGTGCTATCAATTTGCTAATGGCACTCCATCCCCTCTCTCATCTCAGGTGAAGACTCCTCCGCCTCAAAAACTGGTAGATCCACTGATGTCGCTGCCATCGTGGTACCGGTGCTGTTCCTGCTGCTGGTGACCCTCGGCATCGGGTTCGTGGTGCTGTACATGAGGCACCGACGGCTGCAGAACAGTTTCACCGCCTTTGCCAACAGCCACTACAGCTCCCGCCTGGGCTCTGCCATCTTCTCCTCAGGAGACGATTTAGGTACGTAGCCCTTGGTTTCACACACAGCCTCAGGGAGGTGAAATCAGTGCAAGACCTACCTTTGTGCTACGGGCATCAAAATCGCTATGGATTTGTTCCAAGAGTACAAAGCTGGCCCAGGATAAATGCTTTAATAGCTTGACTTACACTACTCCATCCCTGGAGGTGTTCAAGGCCAGGCTTTGAACAACCTGGTCTAGTAGAAGGGGTCCCTGACCAGGGCAGGGGGTTGGAACGGGATGATCTTTAATGTCCTTCCAACCCAAACCAGTCTATGAATACAAATAGCTTAAAACCTGAATGTAATCCAGTATGAGCACGAGTGAGGCCATAATATACTGATTTTGAGGGCGGTTTTGTGGCCACCATTGGTTTCCTCGTGTCTCGTGAAACGCCGAGGGCAGCGTAACAGAGCTCTGGGTTTATCTTTCAGGAGATGAGGATGACGAAGCCCCAATGATAACTGGATTTTCAGATGATGTCCCCATGGTCATCGCATGAAGCGCGTTTCTGACTGTACAAACCAAATGGTGTAAATATTTTATTTGATAAAAATAGTTGATTGTTTATTTTAAAAATGCACTTTGAGTTGCAATATGTTATTTTTATATGGGCCAAAAAAAATTTAAAAAGTACACTTTGTAGTAATCAACTGTGAATTGCAGACTAGGTTGGTTTAGTAACAAATTGCTTTGATTTAACATTAATTTAGTCTTACAAGGCTATGCTTGCTGGGCATGCTTTTAAGTCTGTGAGATATTTTCCGTTGACTAAATTGGCTACTCATTTTATTTTTCTAAGACGAGAATAAATTTATTTAAAAAAAAAAAAATCAGGAGATTATATATGTAGAGAGAGATAAGTAATATAGTCCCTGAAGGTTTTGCTTTTACTTTAAAGAAAAAAAAAATAATACTCCTTTGGACTTTGTTTTATATGAAAGTATTTTTGTTGTGTTAATTTATTGGGAAATCTGCTTGAGAACAGATTTTCAAAGTCGTCAGACATTGTACACGTTATTGTGTAGAACATGTGCCACTTTATCTTGCAAGGCAGTAGTCTCTTGGCATCCCCACCATTGTTCTTGCCACAATAATAAAAGTCCTCATTTTTACATTTCTCCCCCTTACTGAAAGGCACGATCTTTTGGCAATCTCAGAGCCCGAGTCAAGATACTGCAGCACATATTTTGCGTTTGACTTGAGCTTTCCTGAAGCTGTACCTACAAGCCAAAAGCATCCCTACCCAAGGTACGAACCTTGGCAGGAGGGTTTTGGGGCTTTGCCCGCAGGAGAGCGGTTACCCCTGAGCAGGAGCATCTTTTCCCAGAACCCCAGGCTCGGCAGTTTTAACCCCTGCCTTCAGGTGTGTGGAAACAACACACCATTCCCTCCCACTGCTGCCCAAACCCCTTCTGAAGGCACCTGCAGCTGAACATCACAGCTTACCTCAGGAACACTGACTGTACCCCATCACACGTGGCCTGATTAATCCGGAGTTTACGTCACTAAGGTCATGGGGAAAAAAAATTGCCCCAACACCTTTAAACACAATTCCCAGCTAATCAGGACACCTTTCCCCTGTGGAGGCTTCTCTGAGATGCTACTACATGTGGCGGGGGAAAACGACACACAGAAAGGGGGAGCCTCCGCTGTGCACAATGAGGAAACGGCTTTGCATACAGATTTTCCACTGTCATGCAGAGCTGTAATTACTAATGCATCTAAACTCATTAGGTTTAGAGCAGGCAGTCGATCCTTTCTCGTTAGCATTTCCTAAAAGTAGCTGCAGCTGTACCTTCAGCTTTAGAAATAACGTGTGTATATATATATATATATACACACGTATATATATTATTTTCCCATTGCTAGTCACCTCACGTTCCCCGTAGACATAGCTACCGAGCTGAGCAGTAGAAATGTCTGTTACCACCGTCGAGCTTTTTTTTTTTTCTTTTTTCATTTGTGATAGCAAAACACGAGTCTCACCACGAATCCAACTACTTGCCAACCCAAGAGCGGATGGTCACGGGTCAGCGCCTGGTCCGTGCTCTGTATATGCAAAGCTTCGCACCGGTCAAGTGACAGCACACTGGCTTGTCACGCTGTTTCCTTTGTACAGACCCAAAGTATTTTTTTTTTTGCTATGTAAATCAAGTTGCAATTGCAGTCTTCCTACAGATGAAACGAGAGAGGCCAACTATGTTTTGATACGTGACCGATCCGTTTAATTTCACATCCAGAAAATGTATAGAAAGTTGAAGTTCTGTACGGTTTGATACTCTATAGAAATTCTAACTCTATTTTCAATTACTGTTGTTACCATTCCTGGTGACGGGGTGGGTTTTTCCCCCAAAGCTGGGACCAACCTATAACCAGGGTGCAGAGTTGCAATATTTTTATCTTCTTCATGGGTCAGGAGTGCATCAACCCAGCATATATAGTTCAATTTGTCTAGAAATACAGCTACATAGAGAAACCAGAATCTGACCCAGAAGTTAAACTATTCTAAAGAAATAAATCAAAGGATCTGATACAGGGGAGGGAAAAAAAAAAAGCCTAAAAGCAGAGATAGAGAGTACTGAACCCTTTGCTCAGCTGGCACATATTTCTGGCAGAGGTAACAGAAAACTGCAGTGCAGCATCCCAGAAGATGGTACCTCTTCTGGTGAGAATTACCATGGGTTAAATACTGCGAGTTTATACACACACACACCCCCCAGGCTAATTCCTGCTTGAGTATGGCGAGTCCAGTTTAGCCCATCTGTCTCTATCCAGAAAGCCAATGCCAAGGGGGGGACCTCCCGGTCACCACGTTGTATTCTGCAGAAATCCCGTGGTTGGGCCCTTTCGAGCCTCAGCTGGGGGATGGGTGACTTCTGGCCACTCTGAAAGGCTCCTTTGTATCCATGGCTCAACCAGGCTCGTACTGGAGCTCAGCCTAGTGCCAGCAAAGCGTGTTGTTGTAATTCTGTACTCGAAAGCCATGCTCCCCCTGTTACCTGTGCCTCGGCGCGGGTGGAACGCAGCCCCCTGCAGTGTGGCCCCGGCGCTGGGGAGCACTGCAGCAGGCAAGCTTCCCACAAAGCTGAATTCACCTTACGTGGACGGTACTGTAACACACAGACACACCCCATCCGCTGAGATTTCCCCTTCATCACCAAAATCACCACTGTGCTCTCAAGCAAAGCAACTTCGCAGGGCCAGCGTATTTTCTAGATAGATAGAAAGGTCTAAGCCCCAGGCAGGGAGGGAGCAGGACAGATGCAGTTCTGAGTAAATTGTATATTTTTATGATGTTTTCAAGCACGGAATGTTGTTCACAGAGATGTATATGGGGTGGGAGGGTTCTGGTGTAAATAGGGTACCAGGATGTGGGGGCCTATTTTGTTTTGGTTTCGTTTCTGTAGCCTTACGCAATGCGACATGAATTGCTGCCCTACCTTTTGAGAGGTAGCTTGGGTTTACCTCAGGGGAACCCAGAGAAAAGTTTGGATCCATAAGGAAGAGGAGGGGTAATGGGATGTACCCTGGTTAGGAGGAACTTCTTCCAGCTAATTTGTGTTTACATCCATTTCAGGCTTCACTGCAGGTGCCCGCTGGTACTCTCAAGTCCATTTGAACAAAAGAGTAAGATTGAATACTAAAATCTGGTGGGTTTGTGGACTGTGAGGTTTGTTTTGCTTTGACTTGTTGAGGTTTTTTTTTGGGGGGGGATGGCAAGGGGAAGTGAGGGTTTTGCTTTTTGCAAGGAGGTGGCATTTCCCAGGCTGGAGATCTGAACACCCGTTCGAGGTCCAAAAAGCTGTCCCTTCCAGCCTGAATAAATCACAGCACTCCTCTGCGACCTGCAGAGGCGACCACCTCCTCTCCGGGCACGCAGGAGCTTACAGCTCCTCTGCTGCTCGGCTGACGGCCCTGTGCCCCCGGGTAAAGGCTCAGAGGAATTCAAGAGAGGGGCTGAAGCCCCTCGTGTTGACCGCAGGGGAAAACTCCACATGCAGGTATTTGATCTGGGGACTGGCTGGTGCGACGTTAAGTTCACAGCCTGGCTCCCCCTGCTGTAACTTGTTCCATGTGCTCCTACCTTGACACAGCATTAGCAGGAGAGAGCTGCAGATTTAGGACTGGGGAAAGGGCTTATTTTCCTTGGACAGAGATCAAGTTGCATATAGATGTATATGAGCACGTTCCCAGCCAAAAGGGGGAGGAACAAGCTCAGGAGCGCAAGGGAGCACGCGGTGGGACGGTGCTGGCCGCCAACGTCCACACCATCGTCTTTTGGCCCCGTGATCAAAGGATTGTTGTGTTTGCAGGTCACCTCTGCTGTCACGAAGTGGTATGGCCTCCTGTAGGTTTTCAGAAACCCTGGTAGAAGTCACCTGAAAGTTCCTGCCAGGGTGGTCGGCGATCTGCCTCACCCAGACAACCAGTGGGCAGGATTCTTTATGAATCCTGTATCCAGAGTCATCAAAAGTAGCCCCAAACTCTCACTAGCCACCAGGGAAGCCTCCCCTGAGCCAGAGGCTCTCACCAAGCAGGGCACATTTCAGTCTTAGGAACTACCATATCCTTGAAATCTCTTCATAGGGACAAATAAGTCTTAAATGACAAACCTCACTGATTTGCTGGTGGAAATGTAAAACTGCATTCAGGCAAAACCAAAATAACATTTTCCCAAAACAACTTTCAAGTCTTCTTCAAATGGACTTCAGAAGGGAAACGGTGCGATTGAGTTAGTTACTCTTGGACCCAGAGAGCACCTTCATTACTGGAACTACCAGAAACGTTTCTAATTAATCCTCCAAAAAGTGCAGCAGTCGACAAGCAGCCAGTCTCTAATGAGTTTTTTTAGAGCTAGTGTCAACTTCTAATCTGATTCCTTAAGCAGAGTTTAAGACGATACCATTTGAATTGCTACTCTGTGTCTTGGATTTTATTTTTCATTCACTGATTTCTGCTATGTTATTATTGCACAATTTTGAAGGAATTTCTGTCTGTCAATTTATTTCTTTCCCCCCCCACTTAACGACAATAATAAAAACAGACTGGGTAAACAAACCAAATTCTGGTCTCCAGAATGATTATCTAGCCTCTGTGTGTCTAGAGCCATAAAAAAAGGAGACTTTTTTTCTGATTGTTTCACAGTAGAAAGACGCGTTTGGTAACCTACCAGGGATGCTCAGATACAGAAAAAAACCTGAGCTTCCTGCAGAAGGAGCAGCTGAGTCCTACCAGAAAAGCACCACTAACATTCATCACACGATCACGGGTCCAGCTGGTCCTCGGTCCCTTCCTTCCAGGCTCCAGAGGAGGCCTCGAGCCTTTCCCCACCTGCACCTCCGTGTTTGCGGAGCAGCAGCCCCGGCACTAACCGCTCAGCTCGCACGTTGTTTCCCCCAACTAAAACCCACTCCCACGGCAATCCCCATCCCCGCCTTTGCTCTGTTTGGGTGCTCCCATTCCAAACCCTGCGTGCGCAGGTCCCACCTGACGCCTGAGCCGCTGGAAGTAAAGGGAATTACTGCTCGCAGAGAGGGGTAATGAGCAGGCAGCAGTCTCTTCACACGTACCTCGTTTTTTAGCCTACCTAATTGGAATGGCAACACGTGAGCTTGGTGGACATAATTGAGGCATGCAAGCGTCTCAAGTGTGGCACTTCATTAATGTTTAGCTTAAGGCAACATTAACAAACAGTCATTCCTTCCTCCCTGTGGCCCCCTTCTTCATGAATGAGGCTGATTTTTCCCTATTGTTGCTGAAATAGATTGCTCCCTCCAGGAGGTACAAGAAGTTTACCCCTCATTCCCATGCACCTACTTTCTGCTAAAGTAATCAGTGTGACTCTTACGCTTCTGTGCTAGAGCTTGACTGAGAAAATCTCAACAGAGTAAAGGCTTGACAGAAAGAAGATCTGTTTATCATAGAATGGTTAGAGTTGGAAGGGACATTAAAGACCACCCAGTTCCAAACCCCCTGCGCCCTGGGCAGGGACACCTCCCACCAGACCAGGTTGCTCAAAGCCCCGTCCAGTCTGGCTTTAAACACCTCCAGGGATGGGACAGCCACAGCTTCTCTGGGCACCCTGTTCCAGTGCCTCACCACCCTCACAGTAAAGAATTTCTGGTATCTAATCTAAATCTCCCCTCTTCTAATTTGAAACCATTACCCCTTGTCCTGTCACTTCACTTCCTGACAAAGTGTCCCTCTCCTTGTCAGGACTTTATGCCCCCCCTCCTACCAAAATTTGCAGGTCTTTAATGGGTAGGGAAGATTTTTCCCCCTAATCCCTCCCTGCCTTCATCAGAACTGTATTTATCAAGTTGCCTTTTGAGGAACCGAGGAAATACTGCTCTGTGAGACCCAGGCTCTCCTGCCCACCGTCCCACTCACAAACCCTGGGCTGCCCGTGGACTTCTTATATCAAGACCCCTTGGCCCTCTCTTGGCGGATCAGACAGTTTCTCATCGAGTCTCAGTAGGACCCGTGCAAGGCTGGAAAGTCAGAGTTTCATGAAGAAACATGGCTAGGTGGGATCACATTGCTCACATGTTGTTTCTCTGAGCCCCACCTTCCCCATAGCACCCTCCAAATCAAGCCCACCTGACAAAGGGGGAGAGGTATCATAAGATGCCACTCTACTGGGTTTACCCTGAAAACAGGCTGCTATGCAGAGGAAAGAGACCCGAGTGAGCATTCCCACTGCAAAACGTTTTCCCCCCACTATGATATGCATGAAAACACATAGAGAAGGAAGATCCCAACTACCACAGGAGCTTCACAGGGTGCAAACCCACCCGGGAGGCCTGGATCCAGGTTCCCTTCACTCTGCTGCTCCTAAAACTGCATCCCTCCTTCCCACAATTAACATCAGGGGCTGCTTCCAGCGGACAGCCCCCAGCCACAGGAAGGGGAGGATGCAGATCCACCCATTAGGGACTCAGTGAGCTGCGTGCTTGACCAAGGAAGCCAGGTGGAAATCCAGCAAGACCAAGACTGCCAAAGCTCTCCCCAGCATGGGTTAAGTGTCTCACAAAGTAGGTGTGCTCTGATCCTGAGAGAGAGCAGCTGAAGTTCTGGCTCGCCGCTCCTCTTTGGAGCAAGCAATGCCAGTTGCTTGTGCCAGGCTCCTGAACGCTTGTGTTTAGACTTTCTCAGCAGGAAGAATGAAATAACTGAGGACATTTCGCAGCAGAACTCAGGCCGGAATTTGGGATGGAGGAGCCAAGAGCTCCCAGATAGACCAGCCGCTGCTCTAAGGAGGGAAGAGAGGGTCTGTGGGAAGGAAAGATTCGCACTAACCACCAGCATCTTGGCTCCTGTCACGAACCTCTCAACCTGCCAAATGTGGGAGGCAAGAAAAATGGCAGTCTGGGGCTCTTCCAGGATGTGTGGTTTAGTTATTCCCTGTAAATTATAGGCATCCAGAAGCCCACATGCCCCAAATTCTCATAGCTGGGCTCACACAATGCCCTGGCAGATTTGCTCTCCTGGGACCCTGAACATAGCAAAGCAGGGAGCGGAGCTGACCTCCTATTTTGCAAGGGCACCTGCGTGGGGTTGAGCTGGAAAAAATTCCCACTGCTTTGGAAGGTGATGAAAAAGGAACCAGACAGTGATTTGGGAAGGAAAGCCAGGAAGACAGTCTGTGAACGGGGCATAGGGGTGTGAGCCGAGCAGGAGTTATTTAAATACATCCTGAGGATTGCGACAACCTGACCTGGGTTGTACAGGAGGGGGGTGTATTTTAGAGACGTAGGATCTGAGGCAGAGATGGACAAAAGGTGCCCTTCGCATCACCCAGTCTCACATTACCAGGGTGGCTCAGCCAAACCAGAAAACTCGTTTTCCCTGGATCTTTCTGTAGCCAGTGGAGGGAAGCAGGTGCCCCCTCCAAGGAGGAATTCAGAACCTGGACAAGCCTCTCTCAAACACTTCCCTGCACTTTTTCATTCCCCCCCCCGCCCCGCTGTGAGAACGGTTGCCTGTGCATTTCTATTTCCCCAAGCCCAAGATCCCAAAGGGTAATGGCAAGAAGATAGAGGAAAGGTCAGGGGTTCCTCCTGGCCTGGCCTCTGCCTGGCCTCTGCGTAATGTTAGGCAGGAGCCATCCTTGCCCAAGCTGAGAGGGTCACTCCAGGCGCCCCCTCTGTAGACAAGAAGGAGGCACAGCAGTCCAGGGAGCTCTTCCCCTTGTCTTAAAGTAGGTCAGATAATCTTTGCTATAAAGGGAATTCAAGGTGACTAGCTCACACTGAGGTGTGTGACTGTAAGACTGTACAGCCTACGTGAAATGAATCCCAAACCCTGTGATTCGGGCAAGAACATTCCTGGGCTGGTCAGACGCTGCCCCTTTCTGCTCCTGAAGCACATGTGCTGCCTTTGGAGCTCCCCATGCTTCAGCCTGGAGAAGAGACCTTGCCAAATATCTCCACCTTTTTAGCACCCCATCCCCAAGAGGCTTCTTGAGACTCTGCTCAACGAGGGGGTGAAAAGCAGCATGGTGGGGCCTCTCCTGACACCCTCCCTGCTCCTCCTTTGAGGGCTGCCAGCCCGGCAGCGGGGTTAGGCTGGCTTTCCAAAATTACACAGCTTTCCTTTCCCCCTGCTGTGGCTTGCTTGAGATCCCTTGGCAGCCCAGAAACAGAAGCCCAGAGGCCAATTCCCACTTGTGTCTTTAGTCACCAGACCAGCTCTTTCATTTTCAATCCAGCTCTACTTCGCAGCAGCTACACGTAACTCACAGCCAACATGGCTACCTACCCAAAAAATTACCAAGGCAGACTCGAAGCTGGTAAAGACAATAGCACGTTCGGCTCATTCGTTTGGATCGGCACCATTTCACATGCTCTTCTCCTCCTAAACTTATTTAACCTCGCAACCAAGATCCACGAGGATGGTGAGCCTGATTTCGTTTCGAGACCAGGTCTCAAAATCCGAATGCTCTTCTCCTCCTAAACTTATTTAACCAAGCAACCAGGAGCCACGGGGATGGTGAGCTGTTTGTTTCGAGACCGGGTCTCCTGGGAGAACAGGCACAAAGACTTAGGAGGCAGCCTGGAGAGATGGGAGAGAGAAAACCGAGAGAGGGATTCGAACGCATCGCCCTTGGAGACCATGCCAATGACCTGCTAGAGCCCAGCCATCATAAATAAATAGACTCCGTTTATTGTCTCGCCAGGCCGGCGAGCACGGTAATGCTTGAGCCGCTTCCAGCGGGTGGGGCCACCGACCAGCATCGCTCCTTGGCCCTGCGCTCTCTGAGACAAAACAGATGTTGGCCACCGAACGCCGGTTCTGTCGCGCGATGCGTGAGGCGGCCAGTTTGCGTGCCCCCCTGAGGAGGGCTTTGTTAACGGGCACGCACCCCCACCCTCACCCCCAACCCAAAACCGGAGCCAAAAACCATTCTTCTGTGGTGGTGAATCCTAAGCAAGGGGCAACAACGCAAAGCGAGCGCCGGCTCCAAACCTGCGACAATTAAACCACCGTGTTCCGCCGCTGCCTTTTGTACCGGACCCAGCAGATGCTCGTCGGTGGTTTGAGAGCACCCCGAGCCAGAACCCAGCTATGCCCATGCGAAGGGCCGAGCTGGGAGCCCGCTCCGTCCATGCCAGGGACCGATGGGTGATTCACGCTCTTTAACCTGTTTTGCCGCCCATTCGGTCCAAAGTGAGAGCAGTTCCCAGCTGGCCCCACTGCCAGCCATGTGCAGTAGATGGCAGCAGCAGCTTTAGTCACTGGCCACCAAACTCTCCAGGATTCCTTCCCCCCTNCTTTTTTTTTTTTTTTTACTTTTTACTTTTGGTGGCCTCAAAAATTATTAGTTCCAGATGAGCTCCTGCCATTGTAATAGTCCATTTAACCCGATCCACTCTGAGCAGAGTCAGTGCAAGTTCAAATGCAGCATTTTCACGTGTAAACTATACATCAGAGACATATTTCTGGGCGGCTTTGGGCATTCCTTGCGCAGCCGAAAAGGGGAAACGCAGAAGGTTAAACCTCACACACACGCACGGCCCCGGCCGTGGGCAACAATGGCACTTTGTCAAGCCCGCGCTGCCAGAGCGGAGCTGAACTTCTGAATTGAACCAGGAACCTCAGGACTGCTTCTCCCTTTGAAGATTAGCGCTAATAAGCCAAACCAGTGGGTATTTTGTTTTATAAGGAAAGAGCATTTCAAGTCACGTACGCCGCTATTGTTGGACACAAAACATGTACTGTCTCTGCCTGCGGTGACTCTAGTAACCCGCTCCACGCTTGTCTTTTGCTGGGATTACCTTTATTTTTATACTATATTAAATTTACCTCCCACCATCTTTCAAGGCCTGTTAAAACGGGTGATGTTTCCCATGGCTAATTACGCACATGTATATAGTTAAAAACCCTATTTGTACTATTTTAGCACCGCATTCAAATGTTGTGCCTTCTGTGGATTACGTATTCAGAAACGATCACCAAAACTACCAGATTTCCCTCCTACTGGAATAATAAGCACATCCTATATAAACAAGTTACATATAAGAGGTACGTTAAATGATTTGTTTCTGGTACGTGAAGACAGCTAGAGCACAACACACGGAAATTTTCATGTTGTTTGCTTTTGTAATTCATGGTACACACAGCCTTTAATCTGAGGATCTCCGAGCACTCTGCACAGTTTAATTAAGCCCCACAACTGCTATGTTGGGGAAGCGTATTAAGCATTGTTACGCTGATTCTTTGCAGATGGGTAGACTCAGGGACCAAGCCTTGCGTGCCAAACTTGCCTCTCCCCATCCAGGATCGGTCCTTCAAGCTTTTCCACGGGGCCTTCCCAATGACAACCAGAAAAGAATACATGAGCTTTAAAGTCCCAACCAAACAAGAAACCCCTACTTTCGTGTAAGGCTGAGCTTTGCAATGGCGTCTTCTACCTGCAAAGTATCTGACTGCCTTCCCATTGCACCAACACTTGGTGGAAACCTGCGCTTCTGTCATTCAGACAAGCCCAGTGCCCCCGAGCTGGGCTATCCTATATAACCATTTTGCCAACCTATATGCAATGGTTAAACCCCAAACCCATGCATCGATATGACCTCAATATGGGGTCAGGAGCCAGACCCCCATTCCCAGGCTTAAACCTGCCGGGGCCCCGATCTGCTCCTTCCCCTGCAGTGCCGGGAAGAAGAAAGTCCCAGCATCTTGGCTCCCAGAGCCCCATTTTTCCACAGTCTTCTCTCCTGTGGGATCTGTATGGAAACCACTCGCACTGCTGAAGCCGCAGGACAAATGAATGGGAATTCACCCTGCCAGTGATATCCATCACGAGAGACAACTCTTTACAGGGGAGGGGCAGGCTCGGCCCTAACCAGCTGCACATGTACAGCGTCCGCCTCATCCAGCCCCTCGGCTCGGCGTTCAACAGTCACCAAACCTTGGGATCAAATCGTGCTCCCAGTCAGTGGCCCGGTGGGGGTGTCTACCAGGCACAGAAGCAGCCAAGCCACCCCGCAACTCCTGGCTCTTTCTCTCACACCTCATCAACCCCTGAGACCACGACTTCCTAGACGGCCTTGGGAATGGGCGAGCGACCAGCTTTGGCCTGGGTATGAATAGGTGCCAAAGTAATTCAGCTTTTCCCAACATTGTTCAAGCGCAGCAGAGCTCCTTCTCTCCCTTTTCCTTGTTCCTTCCCCCTCTCCTCTGCAAGCTCCTTTGTTCTCATGTTTACAGCAGCATCGATTTGCTGTCAGAAAGCAACATGGCCTTGGAGTTTCTGTACACACAGTCGAAATCCAGCCGACTGCAATCTGTCCTTCTCCCATCTCGACTCCCTGTGAAGGGCTGTACCCCATGCTTCAGGTGCCAGTGCCCTTTCCCGCTCCCCCCAAACTCCCATAGCACCGGAGGGGGACAGGATGCTCCTCTTTTCAGCAGAGATAGGTTACGACAACCCAGCCAAGGTCACAAGGAATCTCAAAAAAGCGAGCAGCAACAAGGCAACCTGGTTCTCCAGAGCCTTACATGGTCCTTCTGCTCCTCTTCCCATGAGCTGAGGTACCTCCAGGACTTTGGTCACATTCTCCTATCATGACCTCATAACATCTCCTCCCTGCCGCCTGGGTTACGTTTGCAGAGTGAGATGATTTGCCCCGAATCACCTCAGATACCCCAGCAGTCGCTTTCAGACACATAATCCAGGCACAACCCTGCAAACCCGTGTTGTTTTTGAAAGCCCCAGGTCTGCAGTCCTCCACGTATATGCAAAATAGATGTAATACATGCCAGGGCAAAGCTCCCCCTACCCTGGGGGGGGGAAAATTGCCGGCAGTCCCCATGCTGGATGTTGTGGCCATTTCCATGACTTACTAACAAGTCCCGGCCCCGCTTGGCGTGCAGCAAGCCTTGCACCCAGGTCTGAGAGTCCCAGGCCTCTGCTCAGCTCTATCCATTGCCAACACACACCCCTCCAGCCCACAGCTAAACCTCCCGTGGCAGCTCCCCTGACGTGCATGGTAACTCAAGTCCCCGGAATGGGTTCTTGGAGGGCTGAAGCCCCCAGTTTCCCTTGGTTCCAGTTTCCGGATCCCCCTCTCTTTTCCCAGTTCCAGTGCTTTCACTCGGCTTTTGTTCAGCTCTCCTGTGAAAGGAGGGGTTTAAAGGGGTGACAGGCCCGTAAATATATCATATTGTCTACTGAAAAGGAAAAAAGGAGGTAAAACAGAAAGAAGAGTGATGGATATTCTCTTCCCCTCCCTGCACTTGGGACAGATGAAGGAAGATGGCAGATAATTGCTCTTTATTGTGCCCCGGCTTCACCTTAAGATGGAGGAAGTGATAAGATTTCAATTAATGTCATTTAAGATTCCCTGCAAGCTGTCCTTGGCTTCTTTCCTCCTCTGAAATCGTGGTCCTCAATGCTGCTTTTGTAACCCCACGGGAACTTCCTAAACGGGCCACATCCTCACCTGGTGAGCACTGTCAAGGCGCCATCAACCTCAGTGGAGCAACGCTAATTTAGACCAGATGACAATCCCCCTTCCAACCCCGCTCTCGATTTATTATAGGGCAGGACAGATAACATACTTCATTATACAAAGCAGGGATCGTTTTCCAGCTTGCCCAAGAATGAACCGAGAAGCTTTTCTAATCAGCTTAAACCGATCAAGATATATCCAGGCACAGAAACCACGATATCCAGGTTCCTGCACAAGACACCTTGCGCTGAGCTTTCTTACTTTCCCGAGGAATTGCATCGAATTCCTCGGGGTTGCTCTCTTGAAAAGAGAGAGCACAGCGAGATGCAGACCGCAGAGCTGGCTCCTTGCTGAATAATACACACCCACTGGGGCAGAGCGAAATCTTCACTAGAGAGTTCTCTTTATGAAAAAAAAAAGTCAGGAAAAAAAAATACTAGAAGAAAGAAACGGTCCAACAAAACCACCTGTGAGGTTTCACATGCTAGAAACATTTTCATTTTGATCTCTTGGTATCGAAAGCCAGAAGAAAGCACTGAATCGCCACGGTATTCCAGAGCAAGCCCCAACATCTTGAAAACGTTCACACCGATCACTTCAGATTTTCAAAATGTCTCCTTACAAATATCTGCTGGCATGCAGTCATAACATCCCTCCTTCTGATGGGGCCGTTTGGGAAGAAAGCAGAAGTTTCACATAAAGAATGACTCCTGGGTTTCACAGACTTCCTAATTCAATTCAAATTTATATGTATACACATATTTATTTTTACAAACAGCAGCGAAAAACCACTGACAAAAATCCATAAAATCAGCACAAATAGCTGAAATTCTTCCCCCCTACACCCCTCCACTGCAGATACACTAATGTTTATTGTCCCCAAGAGCATCCATTTTTGCTCCTCTTCTATATATACACGCATGACGTTTCCATATGTTCTTCAGCTCAGCTCCCTGGTAACACACCACCCTTCAGGGGAGGGAGGGAAGGAGGGGAGGATGGAAGCAGGGGGTCCAGCCAGCGGCCCCGGCTTGCATGGGATGTGGGAACAGGGTGGGGAAACAAGGGTACGAGCCCAAGGGGTTGATGCCTCCTCCTCCTCATGCACCTGAACCGCCCCAGCCCGTGTCCTCCTGGTAATGACAGGCTCAGTGGCGAGGACCTGACATAGATGTCATGGAAAACAGTCATTTTCCTGCCTGTATGTACATCCCACTCCCCCCACCCCAGCCTGCAGCAGCCTGCAAACCTGCGCCCAGCCCGGATCGGATCGGCAGCTCCCTGTTTTTTACAATAGCCATTACCAAGGTGTGAAATCTGCAGGAGGAGGAGGGAAGATTGGGAAGGGAGGAGGGGGGGGGATGTATCTGCATCTGTGAATATGATTACAGGCTTAAAACGTGTGAAAGTCTTTTCAGATTTAATGAACCAGAACGTGGCTTTCATTTTGGCTGTGCATATTTTGAACCCTAATACATGTTTATTTAGTCTAATTAATTGCCTTTTTCTCCCTTTAAAAGATACCTGCTCAGCTCCCCCAAGTATTTTGCAGTATCCACACACAGTGTCTAACAAAGGCGGCTCCCCTGCAATACACGGACTGAGACCTCATCTTTCCTGGCTCCTGCACTGCATGACGGTAGGAGGAGGGGATGGGCTGCCTGGAGAAGAAAACACCATCTTCAACAGATTAGAAAGTCATTTTTCTCCTCCTAGGTCAATACCCAGGCGTTACGTTTACCTGATGTGGTTTTAGCAGATATTGCCCGCTGTGAGATGAAAAAGTCAGATGGGGGGGGTGTGGAGTTATGCAGAAACATGAGATTAGTGAGACGCAGTGATTGTGTGAATGCTGGCTGCGTGACCTCCACAGCGAAAGAGGCAGGCTGCTATACGGTATTTACATTAGTCCTCTATGATTTCAGTCCTCCAGATTAAATACCGGACCACAATATGGCAAAACAAAACAGGAGGAAGTCCTTGAATAGCAGCAACAGATATCCCAGCACACAACCACCGAGCGAATAGCCAGTCTTCGAGGAGCAGGTGGCACAGACTGGCAATTTGGAGATGGAAAAGCTGGTACAGTCATAAGGGCGATCCTACCCAAGGGCTCAGCTTGGGAGAAAAGACGAAAGGCAATGCCAGCCAGAGCCTGGGCAGGAGGTGGGAACATTCAACTGAGCCACTTTTCTATGCAGAAAATTATTGAATAGGTGATACAGTATGCATATAGCATCTATAGAGTAGACATATAGCATAGAGCTTTTCATCTTGAGAAAAAAAACCCCATCTTTTAAATGCCTTTGCCCTAGCAGGTGATGATCTGCTCAGAACTTTCTCTTTTTTAATGTTTTCCACCATGCTCTGGACACAAGCCCAACCAGGGGCAAGCTGTTGAGCAAGGAGGGGTTTTGCAAGGGCACATCCTTCGTCTGGCTCCCTGTGGGCCAGGGGCTCCAATCTGGAACTCACACCGGGCAATTACTGATTGTCTTTTCCTGCCCTCGAAACTCTTCACCCAAACTTCAAATGGGATTTACTTTTTTTTCNTTTTTTTTTTTTTTTTTCCTTTTTTTTTTTTTTTTTTTTTTTTTCTTACTACGAAAAGTTTTTCAGGACAGGAAAACCGTTTCCTGTCCAGACCAGACACCGGCTTCCTGCACACTCGCCAGCAGATCGTGTAATCCTATGCCCCTGTTTGTAAAATGATGATGATCGACTGCCTTTGTCTCCTCTACTTAAACGTACAAGCTGGAGTCCTTAATACACGCGTGTGACTGGGCATAACTCTGCCCTGATCTCATATAGCACTGCGGTAATGCCCATAAATAACGACCGAGTTACGAAAGTGGGATTTACAGTAATGCGTCAGAGCAGAGAATGACAAAATTGCCTGGGTTTACTCTTGATTTACATGAGAATAAACAAGGCCAGACTTTTGCCCTAATTCTGCAGCAGGGCTCTGGTTTGTCTGTCTGCCTGCCTTCCCTCTCCTCACTCCCCCCCACTCCGACCTCTAACATGGAAATTCATGTCTTTTACCACGATAAACTTGCGAATGGGAGTTTCCTCGAGCCACGCAGCCCTGTGGGCTCTGCTGCACGTGCTGCGGGTATGAGCCAGCCAGCATGGGAAAGCCTGTGGGGCATCCACCTGTATCCCGGGGATGGGACACCTAGGATATCTCACCCTCTGGGGAAACCGCTATAACCCCATCTAAAATACTTTCCACTCTGGGAAGACGGAGGAACTGAAAAGGTTAACTGGCTGCTCTAAGGATGAGTTACACAGGGAGGGAGGACTTCTTTTTTTTTTTTTTTTTCTCCTCCACATTTTGGACATGGGCCACAAACGCAAATGTTCTGAAGCGGGAACTGGGGTACTGGGGTAGGTTAGACCCAGTGCTTCTGGGCTAGTCCAAATAAAATGTGTGGTTCCATAAGCAGTCTGAGGACCGGTGGGGTTTTTGCCTGGGCTGCTGAGTGAGCTGTCCTCCCAGTGATGCAGGAAAGGGACAGGTCATGGTACTCGCTCCTTCCATCCTACAGCTCCCCAAGGTCTTCTCAGCAACCAGAAACATCTAATGGGAGCCAGAACCCGTCTGCATGGTACACACTGGCCATTTCGGCGGGTGAGACCAGATTGTGGACCCCTGAGGTGCTCTGCTCATGGCACCAGCAGGACCAGGAGTCGCCTCTCTGACCCTGTTCCCCACAGGGATTTCCAAAAACAATCAGCGACTTTCAGCCCCTGACAGCACTGCGCCCCCCCTGCCCCATACCTGAACCCCATAATTTTGTTCATGAGACGTTTTGACCTCCCCTTGGGCCACCCCAGGACACGCACAAGCTCTGCAAAAGCATCTCGGTGGTGGCCACGGAGGGAGAGCACTTGCCACTGCAGAGCCATGTGAGACAGTTGGTACGTCCCGGCGGCGGGTCCAGGCACGTGATGGAGAGGGGACAGGCTGGGATGACTCTGCAGGAAAAGTAACGAGGGGGAAGAGAAGGGAAGGAAGAGGAAAGCCCCAGGGAGGTTGGAGAGGGAGCTCCATCCCTCTCCAAGACGAGCTGCACGTAGTGACTGCCAGCAAGCGAGGGACTGGATTTGATGGCCCAGGAGGTGCCTTGCTCCCGTGGGAAGGGGGTGATGGCTGTGGAAAAGCCAGGCATTTATGTAAGAAAGCCGCCTCTGCTACGGCAGCATGGCAGGAGCCCGGCGAGAGCAAGCAGTTAAGGATGATGGGCAGGCAAATCTGCTTACTTGGCTATTCCTCCATCAGGCAGGCACCACTAACAGCTTAAATAGGAAGGCTTTTTATAGCTGGGGTCTGAAATAACAGAATCATACTCAATTACACTTTATAAAGCGATAGTTTCTACTCAAAGACCTTTGCAGAGAGCAGGCTCCTGCCGGCTTTTCGCTGTTTCTGCTGCAGTGTTTATTCCAGGGTAGGAAACCAGCTTTTCCCACCAGCTGCTTTTCCTTCTCCTCCTTCCTCCTACATGGAGTCACTGCAGCAGACTGGTACTTCCCCCCCCACCTTACCCTCCCCCAACCTCTTCGCATGATGGACTTAAATGACAATAATTGCAAAAAATTAGAGGAAATGAATTCTACCTATTCTGCTTCTGCAGGCTAAAGGTAATAAAAATGCCATCTAATCTTCTGCGCCGCGCAAGTGAAAAACATCCCCTTCCCGCGCTAGCCTGCTCCGCGCTGCCAACTCAAACAGAAGGCAGCATGGCTGCTAATTGCCTCAGACCCAAGGCTGGTCCATTAGGGCAGCATCACCAGCCTACACAGGGGAAGATTTTTTTCGGTTTAATTGTACCCGCACAGTACTTTGCGCCACAATTTGCTCTGACACTGCAAACACATTAATTGTCCCAGCCAGCAGCTTTCCTGCTTCTCATTTCTATGCCGACTGCTCCCCTCCGGTTGGCTGGCTGGGAAATCCCTGCCAGCCAATCGGCAGCCGCTTTTCTACTCATGTCCTAGCAACAAGGCCTGTTCCAATCCTGCTCCGGCAAAATGACACCTGAAAAATGACATCATGAAGAAACAGGGCGGCAAGCGGGGCCGGGGCGCTTTTTTTCAGCCTGTCTGCTGCAGAGTTCATTTGAGGTGTTTCAGTCTCGATTCTTAAAGCCACACCACGCCACGCTTTCCCTGGGCTCCCCAGCCCCGCAGGGCTCCCCTTCCAATCCTCTCTTCCCATCCCTCTTCCCCGTGCCGCCGCAACCCCCTGTCTCTGCTTGCGGGGCGGCGATCCGGGGACAAATCCCAGCCGAAATCCCTCACCCACCCTTGCCATTGCCTGAGCCCTTCAGGACCACTTCTCCCACTGTGCTCCAGGTAAAACAATCCGGTGGGAACACCTGCAGCAGTTCCTAAGAGACAGGGTAAAAAATAAATAAAGAAATAATAACCCTCCATGAGGTATTTCCACCGGGGGTTTCCACCTCATCAAAGGCATCATGTCCCCATCGTGCTCCTGGGAAAGGGTGGCACTATATTTCAGATCCAAAGAGCCTACTGAGGTTGCGAGCTTGTGTGAGGAGCGCTTAAATCTGTTGCTGAAAGGCTTTAGCAGAGGCTGCATGCTGCTTTTTCGATGCTGAGTTCAAAACCTTGTGCCTGCCTCCCTTGCTATCATTTTTAATTAACAAAGGCAGAAATGCCTCCAGATAGGCATTGGGAGAGAACACCTTCCCTGTCCTGGTACCGTGTCTCCTTTGGAGGGGAAAATAACAGCAGGGAAAAAATCCCAGCCGGCAAAGATTGTAATAATTCAACGGATCCAGGTGGTGCACCATGGCACTCCGTAATCTTTCGAGGCACTGCGGACTGTGGGGATGAGGGGGTTACGTCTCGGGACTGGTCTACAATTTATGTAAAACATTTTAGAGCACCGGAAAATATACAGCAGAGAAAATCCAATTCCAGATGATTCAAAAGGCACAAAGACAATGGAAGAAAAGGACCAAGTTCAGCTCATTTAAATGTTGTTAATTGTTCATTCCCACAGCGAGACGGTTTCTTCTGCAAATGAGAGAACAAACCCTTTAACGTTGTTTTGTTGGTTTTTTTATTTTCTTTTTTTTCTTTATTAGCTCCATGCCAGGACTGAAGTGAACCCAAATAATCTTAATCACTGAATAGCACTTGCTGTTTTATGGCTCTTTAAAGAAAGCGGGAGAAGAAAAAGAAGAAAAGCCGCAGATAATGCCATCCTGGCACAAAGAGCCAGAGCCGAGGCTGGAAGTCACTGCAATCTGCGCCCAGACCTCTTGGAGGTCTCGAGCACCACTAGAGACCAGCAAACTGGGTGGATGGTGGTGGGGGGAAGTGGGGGGGCATAAACCCTCCCCCCCCCCCACAACATGCCTTTTGGGGGAACAAAGTTTCATTTATCGCTCAGCGGTGAGGGCTGCAAAGGGGTGGCTGTACCTCCAGCTACGGATCAGCTTTTGTGCTCTAGGTGTCCACCACCTTATTTATTTATTTATTTTATTTTATTATATTTTATTTT